>CM035808.1:79834778-80397210 GCA_020466095.1 Chlorops oryzae | reverse complement strand
ATGAAACGTTACAAATATGGAGTGGATCCTTAATTTCAAATGTGTTCTATGTTACGGATGGGGTAAAACATGGATGCCTTCTTAGCCGTCTTGTATGCCTGTTATACTTAAATGACTTGAACACGAGTTTGCCTGGTCGTAGTTCTATTGAGACCTAAAACGTTAATTAATTTTTTATTTTATTTATTTATTTATTTACTAATTCTTACAGCTTACTTCTAAGCCTAGATTGAATAACTAAGGACTAACGTAAATAATATCTAACTCAACGAATTGGAGTGTTATTGTATGTGCATATAATTTTTTTTTAAATATTTCAATTGGAGTACAGTTTTTAACATCACTAGGAGCTCGTTAAATCACACTGTGTGTAATTTTTTAAGTCACGGCAAAATAACCATATACGGACACCACTACGTGATAAAAGACTAAAAAAAAAGACCCGTGTCTCCCAATTTTCCCCAAAGTCATGCACTTTTTGTTTTATGGGCCCCCAAAGATTTGGGGCGGTGAAAGTTATAAAGTGACAGTGAAAGTAAAAAAAAGTGAAAGTGCTACTGCATAATTCGCACACAACATTGGCAACTGACAATTTTAATATGCAGTGTGAAAAAAAGGATTTATTTTGCTACGTTTGCGGTCATCAAACCAGAAAAATAACATCTACAAGATTTCAAAAGGAAAAGAATCTTTTAACTACTGAATTCGAAAGAGCATATACATTGTTTTTCGACGAAATGGACTTGACCGGTGAAAATTACACACCTAATACAGTGTGTCGCCAATGTTATAACAATCTCATGGCATGGTCGAGTAGAGGCAGAGGTACTATGAAGTATTGTAAGCCGGTAACTTGGATTTATCGTCCAGGTGATCATGATGCAACCAGTTGCTATGCATGCGTAAATTACACATCTCGTCTAAATCGACATGCTGAGAAGAACAAAATTTATAAAGCAACTGCAACAGCCACACTACCAGTGCTTGCACCTGAAAATTTTGTATCACCAAGGCCGCCAACTCCAGATCGTACTACAGAATTTACAGCAATGAGTACAGCAAGTGGAGCTACTTATGAAGATCCATTTGATACCGATTATGAGCCCCAACAGGGAAGAGATGGACCACAACTAATAACACAAATGGAAATGGATTTCATTGTGGCCATATTGGGATTATCCCAGCGGCTTGCAATATTTTTAACAGCTTTTTTAAAAAAAATAAAACTCACACATGCTAATGTAAACTCTACGGCGTACCGCAAACGACAAGCTGAATTTCAGATGCTGTACACTCTAAATGATGACAATTCGTTCGCTTACTGCAACGATATAAAAGCTTTGGTGACAAAAATGGGAATGAACTACATCGCTAGTGAGTGGAGATTATTTATTGATGGTTCTGTTTCAAGCTTGAAAGCAGTGTTGTTGCATGTGTCGAACCGAAAACCTTCCATTCCGCTAGCAATGGGTATCAACATGAAAGAAAGCTATGAAACATTGAAAGATATAATGGAAAAAATCAAATATTATGAAAATAAATGGAAGATTTGCTGTGATTTGAAGGTCATCAACATTATGCAAGGGATCATCGATAAGGGCGGCTTCCAAAAATTCTTTTGTTTTCTTTGTAATTGGGATTCACGCTCACCTGTGAATCAATTCCAATGTAATTCGTGGAGGCCAAGAGGAAGTGTGGATGAACAAATACAACAACATAGACTGAAGAATGCACCTTTAATTGACAATACTCAAGACATCTTGCTGCCACCGCTCCACATAAAATTGGGAATTGTTTAAAAATTCATCGAAGTGGCCGTTGTAAATTGTCCAAACGCATTCGACTATTTGAAAAGCGTTTTCCCAAAGCGTAGCGATGACAAAATTAAAAAAGGTTTTGTAGTAAATTTAAAACGGATTTTTGTTCACCTAATTGTACTATATAACAGGTTGGCTGATAAGTCCCCGGTCTGACACATAGATGGCGTCGCTAGTATTAAATGCATATTATTTTTATATAGTGGCAACCGTCAAATGATTCGTGTCAAAATTTGAGGTCTGTAAGTCAATTAGTCTGTGAGATAGAGCGTCTTTTGTGAAGCAACTTTTGTTATTGTGAAAAAAATGGAAAAAAAAGGAATTTCGTGTTTTGATAAAATACTGTTTTCTGAAGGGAAAAAATACAGTGGAAGCAAAAACTTGGCTTGATAATGAGTTTCCGGACTCTGCCCCAGGAAAATCAACAATAATTGAGTGGTATGCAAAATTCAAGCGTGGTGAAATGAGCACGGAGGACGGTGAACGCAGTGGACGCCCGAAAGAGGTGGTTACCGACGAAAACATCAAAAAAATTCACAAAATGATTTTGAATGACCGTAAAATGAAGTTGATCGAGATAGCAGAGGCCTTAAAGATATCAAAGGAACGTGTTGGTCATATCATTCATCAATATTTGGATATGAAAGAGCTCTGTGCAAAATGGGTGCCGCGCGAGCTCACATTTGACCACAAACAACAACGTGTTGATGATTCTGAGCGGTGTTTGCAGCTGTTAACTCGCAATACACCCGAGTTTTTGCGTCGATATGTGACAATTGATGAAACATGGCTCTATCACTACACTCTAGACAGTCGGCTCAGTGGACAGCGATCGGTGAACCGTCTCCGAAGCGTGGAAAGACTCAAAAGTCCGCTGGCAAAGTAATGGCCTCTGTTTTTTGAGATGGGCATGGAATAATTTTTATCGATTTTCTTGAGAAGGGAAAAACCATCAACAGTGACTATTATATGTCGTTATTGGAGCGTTTGAAGGTCGAAATCGCGGCAAAACGGCCCCATATGAAGAAGAAAAAAGTGTTGTTCCACCAAGACAACGCACCGTGCCACAAGTCATTGAGAACGATGGCAAAAATTCATGAATTAGGCTTCGAATTGCTTCCCCACCCACCGTATTCTCCAGATCTGGCCTTAAGCGACTTTTTCTTGTTCTCAGACCTCAAAAGGATGCTCGCAGGGAAAAAATTTGGCTGCAATGAAGAGGTGATCGCCGAAACTGAGGCCTATTTTGAGGCAAAACCGAAGGAGTACTACCAAAATGGTATCAAAAAATTGGAAGGTCGTTATAATCGTTGTTTCGCTCTTGAAGGGAACTATGTTGAATAATAAAAACGAATTTTGACAAAAAAATTTGTTTTTCTTTGTTAGACCGGGGACTTATCAGCCAACCTGTTATATAGCTATTTACACTATGTTAATGTTTTCTTTTCTGTCTTTATTTTTTGTTTTCATTTAACAGGCGTACTTAATGGCCCTGACATTAGAAAGCTATTCAAGAGCAACTTTGCTTCATCGCTTGATGAAAATCATAAAATGGCATGGATTTACCTTCAGCGTGTATGCACCAGAGTCTTGGGAGCGGATCGAGACGCGGAACCGGAAGCAAGAGAATGGGTGAAAGCAATGCTGTATTATTTTGAGATAATCGGCGCATCGATGACATTAAAGCTGCATTTTCTTCATTTTCATTTTGACGATTTCATCAAACAACTCCCTACCGAATCCGATGAGAAAGCGAACGGTTTCACCAAACCACAATGCCCATGGAAAAACGGTTCAAAGGCAAAAACCTGGACGCATTGCTTGCAGAGGTATGTTGGTGGAGTCACAAGATCACCCTGTATGATGTTAATGAAGTAGTTGAAGAAGAAAGAGCTGATGATGGAGGGCAGTCTGGAAGCAACGTGCCTGTGGACACCATAATTTCTGAATCAGAGTCAGATTCGGACGGTTCGGACGACGATTTGGATCCACAACTTAAGAGAGCGTGATTTGCAAGTCCAGGGCCATCAACATTATAAACATTATTATAACATTTTAACATAATTATTATAAAACGAATATTTTTTTTTAAATATTTTTGTAATAGATAGCATAGTAACTCAATGTTGAAATAAATAAAAAACAAATGAAATTAAAAAACGGTGTTAAGAATCATCTCTAGGAAGTTTATATGTTTCCGAAATTTGTTTATTGAGATCTTAGGTACATTTTTGTAGTTTATTGTTGCCTTGAATTTTGAACGGTTTGCTACCTATGGACCTGAACACGGGAAAAAAGGTTAAAAAAAAATCGAAATTTTTCAAGTTTTTTGCGATTTTGGCCTGGAAGGTGAAGTTTTTTGGATTTTATATGTTTTTGTTCCTTATGACAAGAGCTACAACTTTGCCGCAGAGAGTAAATCGAAATTCTGAACAGTTTACAAGATATGAGCCTGAGAAAATGATCACATTTTTAGGAAAATGATACCGAGGCCCCAAATCTTTGGGGGCCCATAAAACAAAAAGTGCATGACTTTGGGGAAAATTGGGAGACACGGGTCTTTTTTTTTTTAGTCTTTTATCACGTAGTGGTGTCCGTATATGGTTATTTTTTTTGGTGTTGCACTGTGTCATTTAAGGCCATTATGAAACAGATTTTGTTGATCTGCTTCTGCTCTGCAAAGTGCCAATCTGAAATTATTTATATTTCTCGTATTTATCCTATGAACATCTCTATTGTTCACTGTGTTTTCCGTAAGATGTGCAGGTAGATTACCTAATTTCATAATAAAAATAAAAATCATTACAAGATAATAAATTTTCTGCTTTACGCTCAGCCATCCTAATGAATTTAACATTAGTGATGTTGGAGTATGTCTTCTTTATTTTTTAATAAATCTCATCGCTCTGTTCTGCATTTTTTGAAGCTTACTTAATAATTGATCTGAGATCACAAAGAGAATATTTGGGTCATATATTAAGTGGGGTTAAATTATAGATTTGCATACTACAGTTTTATATTCAGTTGACAACAATTTACATGTTCTCTGTAAAAACCAATTTATTTGGCTATTTTGTTAGTAATGCTGGTAATATGATCTGTAAGCTTTAATTTATTGCCTATTACAACTCCTTGATACTTTATTTTGTCCACCTGTTCAATTTTTTCATTTTTATTTTTTAAGTCAATTAAGTTTGTTAAATTTTTCCTACTTATTACCATATATAATATTTAGTTTTATCAATGTTTATTTTAAGCTTATTTTGACATAACCATAGGTATAGATTGTCGATATCGTCTTGCATTTTTTGAAAAGCAATAGCTTCATCACTTTCACTAATCATTAGAAGAGCATCATCAGCAAACAATTTAATCTTACAATGTTGCAATGCGGTCGTTATATGGTTTATGTATATAAGAAATAACACTGGAGCCAGAACCGAACCTTGTGGGAGCCCTATATTGACTGCTAGTTCATCACAGATCGTAGAATCTATTAATGTTCTTTGTCGTCGATATGTTAGATAACTACTAAACCATTTTATTTCTGTATTTTTAACACCGATCATTTCTAGTTTGTATAGCATCAACAGACGCTTAACCGTTTCAAAAGCTCTTTTCAGGTCTAGAAACACAGCTATTATCAAATTTTGTTTTTAAGTTCATTTTTCCATTCCTTATATATCATATTATATTTAGTGCTGTTTCAATGTGCAAATGATATTGTTCTACTTGCTGACTCGCTCTCCTCCCTTCAGGAATCGATTGTGGCTCTGCATATATAAATGGAAACTTGAACTTAACCTGAATAAATCTTAAATCGTTATATTCCGTAAGCACAGTAGAATCACTCAGAACTGTCAGTGGACATTGGAAACGAAAACATCGAAGTCGTTAACGAGTATAAATATTTAAGTATCCCACTGACTTATAACCTGTTTATGCATAAACACTTCAATGATTCAGATTGCTAAATACGCCATCGTTTCTACATGGAATAATTTAATCTTTTACGCCAAGATCTCATATACTAATAAATTAACATTTTTATCTGTCGCTGCCAGAACCACCATGTGCTATGGTGCCGAAAGTTTTGGTGTCCACCCCTACGATCAGTGCGAAAGGCTTATTTGATTTTTCCTCAAAAATCCTATCATTACCACCCTTTACGCCGAACTTCATGTTATACCAGGAAACAGGACCAGAAACACAATTTTCCATAAACCTAAAGCTATACTTCAGCTACGTAACTAATATATAACACTAGTTTACAAAAGAAAAGAGCAGAGACGAAATGATGGTTTTTAGACTAAATTGGGGTCGTTGATCACGAAAATGGCATCTGTTTTTTTGAAAATCTCTTATAACTTCTTTATTTTTAACCGCTTTGGAAGAAATTTTCTTTTTTATATATAATACTTTATATAAAAGTCAACTTTTTGCAAGTTCAAATGCCTATAGCTGAAAAACTAAGACACCGATTGTAAGAAGTGATATATCGTTGCAAAGGGGAAAGTTTTTTGCTTCATACTGACGAGCCGTTTTGGAGTTATTTGGCAAAATCTCGTAAAGTATCCAAAAAACACGTTTTTGCCCATATCTCAAAAACTTAAAACTCAGAAACTATTCTTTAGAAAAAAACAGATGCCATTTTCGTGATCAGTGACCCCATTTTAGTCTAACAACTATCATTTTGTCTAAAAAAAAACTCAACACTTCGATGTTTAAACATCGGTGGTCAGGAACGAGGGATCGATGTTTATTTAGAATAAAAATCGATATTAAAACATCGATAATGAATGTCGAAACATCGATGCCTCCAAAATATCGATGTATCGTTTGCATCCCTATACAAAAGCATAAGTGTCTATGTGTTGAAAGTTTTTAAAAGCTTAGGGCCCATTTACACTTTTGACGTTTGAAATCAAAAAAATTTGACTTCAAAATTTAAAATGTTTTTTCGATTAAAAAACCGATGTTGATGTCGAAAATTCCTACGTGTACACTTTTTGAAGATTGTTGTGACATAGATTTTGACAAATTTGTCAAATGTGTAAATTCCCCATTACTGTTATAAAAAGTTTAACGTCAAATTTAAAAACCAATGTTCATTGAAATTTTGTGCAAATTTTTCTGACTGAAAAATATATATATCGGTTAAAGAAAAGTAACGAAATGATATGTAAAAGTTTTCTTTTGAAACCTTAGTTTTTGTCTGAAATTCATCGCCCTTTAAACAAAAATCAGTTAGGATGGTATCTGCAGTAATGATTTTTGGAAACAGTACAATAGTTTGAAACAATCTTCGCAAATACTCATATTTTAGCGTGCACGAGGACAAGGAACAATTTTACTTTATGGACATATGAGGGATTTTTTTTTTGTTACTATATGTAAAATGACCCCCTGACACCGAGTCCGCAAGCCTTTTTTGGCGCTCGCGTATGGTTTAGGAGATTTCGTCATTTGAAAATTGCTGAAAATTTCACTAATTTTTAAGTTATTTTGACATTTGCGACGTTGTCGGACTATAAAATTTGCATTTAAGTGGGAAATGCAGGAAATTTTGAATGAAGTGTTTCCATATTTTTAAAAAGGGTAGAATTAAGTTTTACTTTGTATAAAAAATGTATTCATGAAGAAAATAAATACAATTGAAATAAAGGAAATATAAAAATATTTTATTTTGCAACAATCGGAGGTTTTTAGTAAGAGGTTTTTGGGTCTTTTTAGAAAATATAGGAAATTTTAGGAAAAAAATGGCAACACTTAGAAACTTAATTCCGCGAATTCTGTTAAATTCGTCAATTGCGCAAGTGAATAAGAGAAAATCATGTCTAATATTTTGGAAATTTTCCAACTTTTTGATGAAAATTTATGTCTATACGTCGAAACACGTTTTTCGATGTTTATCACCTATCTCTGTGCCAGATTGTGTCGTTCACTTTCCTATGGGTACAGAACCTCCCCTTCACGTACATAACCCAAACCACAAACATATCGTGCCGGACGGCTGTGGACTGGAGTTCCTTCCACCGTGAGGTTCTGGAATATTAAATGTTGGAGCATCACGACAAGATCTGTAAGTTTTCATTGAATATATAAAGATAATTTTAATGAGCAAAATCTTTAGGAGGCGTAGGAAAGACCGCTGAAATAGACGAGTCAAAGTTTGGACGGCGCAAATACCACAGGAACCACCGTGTGGAAGGCCAGTGGGTGTTTGGAAAAGTAGAGCGGGAGAGTCGCGTTTTCTTTTGCGTCCCAGTAGAATAGCGGGAATGTGGAGATGTTGTTGCCCATCATCAAAGAGTGGATTGAGCCAGGAACTACGATTGTGTCGGATTGCTGGAAAGTATGTTCGAAATACATTCAATAGGAATTAATACTTATAAAAGCTGTTTTTTTAGGCATACGATTGTTTGGAGGAAGAGGGTTACATTCACTTGACCGTAAACCACTCCGAAAATTTCAAAAACCCCGAAACCGGTGCGCACACCAATACCATCGAATCGATGTGGTGGCATGCAAAAAGATTTTCGCCAAACTATGCTCGGAGGTCGTCCTTCTTTCGAGGATATTTGGCAAAATTCATGTTTTTGTGGGGGTGTAGGCCGAAAAGTTTGAATCCGTTTGTGGAATTCCTTAAGGTCGCTGCACAGATATACCAAACTTTCAAATTTCGTAATCTTTAAATTACATATTTCAAAAACCAACTATTTAAATCTACCAAATGATAGAGTTTTTTCAAAACATTAAGTCTGGTAGCGCTGCGCTTTTGCTGTCAGTCAATTTCCATTGGTTTTTCATACAAACTAAAAATCGTGATATCTCCTAAACCATACGGATTGCATATTCGGACTCAGGAGGGCGTTTTACATATACTGGCCAAAAATTTTCAAAATCCCAGATATGTCCGTAAAGTAAAATTAAGCAAAAAAAAAAAAAAAATAAAATTTGGGAGTGTTTGAAATCACTGTAGATGTGTAAACTAATAAAGATTCACTATTAACAAATATTTAATCAACCATACATTTATCTTATTCAATGTTGCTAGCTGTTCTCTACAATATCCATTTATATTAATATTTACCTGTGATTAGAAAATATGAATATTCGGACATGCCCTAGAATCCGAACTCGAATAAAAACCTCGAAATTTATTAACTTCTTTTCAATCACTCAATGAAAATCAGAATTATTCCTTTTCAAACGACTTTTGATTTGAAACGAACTCGCATTCTAGAGCATAGAGGATTACCTGCATTTTGGCTATATTATCTTACTTTTTCTGGTTAACGTGTAACGTTTAAAATTCCAACTTTGAATAAATTTTGTTTTTACTTTGAAAATGTGGATCAGCCTTGTCAATATAAAACCAGGGCAGCCACACTTGGCTATTAAGTGCCGAAATTTGAGTTTTTTACCTTTTTGATTGGAATTAGTTCCTTTTCGCACGGTGCGAAGAACGATTAAAATACGTGTTTTTTTTACAACTAATCTGAGTTTATCAATACACACTGCGAACGTACAAAAAGACCGTTCGTATCAAAGTACGTACGAAGTCAATGTTTTCACGATTGCTCGTTTGCTGAAGTATTTATCACTGTAAAAGGCAATCACAAAATAAGCGAATATGAGGAAGATCGTATACTTTTTAATCGTTTGCGAACGAATTTTAGTGCACCCTTCTTTTTTGCCTGTTATTGAGCACGTTATTTAGATCTGGATATTTACAAATCCCGAAATACACATACATATTTCATAACACTTTCATCCACTCATGTCTTCATTTTTATTTTACTGTTCAAATAAATATAAAGATGATATAAAAGAAGAAAATATAACATAAATTACTTGTTGTAGCGTCGGGATGAGCGTCTAAGCTGAGCAGGAAAGAGGAATTCTTTTTGTTGAAATTTGATTACAACTCTTTATTTAATTCCATTGAAATATTACAATGTCCTATTCTAGCTCACTTAACTACCCTAATCCCTAGCTAATACGAAGATCCACGCTTTAACGTCGTGGCTCGTGAGTAGGTGCGCTAAAGTTGAGATCCACTGATACTAGTCGTAGCGAGCGATACAAGCGAGCTCCTCTTCCATAGATCGTTGATCAGCTTTTATAATCAGAAAGTGCTTTTCATGCACATTCCTAAATTCGATCATTTCCAAAGTGCACTTCTGCGTCTCTTCATCGTTCTATTTCTTCAGCTGGTTGTTATTGTCGCGCTGACCCAGTTCTACTTCCGCGTTGATGCAATCTTGAGTAACACTTGTTGTTGTTGTTGGGTAATACGGGTGCTTTGTCAATATCGTCTATAGCCACACATTCTTCTGGGTCAACTTGGTTGATATTGTTGCTATTGGCTATTGCTTATTTCCTCTATCGTCAGCTTAATTTCAGTCTTGAGCTGGGACCTGTTGTTGTTGTTATTGTTCTTGGCATAGGTCATCTTATGCAGTTACTTCTGCTGACTCGCTGGCTCATTGCTTTACGTTCTACTGCTGGTTCGCCCGAGCCGATCGCTTCACTGGTGATCGTTGACTTTGATTGTTTACGTAAGCATTTCCTCTTTGTGCTTTCTTATTCTGGGCGCTAATGGTTTTAAATGAAGTAAAGAAAATTTAGGTTCTTAAAAAAAGTGAAAAAACTCCAAAACTTCTTTTTAGTTAAAGCATTTCGAAAAAAACTTTGATATTCATAGAGCATGCATCCACTGATAAATTACTTGAAATGTTTCTCGTTTTTGAGTGGGGCTGTCGCAAGGAAAGTTATACCCAAAATAAAGTAATTTGCATTTTTTTCCGAAACGAAGGGTGATGAAAAAATTTCGATATGAATTTTGGATTCAGGATGAAGTTCTCCTTACAAATTTACTACTATCGTTTATGTGGCACGACTTTTTGCCAAAAATGTCGACCAGGGTTATATACCCCCTAGGGGGTACATTATGCAAAATTTCGGCAAAAAACCCAAAATTTCTCAACTTTGGGCCCCTCTAGGCGCGGCAAGGGATAATTGAATTGGGTTTAAATTTTGGGCATTTCAGTTTTACACCAAAAGGAACAATCTTGGACGTGAGCACCTATAAAAATCGAAAAAACATATTTTGAAAAACTACCCTAGTACACAAAACTGAATGGCCTACAATTTAAGATTACAGTTTTAAGAAGAAAATTGCTTGTTTTTGAGTTACTTTCATTCAAAGTCAAGAAAAAATCGACCTTTTTCTGAAATTTCACAGTTTTCCGACTTTGACCGGCATTTCACACCATTAGTTTTCAAAAAATTTTATTTATCTTAATTTTGTATTTGAGTTAGCTTATTTAACGATACAAAAACTTTGAAAAATTTCAAATATGTTTTATAACTATTAAAGTAAAAAATTCACAAAATTCCCTTGAAGCCAAAAACGTTGAACCGCCATATCTCCCGAATCGTAGCTAATTTGGCAAAACGAAAAATCGTAATTTTTTTAGGTTTAGTAAGTGCTTTCAGGAACGCCAAACAGAATGTGGTTTGGAGTCATAGATCTGAAAAATTTTGCGCTGTGTTAGGAAATTTTGATTATATTGGGGAAATCAAACTACCCCAACGCCCAACCACATGTAAAGAGCTGACAAAACTTTAAAACTTTTCGACCCATACAGTTGAAATTCGGAACATACGAATTGCTTGGTGTAACGCCCTAAACTTGCGAAAACTTAGTAATGCTGCCACGTCCATTGTTTGTACCACACCCACACGCAGTGGAGTAGCAGTGACGACAGTGAAGATACCGATTACGATAATGATAACGTAAATGAATAAAATGATGAAATTTAATCTCTAATTGTTATGTACGAGAAACGCAATTAAAAATTTTTGTCTGGCTAGGGGTTATAACTGTCGAAACTGTCTGGCTGTTGAGAAAACATCTTCTTTTAGCTACGCAGGTGTCAGGTATAAAATTCAGCTTTTATATTATGACGTAAGTACAAGTACAATTTATTGAAGTTTAAGGATGCCTGGCTGGGGTTTACCACGATTAAAAGTGTCTGGCAGTGGAGACCGTGATTTATACTATTATTCGTAAGAAAACTATATGAAAACTGTGCTTTATAATTTAACGTAATCAAGGCGGTATTTAAAAGAATTCTGCTACCTTTTATCTGCCAAAGCCACGAGAAGCCAAAGTTCATAATAGCCCCATCGTTCCTATCTGTGTTGGAAGCATGCGCTGAGAAACTTTCAGCTTTTATAAAATGACGTAAGTCTGGCAGTCACGGGCTCTTGCTCCATTAAGAAACCACACATTGTATCGCCTCCATACATATCTTGGTCAAAAGGAGAAAAGTTGCCCCAGAACAATGAAATTTGGCACGGACGTTTCTTTGTATGCAATTACACAGTGCAACACATAATTTCAGAGCCACTTTTTGTTTGGCGTTCCTGAATGTACTTGCCAAACCTAGAAACCCTACGGTTTTCATTTTGTCCAATTGGATACCGTTCGCAAGATATGGTGTACCCTTCCACAAGAGCAGAATAGCAATTTTTGCGTACTGCTTTTGGCGCATAATCTTGCCACTTAAATCCGACTCAAAAAAGTATTATGTAAACTCATTTTTTGGTAGCCAATTCGGCATATCGAAAAACGTATTTCAGGAACGCCACACTAAAAGTTGATGGAAAAAAATGACCTGCACTGTGGTCAAATTAATCCACTATTTTTACTAAAAAAAAGCATTTTGTACATAATACTTAAAATCAGGGCATGTCACGAAATAAATAAAGTTCGGGTTTTTGTTTCGGTTATGAAATTATTTTGGTTTCGGTATCGTTTCGTTTCATTCCGGTTACGGTTTTTCAAAGATTTCAAGATTCGCGCAAAAATTTTTAAAATATTAAACTCTTGCAAAGCGAATCCTAAAATTGCTTAATTTCCTGCTGTCGTTGCCATACATAAAAAATCTTGACTGCAAAATATAGACTTCTAACGCACCTTAACCGTTCAGGATTCAGTAAGCAATTCAGTACCGTGTCGGGATCGCTTTAAAGACCATTGATAATTACAGCACAAAACTAAATTAGGCGTTGTTTGGCGCATTTACACGTTAAGAAATTTCAATATTCTAGAGTCAGACTCACGAACAAGTGTTCTGAGATTATTAAGTTAGTAGAGAAAAACGTAAGAATACAAGTGACCGTCGTTTCTTGACTGTTCCGGAACAATCTTCTCCGTTCTTCAATAAATGCTTCTCTTTCTTTATTGTGCATTCAAATGGGATAATTTCGAAACATGTTTTACAAATCTAACCCGGCGTACAGTGAAAACAATTTTTGTAAGCCAGGGTCGCACGGAGAGGGAGAAGAGCACTTGCATGACACATCCCCTTACAAAAAATGTGTTTCATTCTCGATATGTCTTAACGTGTAAATACGTCCAAACCATATTTATTATGCTTGTGCCTAAAATCTAAAATATTCCAAAAGGCGCATCTTTGGCTGCAGTTTGGACATGATGTAAGATGTGGCTATTTTTTTTAAATCGTCACTTACCATGTTTACATGACCCGCCAGATACGTATTCACTCGACACACTTAAGTCTTTCTGTCTCTGTTTGCCCACATGGTTTGTACTGGTGGCAAAAAGAGACAGATAGGGTTGAACGTATCGAGTAAATACGTATCAAGTGGTCATGTACACTTGGTATGTATTGATTAAGAGTCACATAAACATAGACTGAATGAGTCAGTTGATTGTTTTAGTGAAAAAGGCATGTGTGCGGCACACCAACACATGCAGGGAAATGTATAGGCAAGAGTACGTAAACACGCACACTCGTGACTGATCTATTAGACGGAATGTTTATGTGGCGCATATATCAGCTACCATGAAATAAATTAAATTTTGGGGAAGATGTTATAAATTTTTTCACAACCCGTTTTGAACCGATTTCGGTGTTTCGATTCCGGTTCGGGAACCGCTTTCTAAAAAAACAAAATATCGGTTTCGGTTTTTTTTTCGGTTAGAAAAATAAACTGGTAAAAATGCGTTCCGGTTTCACGGCCTGATTTTAACCCATCTTTGCATAAACACTTGAATTAAAATATTCAGAGTGCTAAATACGCCATATTTTCTTCATGGAATAACTATATAATATACCCCAAAATCTCATTTACTAATAAGTTCAAAATTGTCTCTGTCGCTGCCAGAACCACCATGTGCTATGGTGCCGAAAACTTTGGTTTCCATGCGCGCATGAGGCTCCTTGGCCAGTTAGCACTCTTCATTGCCCAAATCATAGATATTTTAAACGGAAAAAACATGAATGCTTTATGTGAAAACTTGATGTTTGCATTAAGGTATCGAAATCTACTGTTAAATGAATTCATTTAAAATGTCAAAAATCCTCATCCTCTCCTATTTAATCTTGTGTACATAACAGGTTGGCTGATAAGTCCCCGGTCTAAAAAAAAAAAAAAACACATTTTTTTGTCAAAATTCATTTTTATTATTCAACGTAGTTCCCTTCAAGAGAGATACAACGATTATAACTAGAATTCTCGATATTCGATTACTCGAATATGACCTTCTTCGAATAGACAAAATCGATTTTCACTATTCAAATAATCCCAAGCCGTCGAATATTCGAATATTCGAAAACCAGCGATTCTTCGATTAGTTGCTTCAAACTATTCGAATAGCCGCTTTGCATTTTTTCTAAATTTGTTTATATATAAATCTAAAGGTGCCCAATTTTGTAACGGGCAGTAGAAAAGGTGAAGCATATTCGTCTCTCAATATGGAGGTTGTGGATATTTGTAGATTTGTGTAATCGATTATATATAAATGGGGACAAATTGCTTCGATGATACGTTGTATATTCTGTTCAATTGTAGATCGATATTGCTGCGGTGACGTTTTCTCTCTTCAGGCCGAAGTTGTTTGGATGACCTTTTTTGCCGCCGCGGCAAATTCGCCGATGCAATATTACTACATCATTTTTTTTTTCCGGGGCGCGATGATTGAGAATGTCGTTGCCCTGTTTGCTCACCAAATCGCGCGCTTGTTGCTGTTGCGATTGCACTTGCCCATTCGCTATGCTTGTGATAGTGTTGTTGTTTTTGTAAGCTTTTGTGCTTGGTGCAGACTCACAAAATAATTTATGTGTTCTTTTTTTTTCCTTGGTTTAAATATTTTTTACAACTATTCTTTCAAATAGCCCCTGTTGTTTTACAAAAATGTAGGAAGACTTATACTTTGCGGTATTGAGCTTAATTTTTTCATCCATGTCCATGTAGGTTTTAATATATATTTTTTGAACATTCAACTAACGTGTGGCTTTGATCCTTTTTGTGGACTTAATTTAAATGGTTGCTACGCGAAGTCGTGGAGTTATGGCAGCACATCATTGCTCCACAAATAGCGCAAGTAACATGCTTGCCATCAATATTTTTCCCAAAAAAGTACAACACCCAGCTAATTCTCTTAAACGGTATGTTTGTAAATGAATATATTTTCATTTAAACATTTCTCTTTCAGTCCGATTCTGAGTATTCCCGGGGAACGCATTCCCGAGGAATTTACTTTTCTCGAGAGTTAACTTCTTTTTTTTTAATATTTGGAGGAACAAATTCGATGGAGAATGGGTATTTGACCCATACTCGTCATTTTTTTTAACCATATCTACTTAAAAAAAAAGAATTTTAGTCTCGAGTAAAGTAAATTCAACGGGAATTTGGTCCTTGGCAACATTCAGAATCAGGCGGTTAATTTTTTGTATAACATAACATTTGTTGCTATATTCGATCGAAGCTGAAGCTGCAAACCTCTTTTTGGCAAAATCAGGCATTTTTATCTGACAATTACGTGCTTTTTATGCTCTATTTCTGTAACGACTTAAAAATTTTGCTCGTCCTTGTCAGATTTTAAGGACGAAATTAATTTGTATGAAAAGGGGGTGGAGCTTGACACCACAAAAATTGGCGCTAAATGAAGTTTTATTCATTCTATGGATAATATAATTTTTTAATAAAAAATTTTAGGATTAAATCTAAAAAAAAATGGTTTTGGCAAGAACATTTTATCACAAAATAACGAGTCAAAAACGTTTTTATCACAACTCAACTGTTTCAGAAATATATTAACATTTAATTCCTTAAAAAAAAGTCAAACAAATTTTCTGAAAGATATTAAAAATTTCTATCCTTTAACAAGGTTTGAGGCCATACGCAAGTTTTAATGTTATCAGCTAGAACACGCGGATCCGTTAACAGACCGATCGATTTAACAGAGGGAGAGCTTGTGCAGTAAAGGGAATTAATATTAAAATGTTACAGAATCTAAGAGAAACAAGTAAGAAAGCTAAAGTCGGTGAAGTCCGACTTTGAAATACCCGGCGTCCCGACATTATGAGCCCACTATGTTATGCTTTTCTATTTGTGGGCGTGGCAGTGGGAGGGCCACAAAAATTATTTCCCTACACCTTTCATTCGCCTTGGTGAACCTATGTTGCGAATTTGAAGCTTCTACGCCTCTTACCTCGGAAGTTACGAAAAATCTTCATTTGTGGGCGTGGCAGTGCGCGGGCTAAACAAATTTTTGTTCCTAAACCTTTTATTCGCCTTGGTGAACCTATGTTGCAGTTTTGAAGCTTCTACGCTTTTTACTTCACAAGTTACGATAAGCCTTTATTTGTGGGCGTGGCTCGAGGAGGAGGGCGTCCATTTTATTTCAGAATATGTACCTTTTTGTAGTTTACCAGTACACCAAATATCAATGGAATGTGTTGAGTGGTTCGCAAGATACAAGCATTTTACTGAAAACACAATAAATTCATTTTTGGGCGTGGCAGTGGGCGGATGTCTCCCATTTTTACTTAGGATCATACACGGACGCCGATATACATGTGTGCCAAATTTCGACTTCATTGGTTTAACCGTTTCGGAGGAGATCCGACCACGGACGGACGGACAGACGGATATGTCTAAATCGATTCAGTTTTTGATCCTGATCATTTCTATATACATTTTTCTATATATCCAGAGCTTAATTCTCCCTGTTACAAGATTGGCACAAAACTAATACACCCCGCTTACGCTGGGTATAAAAATGCTCTCGTCATTATGTCTACAAAACTAATAAGGTGTATGACAGTGGTTGATACGTTGGCAATGCAGTGTAGTGGAGGAGTGCTGGCCCCCAAATTGAGAAGTGCAATATTTCCGCGTGTGACTCCATCAAGAGTATACAGATGACTGACTTTTATTGAGTAATTAACATTTTAAGAACTTACGAACTAAATGAGAGAATATTAGAATACCGCTACATATACAAAAGTGATTATGTCGTCTTCTTTGATATAACAACAATACTGAATTCAATTACAATTCATTTGAATAGGATTCAAATACCTATCATTATTCACCCCTTAATTCAGAACTCCTCTATCTGGAATCGCGATACTGGCTTTCTATCGCGCTGACTTCGTCGCAAGGGGCCGCCCAATGTAGGGGTGTGTTGTACATCTTGAGCTGCGTTATTAGGCCGCACATTTTCTTGCGCCAGTTGTTGCTTCGGCGTTGAAGGTGTAATTTCCGTTAGCTGGAGTGGTGACGAATGACGTAACTGTAGTTGATTCTGATGACGCTTGCAAAGACCAGTCGGCGTCTTAACCAAATATACCATTTTGCCTAAAGGTCTCTCGATTACTCCTTCGACCCATTTAGGACCGCTACTATAGTTGCGCATAAATACCTTACAATCGCTGCGGTACTTAGGCGTTGCTTCATCATGCCTAGCTGTCTTCTTGATTGGCAAAATCTGCGTTAACAGCGTACGAACGGTTCGACCATGTAGTAGTTCTGCTGGTGACTTATCCTTGGCGTTTGGAATTGATCGATACGTTGCCAAAAATTTTGTCACTGCCTCATTCAGTGGTATGCCATCGTCCATAATTTTTTTTACTGACGTTTTAAATGTGCGTACAAAGCGCTCTGCCAAGCCATTAGACGCCGGGTGAAACGGTGCTGTCGTTATATGTTCGATGCCATTAGTCGAGCAAAATTCTTGGAATTGAGTTGACGTCAGCTGTGGCCCGTTGTCGCTAACTAACGTCTCAGGAAGTCCTTCTATGGCGAAAACGGTAGCGAGTGCTTTTATAGTGTCAGAAGATGTGGTACCCTGCAACTGAATGACATAAGGATACTGAGAGTACGCGTCGACACATATGAGCCACATTTTCCCTGCGAACACTGGTCCTGCGAAATCAATATGAACACGCTCCCAAGGCCGTTGAGCTTCAGGCCAAGGTTTAAATTCCTTAGGCGGTTGTGCAGCTACTGCCTTGCAAGTCAGGCAGGATGCTGCTAGCTTCTCGACCGCTTTGTCCATACCAGGCCACCAACAGTATCTTCGAGCCAGCTGCTTCATTCGGACAACGCCCCAGTGGCCTTCATGCAATAATTCGACTGACGTTGAAAATATGGTAATATTGTTGCAGGCTGTCGTTCTTTTGAGGCAGGCCACCCATTTTGAATGAATCGACTAACTGTTTTCAGGATCTCATCTTTCTTGGTGTGAAAACGGATGACTTCAGCATCAATGGGAGTGTCCACGACCTCAACATTAAAACACTCTTCATCTTTGTCGAAATTATGGTCGGGTCCTTCAGAAAGGCGTGAAAGTGCATCTGCGTTTGCATGCTGTGACGTCGGCTTGTATTTTATCTCGAACTGGTATGCCATAAGAATAATCGCCCAGCGTTGTAATCTATTGGTCGTCGCGGTAGGCAGATGCTTCCCTGGATTAAAAGTGCTGACGAGCGGTTTATGGTCGGTTAAAAGGATGAATTTACGACCATACAAGTACTGATGAAATTTTTGTACTCCGAACACAATCGCTAACCCTTCCTTCTCTATTTGACTGTATTTTATCTGATGCACATTAAGCGTCTTCGATGCGAATGCTATCGGTCGTTCACTGCCGTCGTTATAAATGTGAGAAATCACGGCGCCGATGCCGTATGACGAAGCGTCTGTCGCTAGAATAAGTGGAAAATGTTCCTGATAGTGGACCAACTGTACTGCCTTTACTATATGCTGTTTTAGGGAGTTAAAAGCTTCCTCATGCACCGGTGTGCATTTGAAACGAGCATTTTGTCTCCGAAGTTGGTTGATGGGCGCGGCGATTTGTGCCATTTGTGGAATATAATTATGGTAATAATTAATTTTTCCCATTAACGCCTCGACTTCCTTGACACTTCCGGGACGCCTTAGGTTTTTAATGGCCGTAACGCCTGACTGCACGGGCAAGATTCCCTCTGCGCTGACTCGTCTGCCCAAATACTCAATATGATCTTGAAAAAAACTGCACTTATTCTTTTTGCATTTGATTCCGCATTCTCGTAACAATGAAAAAAATTGTTCCAAACTTTGTATGTGCTCTTCTATCGTTCCTGACGACACGATTATGTCGTCAAGGTAATTTCCGCAACCCTCAATATTCTGTAACATCTGTTCCAAATACCTTTGAAAAATGGCTGGCGCACTAGAAATCCCGTATGGAAGACGTTGGTATTCGAACAATCCCAAAGGTGTGTTTACGACCAGCAACTTTTTTGACTCCTCTTCGAGCTCAAACTGCAAATATGCATCTTTCAAATCTATCTTTGAAAAAATGCAGCCATATCGAATTTTATGGAACAGCTGTTTGCGGGTAGGTAATGGAAAACGCTCGATATCAATTTGATTATTAATCGAAACCTTAAAGTCACCGCAAATACGAATGCTGCCGTCGGCTTTCGGAGCGAGTACTATCGGAGATGCCCAATCACTAAATTTCACCGGCTTCCAGATGCCGGACTCAACCAGACGATCAGCTTCCAACTTGAACTTTTCCAAAAGTGCAAATGGAATTGGTCTGCTTTTGAAAAATTTCGGTACCGCATGGGGCTTTAATTTAATATTCGCCTTAAAGTTGTTAATTGTACCCATCGCAGGCTCAAACAAGTCCTCAAACTTGTCAAGTAATTGTTTCGATTTTTCCGTTAGCTTTTTAGTATCACTTTCCACGGAATTTATTTGAATTATATCGAAATTAAAACTCTCAAAAAGGTCCATCCCAAATAAATTGTAACCACTGCCAACTTTTGCAACTACCAGCACGCCCGAGTTTTCCAGCCGTTGACATTTCATTTGTACTTCGAATTCTCCCAAAGTCTCTATAATTTTTTTTCCATAGCCGTAAATTGGTCGCGTGCACTTTCGTAATTTTGGTTTGCCTAGTTCTTTGTATGTGTTTTGGGTGATTACTGAAACTGAAGACCCGGAATCCATTTGAAAAATAACTGTTCTGTTTAAAATTTCAACTTCAATGAATTTCTTCCTTTTGTCTTTTGCTAATTCCTCCGTTGTATTAAAAACACTCTCAATCGCGTCTACTGCGTTGGTTTGTGCACCGGTTTTGTCTCTTCTCTTTTCTTCCGATTTTTCTTTGTTCGCATTTTTGTTGTTTGCCCTACACGCTTTCGCTATATGGCCTGACTTGCCGCAGTCATAACACACTGCCTCTCTGAACTTGCAGTCGCTTCGAAGATGAGATCCACCACAACTGTAACACTTTTTTTTTTTTGTCCTTTTTTGATTGCTTTTTGGACTGTGGCGTGATTTCGTTGACTACCGGCATATTCTCTTGTAGATGCTGCTGCTTAATCGATTGCGTAGCGCTGAAAGTAGACATAAACGACTCGGCAATTAGCAACACATCGTCTAATGTTGGTTTTAATTTTTGAAGCGCTGCTGATCGTACGGTATCGTGTGGTGTATGTAAAATTATCATGTCTCTTATCATTTCATCGACATATGAATGTGTGCAATTGGTTGCGTTGCACTGAAACTGACACTGCCGGGCTATTCCTCTTAACTCGGCAACCCATTCTCGGTACGTCTGAGACGATTTCATCAAGCATCGGTTGAACTGATATCGCGCGGCAACCACGTGGATTTGCTCTTGGAAATGTTCCGTTAGTTTTTTCACTAGATTGTTGTACTCTATGCCCTCTAAATCATTTCTTCCGAATAACTTTTTCAGCAGCTCGAAGGTCTCGCTTCCCACCCATGTTAAGAAAAATGCTTTTTTCTTCTCCTCATTGGCCACTGAATACGCTGAAAAATGTTGAGCCATCTGTTGCATATACGAATCCCATATTCCTTGTTCCTTCTTGAACGCATGGAATGTTGGTACTACTGTACTTTCACGAACGTCTGAATTATTCCTATACTGTAGCATGGACTGTATAAATCCCATTTGCTCCTCTAAGAGACTTTTCATAAATTTATTCTGATCCGATATAATTTTTGCGATATTCGCGGCTTCCGACATTTTTAACTTGATCGCGTCTACTACTTTTACTTTTATTCAATTTTCTCGTCGCCACTGCAATATTTCCGCGTGTGACTCCATCAAGAGTATACAGATGACTGACTTTTATTGAGTAATTAACATTTTAAGAACTTACGAACTAAATGAGAGAATATTAGAATACCGCTACATATACAAAAGTGATTATGTCGTCTTCTTTGATATAACAACAATACTGAATTCAATTACAATTCATTTGAATAGGATTCAAATACCTATCAAGAAGCATCTGGTTTTGTAAGTTTAATAGAATAAACGAAAACTATTTTGCTAAAGAGCTCTATTTTAATTGTGGCAACGAAACGGTTAAGGGAAGAGCCTAAATAAAAACTAATTTATTTTTATAACAGATGTTTGGTAACTGAGGGCTTGTGTATGTTATATGAAAACCTATGTATTAATGTTTGCTAACTATGGGTTTGTTTGGGTGAGAGTCTGTGTATGCTTATGTTTCAAATAATCAAATGCGTATTATATTTTATTCTAAGAGCCAATTTCACCAAGCATATTTAAATACGAATCGTCATTTGAGCACAGATTTTCATTTTGACCATTCTAAATGGCATCCCGTACTTTAGAAATCCATATCGGGCACTGAAATAGAGTTGATGGAACTCTGTGTATTCCAAATAAAAACAGCTGATTCAAGAAGACACTATGGGAATTCATTCGAACTCTCAAAGGAGTGAACTCTGAGAACTTCTTTGCGTTAGTTTTCACATTTAGGAGCGTATAATTACGATTATTATTCTATATATTGAATCAGGAGACTAAAAACAAATACTTACTAATGTTGATAAGATTTGATGCAGATGCTTTACAGACTCTAATCCATATGGTTTATTCACTATGTTAATTCAATGTGGAAACATGCTATAAGTTCGAGCTCTGAATGAATACCCATACTTTCTTTATGAAGAGTGGAAACTCGGCTAGGAATAGCAAACATTTACTCTAACGAAATTAAACGAACAAAGGGAATCCGTTTTTATTCAATTCGATCGAAGAATCAAAAACATTTATATTGTCAAGTTAAGAAAATGATTGAACATTTTTTAATACATAAATTTTTTTGTATGATTGAAAAGAATTTCGAAAGCTTTTTGAAAACAAATGACAAAGCGTAAGCACCTTTGCAAAAAAATTATACAAATGCTTGCTGGGTATTTTTATTAACATTTTTCATTTATTTATTTTGGTTGCAACCAACTTATAGAGACAGTGCTGCTCTAAAAATAAGAGGTGCCATACTTCCGCGTTATTGAATTTTGGATTTGGTAAAATGGGATGAAAATTAAATGCTTAGTTAAATGCCAATGGGTAATTAAAATGAAATGCCTTTGGTGAAATTGGCTCTAAGTATTTTTGGTTGGAATGAACAAGCGGGAAACCGAAAATAAGACCCACGAGGAAATCACATGAGTGGTGACATGCCCAGGGAATTTTTTCGTGTTTTTAGAAATAAGATTGTTCACAGTAGTTTTTCAAATTGCGTGTTTTCAATTCATAAAAATGCTGTTGAAAGAGTTCAAGAACAGAAATTTCGGAAAATAAAACTTGAATTTTGTTTGTATTTTCTTGCATAATTTCGTTCAAAGTACGCGTATTTTCGTACCGTAGCGTATTCTCATTTGACAGTTTTCTCTATAACAGGACTACTTGATTTATTCGTGATTTCAGTAGAAAATACGAAAACGTCGAAAAACGTATTTTCGGCTTAAGAGGGAACACGCTGTAAGAAAAAATTTAATATTTCTATATAAGATCCCGATATACCTGTGTGCCAAATTTTTACTTGGTAGGTCCAGCCGTTTCGGAGGAGATCCGAACAGACGGATAGACAGACGGTCAGACGGCAGACGGACGGACAGACGGACGGACAGACGGACGGACAGACGGACGGACAGACGGACATGTCAAAAGCGATTCAGTTTTTGATCCTGATCAAGAATATATATATATGTCTTTATCTACGGGGCTTAGTTAAAAGATTCGCACAAAACTAACCCTGCTGACGCTGGGTATAAAAAGACGTGTATCCGTCTTCTGGAAAAGAATTGTCTATTGAAAAATAAAACAAAATTCACTTTGACAAAAGTCTCTCAAGTGGGCCACTTTTAAATCGATAGTGTAAGACAGAGGTTGTCAGGGTTCGATACATACGCATAAGTGTCTATGTGTTGAAAGCTTTTAAAAGCTAACAGTGAAAAAAAAACTTGTACGTCAAATTGAAAAACCAACTTTAATTGACATTTTGTGCAAATTTTTCTGACTGAAAAAAATTTAGAGGTATAAGAAAAGTAATGAAAGGAAATTTAAAAAAAAATATGAAAATATATGAAGAAATAAACGAAGAAAAAATATATGAAGTCATTTAATGCTGCAAAGAAGGAGTATGTTCAACAAAGCAAATGAGATCTATATCATTCTGGTAGCATTTGATGCGAAGTAAATCCTGAAGATGTTTATTTGTCAGTTTACTTCTATGACGTGTTTGAATTAGTTTGTGGAAGGAGAATGAACTTTCACATAAGTAAGAGGTGTTAAACATCGACAGCAAATTGTACATAGCTTCCTTTGTTTGACCATACTTTCCTTCGTCAATATTTTTTTTTAAATTAATTCCTATGTGAATTGGAACTGTCAAATCTGATTGCATTCTTAAAATTTAATTTTGTAGTGGAATATCATATTTAGAAGCGTCGCATTTCCATTTTGCTATGCTACAAGTATTTTAAAAAAGCGTCAGTTTTGCTTGAGCACTATCGAAGGAAAGAATTCGCCAGTGGCGACTCGCCATGCTCATTCTTTAGCGTGTACTAGAACAAAAACAAGCATACGAAAAAAAAAAACGTCAGCTGCACTGCTCTCTCGCATTCTCTCGAAATTTTAAAAAACAGCTTTCGAGCTCACATGTACACCCTGTCGGTGTGAAAGCTATAAAACAGCTTTTGAATGTCGCTTATGAACGTTTAATGGGCCTGACAACTTTTGGTGTAAGACTTAAGTGATTGATACGGCATTCAATGGCCTTGGTGAAAAAAATCTCTCCGAACTTATTTAAAAAAAAAAATGTTCGCGTTAGTTATTAGCTGTCAAAATTTTCGGTAATAGTTTTTTTTTTAACTCATAACTCGCGAAGGGTTTATCAAAACTCAACGTTCATAGCATCACAATTTTAGTAAATTAATGTACCTACTTTTTCGTTACAATATTATTTTTAAAAAGAAATGATTTTTTCTTAGAAAATTAATTGAAAATTAAAAAGACTTCTCCGCCTGTAGAATCTTTGTTACAAATTTTATTCAATTCTACAATATTTAAAAAAATCTCGATGAAAAAAAAAATAGGTATGTCCCAGTAGGTCAAAAGTTATGCATATTTTTGTGACCCCATTCCTACCTCTTGCGCTTAATAAAGTGCGTTTGAACGCGCGAGTGCTAATGCTAATGCTGTGTGGTTGATTTCTCACCGCAAATTCAGATCAAATTAGTCATGTTAGTCTCTTCGTAATACAAATGCAACTATAGTGCATGGGTTAAACTGCGATTATTGATATATTAAAATTTTTTTAGTTGTGACAGTATTGACACACTTGCGCGATACATCATGTTGAAATCTAGTAAGAGGACGGTGTTAACGTTTCAATGTTAGAGTAGTACGATATTGATGAAGACAAGCAGGAGTTTGTATCGTCTTTTTGACATATTGAGCCCTAACCGCCAAATTGATGTACACAAAAAAGAAAACAATAAAACAATAACAATTATTAAACTTTTCGTCCAATTTTTCAATTTATATTGAGCTTATCGTAGTTATATGGGGCACTCCATGTGAAAAGGACAATATTTTTTTGATGTATCCAAATCTTTCCAACTTTTTTGTATAGTACCTCTATACGTGTATATGAAAATGAGCGGTGATTTTTTCATATGAAAAACGTGAGGTTCGCTAGCATTTTTTAAGTTTTCTCTATAAATCCTTGTCAGCCCATAAATTTTGATACATCATTTTTAAGGTAATAAAGCCAGCATGATTTCGAAATTAAAAACAAAAATTAGAAGCGTTCCGGTCATTGAAATATTGCCAGGTTTATTTTTTAACATAAAAAAAAACAAGTAAAGAAGTTTACATCGGCAAAGCCGATTGCACACATACCTTTTCCTCAGCCTAAAATATGTTAAAACATTACCTTAACGAAAATTCCTGCCGTTTTCGTTGTTCTAGCTTGGAAATCTATTTATACCTTATCTGTTCTTCGATTTAGCTTCTAAAACTCGAGATTATTAATAAGCAAAAAAATTTCGCGAATGGTGGTCATGGTCAAATTTTAACCGTTAGAGGACAATATGTCTAGCTGCGAAATACTCAATTCAAAATAGTGAAAGTCAATTTTTTGCGAATTTCGCGAATGGTGGTCTTGATAAATTTTTAACCCTTAGAGGACATTTTGTTTAGCTGCGAAATACTTAATTCAAAATAGTGAAAATCAATTTTTTGCGAATTTCGCGAATGGTGGTCTTGATAAATTTTTAACCCTTAGAGGACATTTTGTTTAGCTGCGAAATACTCAATTCAAAATAGTGAAAATCAATTTTTTGCGAATTTCGCGAATGGTGGTCATGATAAATTTTTAACCCTTAGAGGACATTTTGTTTAGCTGCGAAATACTCAATTCAAAATAGTGAAAATCAATTTTTTGCGAATTTCGCGAATGGTGGTCTTGATAAAATTTTAACCCTTAGAGGACATTTTGTTTAGCTGCGAAATACTCAATTCAAAATAGTGAAAATAAATTTTTTGCGAATTTCGCTAATGGTGGTCTTGATTAATTTTTAACCCTTAGAGGACATTTTGTTTAGCTGCGAAATACTCAATTCAAAATAGTGAAAATCAAATTTTCGCGATTTTCGCGAATGGTGGTCTTGATCAAATTTTAACCCTTAGAGGACATTTTGTTTAGCTGCGAAATACTCAATTCAAAACTGTGAAAATCAAATTTTCGCGAATTTCGCGAATGGTGATCTTGATCAAATTTTAACCGTTAGAGGTAATTTTGTCTAGCAGCGAAATACTCAATTTAAACTAGTGAAAATCAAATTTTTGTGAATTTCGCGGATGGTGGTCTTGATCAAATTTTAACCCTTAGAGGACATTTTGTTTAGCTGCGAAATACTCAATTCAAAATAGTGAAAATCAAATTTTCGCGAATTTCGCGAATGGTGGTCATGGCCAAATTTTAACCTAAGTGACGACTTTATTTGGCGGCAAAATACACAATCAGAAGAAGCAAAAAAAAAATTATTTTTGTATACAGATATGAGAATAAGAGAAAGAGTGTTTTTTTCTAATGTGTAGGATGATGACCATAAATATAGCGATGTCGCAATTTTTATTCAGCGAAAGCTTAAGTCTACATAGTAGCTATACACACACCAAATTGCAATAAGCTGGGATGTATAGTAAAAAAGTTATTCACGAAAAACGTTAAAAATCGTGATTTTTGAAACTTCTGAACCACTTCCCACGACCCAAGAAGGGACTACGAAAAAAATTTGTAAGCAGTTTTTCGGACATTTGCCTGGTTCAAGTCCATGCTAAATTTCAATATGATATCTTTCATGGCTTAGGAGTTAATTACGAAAAACTAAAGTGTGACCGACAGACAGACAGACAGACAGACAGACAGACAGACAGACAGACAGACATGGCTAGATCGATTCCTCTTGTCACCCTGATCAAGAATATATATATATGTCTATATCTATCGCGACTCCTTTGGTATGTTACATACTCCGAGCCAAACTTAATATACCCTTTCCTTCGGAAAAGGTATAAAAATATGCAGTTATGAATATTTTTTGGGCTTTTCAACTATTCGAACTATGAAAATGATACGAGAGTTTCGAGTCGAACTTTACAATTTATTTATCGGTAATAATAGCAAAGAGAATTGAAGAGTTGGCTTTTTTATATGCAGTTTTAGACGGGAAAAAGGTTCCGCGCCTGGAATAATATTGGTTTTTATACCCAGCGTAAGCGGGGTATATTAGTTTTGTGCGAATCTTGTAACAGGGAGAATTAAGCTCCGGAGATATAGACATATTTATATCGAAATGATCAGGATCAAAAACTGAATCGATTAAGACATGTCCGTCTGTCCGTCCGTCCGTCTGTCCGTCTGTCCGTCCGTCCGTGGTCGGATCTCCTACGATACGGCTAAACCAATCAAGTCGAAATTTGGTACACATGTATATCGGGCTCCGAGTGTGATCCTAAGTAAAAATGGAAGACATCCGCCCACTGCCACGCCCACAAATGAATTTATTGTGTTGTCAGTAAAATGCTTGTAACTTGCGAACCACTTGCCACGCCCACAAATAAGCCCACAAATAAGGGTTTATCGTAACATGTGAAGTAAAATGCGTAGAAGCTTCAAAATCACAACATAGGTTGACCAAGGCAAATGAAAAGTGCAAGAACGAAAATGTATGTAGCCCGCGTACTGCCACGCCCACAAATGTATAATTTTCCTAACTTCCGAAGTAAAAGGCGTAGAAGCTTCAAATTCGGAACATAGATTGACCAAGACGAATGAAAGGTGTAGGAAAAAATGTTATGTGGCCCGCCCACTGCCGCGCCCACAAATGAAGATTTTTCGTAACTTCCGAAGTAAAAGGCGTAGAAGCTTCAAATTCGCAACATAGGTTGATCAAGGCGAATGAAAGGTGTAGGAAAATAGTTTATGTGGCCCGCCCACTGCCACGCCCACAAAAAGAAAAGCAAAACATAGTGCGCTCATAATGTCGGGACGCTGGGTATTTCAAAGTTAGGCTTGACCGAATTTAGCTTTCTTACTTGTTACATTTATATTGGGGTTTACATTTCAGATTGCACTTATAGTCCTTCCTCATTCAGTTCTGATTCTTTACAATACTTGGTGTAAAATTCAATTCATTTTATACCGTCGGCAGACGTATATAGTTAATCGCGATTAAATTTTTTTAATCCACTTTTCCAAAAAACCCTGACAGACGACAAATGGTGGATTAAAAAATGTATGATCAAGCAACCAGCTTTTCTATGTGTCAACAATTTTGATTCCACTCAATTAAATTTATTATTTAAATTCTATTTGACAGCTATCACCAAGGTTTCTTTGTCAAAAAGAACGATTATGAATATAATCGCGCTTGTAAAAGATCGATTAAAATGGAATTGATCCTACTTTTATCTATACATAATTCATCTTTAATCTGCAAAACGGAGATAATCGCGATTATGCTATACGTCTGTCTAACAGGTTGGCTGATAAGTCCCCGGTCTAACAAAGAAAAACACATTTTTTTGTCAAAATTCGTTTTTATTATTCAACATAGTTCCCTTCAAGAGCGATACAACGATTATAACGACCTTCCAATTTTTTGATACCATTTTGGTAGTACTCCTTCGGTTGCCTCAAAATAGGCCTCAGTTTCGGCGATCACCTCTTCATTGCAGCCAAATTTTTTCCCTGCGAGCATCCTTTTGAGATCTGAGAACAAGAAAAAGTTGCTGGGGGCCAGATCTGGAGAATACGGGGGTGGGGAAGCAATTCAAAGCCTAATTCTTGAATTTTTGCCATCGTTCTCAATGACTTGTGGCACGGTGCGTTGTCTTGGTGGAACAACACTTTTTTCTTCTTCATATGGGGCCGTTTTGCCACGATTTAGACCTTCAAACGCTCCAATAACGACATATAATAGTCACTGTTGATGGTTTTTCCCTTCTCAAGATAATCGATAAAAATTATTCCATGCCCATCCCAAAAAACAGAGGCCATTACTTTCCCAGCGGACTTTTGAGTCTTTCCACGCTTCGGAGACGGTTCACCGATCGCTGTCCACTCAGCCGACTGTCGATTGGACTCAGGAGTGTAGTGATAGAGCCATGTTTCATCCATTGTCACATATCGACGCAAAAACTCGGGTGTATTGCGAGTTAACACCGCTCAGAATCATCAACACGATGTTGTTTTTGGTCAAATATGAGCTCGCGCGGCACCCATTTTGCACAGAGCTTTTTCATATCCAAATATTGATGAATGATATGACCAACACGTTCCTTTAATATCTTTAAGGCCTCTGCTATCTCGATCAACTTCATTTTACGGTCATTCAAAATCATTTTGTGAATTTTTTTGATGTTTTCGTCGGTAACCACCTCTTTCGGGCGTCCACTGCGTTCACCGTCCTCCGTGCTCATTTCACCACGCTTGAATTTTGCATACCAATCAATTATTGTTGAGTTTCCTGGGGCAGAGTCTGGAAACTCATTATCAAGCCAAGTTTTTGATTCCACTGTATTTTTTCCCTTCAGATAACAGTATTTTATCAAAACACGAAATTCTTTTTTTTTCCATTTTTTCACAATAACAAAAGTTGCTTCACAAAAGATGGTCTATCTCACAAACTAATTGACTTACAGACGTCAAATTTTGACACGAATCATTTGAAGGTTGCCACTATATAAAAATAACATATATTAATCAAAAAATCAATTTCAAAAACAGTGTCACTGACATCAATTTGGCGGTTATGGCTCGATATGTCATCAACTAGTGCTGTTTCGGACATATGCAGCAGGGATTTTGTAAAAATTTGCATCCACATACGAGAGCGCGGAACTCCCGCAAAAACTTTAACATCTGCATTCGCTTTCACCGATGCGGATTTTTATACGCAAATATAAAAAAGAGTTGTAGATTTAGACTCCAGGGATCGTTTTACATAAAGTTAGAAGAACAAACCAGAAATCCCAGAAACGCCCCTAAAATAAATTTGTTCCAAGATTGTAATGTCCTTTTGGCATTAGTAAAAATAAGAGATGTTTTGATTTTACTTTTATCCTTTTAAATATGATGCCGAGTGGAACGCCTTTATTGTAGATTATATTGAAGGCGAGTGGAACCGCCTTTGTTGGTGATTCAAAATTGTATGAATATCGCTTACAATTAACATTGCTTATTTATACTAGTTTCTAAACAGGCAGCGATCGATGGCTTGCGATCGCTGACTCAATGTGCTGATGGGAAAGGCTCACTTGCATTCTGTCAGCAAAGGGCGTTATATTGCGCACGTTGCGGCATTGATTTCTTTTGGGTCAGCAGTGCAATGAATTTCATGCACGAACACTGCACATGTATTTTCGTTAGGTGCCCAGTGTAAAAATATTGATTTGGATCAAAGTGAAAAGCGATAGATTGTCAGGTTGCGGCACCAAAGAAGAAATGCTAGTAGTGCATGTCATAAGTGATCAAAAGGAATACCGGTAGGAATGTCTAGCAAGCGACCGTTATCCATAATAAGATTGTAATGAGGTAAAATTTTGGGACCAAACGAAAAATTTTAACCCATACATTTGTTCGTTTAATCATTATTTTTCTCCCTCCCGCACATTAGAAAGAAACGACAAGTAACAACGAGAGATGTTCTTCTATATATTTTTTTCTCAAACTACTTTTTATGTCAGAAATGAATTTGTTTTGTTAGAATTATGATTGGTTATGTTTAAAATATATTATAAGAAAAAAAAATGGAAAAAAAAATATATTCAGAGGTATAAGATTAAGAAGTAAGAAGAGGAACAAATGGTTTTTTTGAACAGCCAAGACACAGCGCCACTCTACGCACCCTGGAACAGTAGCCGGGACACAACAAGATCGATAGCCAAGTCACAGTACCAGTTTACGCCCCCTGGAACAGTAGCCATGACACAGCTACTACTATATCCGCGACACAGCACCAATCCACCACAGGCACAAACCCGACTTCCACCGATCGAGCCAGGTTTCTGCACACGGCGTCAGTACACGCCTTTGACAGTGTGCACAAAAATTTGTAGAATTCTCATTTCGTTTAACATTTTGGACGAATATAAGCCACGGTTTTCGCAGCGAAGGGATCTCAGTGTTCAGCTCACGGAGCGACCCAGTTGTGAAAACAAAAGTGTTTTATCCGATTGGGACCACTAAGCTGAACAGCACGGTAACGAGAGGTAAATAACATTCAGTTGTCTCTCAGGTTAGCCATATTTTTTGGGAACTATTGTCTGGATGGTGTCAACCCCAGACAGTAGTTCAAATTCACCCAGCCAGCTATTGATCAGGCGGTTCAACCCCTATCAATAGAGGACAGTAGTCTTTGCATTGTCCGCCAGTTAATCCTCGCTATTTGTTGTCCCGGCGGTCCAACCCCGTTCAACAGTATAGACAAGTCGTAGCTATTCCCGCTAGCTCATTGTACAGGTGGTCCAACCCCGGTCAATGAACTAGGCAAAGTAGCCAGTCCCTACTAGCTGTTGTTCCGGCGGTCCAACCCCGTTCAACAGGTAGTCGAGTCAGAAGCTAGGGAATAGACTACGCCATCGCCGAAAGTTCACCGATCGACACCCGACACGCGGCTTACGGATACTGCCCGAGTTCCAATTATCGACACGGCACCCACTGGAGAACGCACGAAACTTCGCTACGCTACCAAGATTTGGAGTAAGAGACGCCGACGCTACCGCTTCAACCATTGTAACTAGACAATAAGATTATGTTAGGAGAGAAGAAACAAAAAATTGAATAAAGGAATTAAATTTACGATGTTCTAAATCATTATTGCGTATTGAACTACACTGAGCACAGTTTCTGGTCTTGTAACGAACCCTGGATTGACTGAGTGATACCCCGGCTGAAAAAAAGATCGTTACAAGTGGCGCCCGAGCAGGGACCTAGCGATAAATCAAGGAATCGCTCACCGGAGAAAAACACAGTAAAACCACAGCGCAGAGAGAATCGATACGATGGCACAAGAGAAGGTAATCATGAAGACACTAGAAACCAAATGGATTTTGAAGCTAAAGAAGGACGAAGTATCTGAATGTCTTCCTTCGTTTGGGCTAGACCCCCAAGGGACAGTAGATGAAAGGAAACAACGGCTTATGTCTTTCGTAAATGCCCACATGGAGGATCCAGTTATCAGCACTAAGGTACAGGAGCTTGAGGTACGCTTCACGAGGAGCCCTTCTCCATTACCGCTAACCAAAACATGCGAGACAGGAAAGACAAGCGATACAGGAAAACCGAGCGAGAGAGGTACAGGCACGACAATGCTAGACGAGGCGAGAGCATGGAGTACCGGCACTCACAGAAAGGTCACCCAAGCACCGATCCAACACGAGTATCCCCAGACCAGCCTGAAGGACGACATGGCCTGGAAAGCCCATGGCTACCAACACCAACCAACTAGCAACACACCTGTGAGGACATACGCTAGCATAATCGACCAGGTACGGAAAGGGTCGATCCGATTCGATGGAAAAAAAGATGCCATCGAATTCATTGACAGGATCGAGGAACTTGCTGGAGTTTACGATATTCCCCTACAGTACCTGCCGAAGGCGATGCCCGAATTCCTACGAGACTATGCACTATCATGGCTGGGGAATAATAGGCAAGAATTTTCCGACTGGCCGACGTTCAAAATGGAATTTTTAAAGTTCTTTTTACCTTACCGGTATCTAGAACGATTAGAGGACGAAATCAAAGCCAGAAAACAACGCGCAGGAGAAACCTTTAAAGAATATATCACCAGCATCCAAACGCTCATGAGACATGTCGACTATACCGAAGAGAAGCGTCTGGACATTATTTTCCGAAACAGCCGGCGGGAGTATCAACTATTTATTAAACGGCGAGAGTTCAGCACATTGAGCGACCTAACCGAGCTAGCTTGCGAACGAGAAATAATCGAGACGGAGAACCACACCAGGGCTGAATCTAGCCGCAGTGACGAAGCCAGGGTTCAAACGATGGCTATGGCCCCAAAGCAAGTTTGTTATCGTTGTGGGGAAACAGGACACATGCGAGCAAACTGCAAGAACCCCCAGAAGTTGTTTTGCTGGGTATGCAGGAAGGAAAATATCAGGACGGTGGAGTGTTGCCGGAAAGCATCGGAAAACCCCGGAGGAGTCCACTAAACGCAAGGCCTAGTGAAAACTCCCCGAAACGCGCCTTGCCACCCACCAAACTCTTACAGTATAATCAACTACTATATGCCCAGGTCCAACTCGGGGACCACCGACACATCGCCACCGTAGACACAGGAGCCTCCAGATGCGTTATCAGCACCAAAGTGGCGGCCAAACTAGGATCGCAAGGAACGTTCAGAGACAGTATAACCAACGTACGCATGGCAGACGGATCAGTACAAACCGTGGAAATGACCTTTACCATCACCGTACAGCTGGGGTCATACAAAGCAGACATCACGTTCGTTGTCCTACCAACCACTTTGGATGGAGTAACTCTGGGAATGGACTTGCTGAGCAGGGCTGGAACACAAGTAACAATAGGAGGACATTCGGCGTGGATTACCCAGCAAGCCGACGTCCACAGAACAGACTCAGAAGGCACCACCAACATTCTACTCACCCACGCGGAGACTAGCACCACCAAAACCATTCCCGACACAAAAAACCAATTCCTCGCACAAGAATTAGCAGAACTCGCAGACATCCGAGGTCCATCTAATAGCACCAAGCATGAAATCATCAGGAAGGATACCAGGCCCTTCAAGCAGCAACATCAGCAGCAGCAACATCAGCAACAGCAACAGCAACTACAGCAACAACCAAAATTGGTACAGCTTCCAACAGCAGTGCCAACACAGCAACACCAACAAACACATATGATTGCGATTCCGCAGCAACAGCAACAGTTGGAGCCGCAACAACAACAAGCAATACCACAACCACAAATATCGCCAGTTGTGATACCGACTTCACCCATACTCGAACAGCCGCCATCGACAACACCATCACTGGGTCAACCGCATCAGACGTTCCATCAAGCACCACAGCCATCCCCTGCTGGCCGGGGACCTCAACAGGCATAACCGCCTCAATCGCAACCACAGACATGTCAGATCACGTGCCAACTCATGTATCCTATGCCGAATCCATTTTATCCGACGACGCCCCAGCATCCACAGCAAACGCAACCATTCCATTCTCATCTGCTCGCCCCCTGTTTCTTTCCTTTCCTCATATTTACTTACAGAATAATGGAAACCCCTAACGTTGACAGGTTCGCCAAAGCAAGGGTGCGCTTCCTGAACGCCTATCACCGGACAGAGGCGCAACAGAAGCAGACGGTCTTCTTGAAGAGACACCCTCTGTTCCCAAAGAAGGCACCCACTACACCGTTGTTACGCCTGACGGCCCTGCCCGCGGATGGAAACCCCACCAGCCGGGAACTCTTTGGAAGTAACTCCGAAAGTGAGAGTGAGGTGACCAACCCGAGCCCAGGTACCTCGCTGCCGAGCCAGAGGAAACGACCGGCCGCTGGAATACCCGCCGAACCAGGCCCATGCCAACGTCAGGCCACCCGGCCAAGAATGGTGACCACAAAATTCATGACCGCCCGGGAGGACGATATCCTCCAAATTCACCCAGACGAAGACGAGTTCCTGGAAGACACCAGTAATGAGCAGATGCTGGAAATCGAAAAATCCCTAAGGGCACGGTGGGAAGAAAGGCGAGCGCTTTCCCAGAAAAGTGAGCGGATCCGCTGCACTAAGACCATTGAGGGCCAGCGGTATCGTTTCACAGTGACCAGGGATGGAAATGTGACCCATTTCAAACTTCCCCCAAGTAGGGAGGGGATGTAATGAGGTAAAATTTTGGGACCAAACGAAAAATTTTAACTCATACCTTTGTTCGTTTAATCATTATTTTTCTCCCTCCCGCACATTAGAAAGAAACGACAAGTGACAACGAGAGATGTTCTTCTATATATTTTTTCTCAAACCACTTTTTATGTCAGAAATGAATTTGTTTTGTTAGAATTATGATTGGTTATGTTTAAAATATATTATAAGAAAAAAAAAATGGAAAAAAATATATATTCAGAGATATAAGATTAAGAAGTAAGAAGAGGAACAAATGGTTTTTTTGAACAGCCAAGACACAACGCCACTCTACGCCCCCTGGAACAGTAGCCGGGACACAACAAGATCGATAGCAAAGTCACAGTACCAGTTTACGCCCCCTGGAACAGTAGCCATGACACAGCTACTACTATATCCGCGACACAGCACCAATCCACCACAGGCACAAACCCGACTTCCACCGATCGAGCCAGGTTTCTGCACACGGCGTCAGTACACGCCTTTGACAGTGTGCACAAAAATTTGTAGAATTCTCATTTCGTTTAACATTTTGGACGAATATAAGCCACGGTTTTCGCAGCGAAGGGATCTCAGTGTTCAGCTCACGGAGCGACCCAGTTGTGAAAACAAAAGTGTTTTATCCGATTGGGACCACTAAGCTGAACAGCACGGTAACGAGAGGTAAATAACATTCAGTTTTCTCTCAGGTTAGCCATATTTTTTGGGAACTATTGTCTGGATGGTGTCAACCCCAGACAGTAGTTCAAATTCACCCAGCCAGCTATTGATCAGGCGGTTCAACCCCTATCAATAGAGGACAGTAGTCTTTGCATTGTCCGCCAGTTAATCCTCGCTATTTGTTGTCCCGGCGGTCCAACCCCGTTCAACAGTATAGACAAGTCGTAGCTATTCCCGCTAACTCATTGTACAGGTGGTCCAACCCCGGTCAATGAACTAGGCAAAGTAGCCAGTCCCTACTAGCTGTTGTTCCGGCGGTCCAACCCCGTTCAACAGGTAGTCGAGTCAGAAGCTAGGGAATAGACTACGCCATCGCCGAAAGTTCACCGATCGACACCCGACACGCGGCTTACGGATACTGCCCGAGTTCCAATTATCGACACGGCACCCACTGGAGAACGCACGAAACTTCGCTACGCTACCAGGATTTGGAGTAAGAGACGCCGACGCTACCGCTTCAACCATTGTAACTAGACAATAAGATTATGTTAGGAGAGAAGAAACAAAAAATTGAATAAAGGAATTAAATTTACGATGTTCTAAATCATTATTGCGTATTGAACTACACTGAGCACAGTTTCTGGTCTTGTAACGAACCCTGGATTGACTGAGTGATACCCCGGCTGAAAAAAAGATCGTTACAAGATCAATTGACGATAATCAATAAAACTTGTACCAGGTTAAAACACTTCAAGTAGAACAAGTTCCATACTTTAAATACGGGAACCCATTGTCTGCAGTTCCGACTCTAACAACATTGAACATGAAACCACCTTGGAAGAATTAGACAGGCTCGGGATATTTAAAAGAGTTTTAAATAAAGAAAGTAAAAAGCAAAATTTTCTAAAAATAAATAATAGAAATCGTTCAATAGCAATTAGGTATATAGATGATATTGTGCTCAAAGACGAAATCAACTTGCACTTCGTAAATAAAATAAAAAATATCGAAAGTAAAAAAGAAATTTAATAAAAACCAGTCAAAGGAAGAACTTCAACGTAGCGCATAAGCCACTAGGAGATTACGAGTATAAACCTCCTTTAAAAACAAATGAAAACGTACATTTGATAACTTTTTATACCTTTTCCGAACACCGAGAGAAATAAGAACAGTTAAATCAACCACTTAAAACAGTTAAAGTAAGAGTGGTCAAATAAACTGTATTCCGCGTTAAATGCACTGGAAAAGGAAGTCAAATCAACAGTTGAAAAACAGTTAATTTTTATGTTCAAATTCGCTTTCGTTCACCTAGACGTATAAGTTCGCTATCTGATCAACCGTCTCCGGAGTTGTCGATAGCTCAGTGCATTAAACTGTGAATCGAAAGTTGTGAGCTTCGGGGTTCGATACCCTGCTGGCGGCGGGAATTTTCCTGAGTTTTTTTTTTTAATTACAGTTTTTTTTTGTTCAGAGTGTAGTTGTTTTGGAAGACAAAAATTTTCTCCTAAATTTTTAAGGTTTTAATTTATTTAATTTTTTATTAATGGTTAAATTTCAAGCAAAAAATTTTGGGAGTGAAACAATTCCTTAAGCACGTTCCTCAAAGCTTGAGCAACCATAAGCTCAAGTGAGCATTTTGACCAACAAATTAAATTCGTTCGTTTAGCGTAATGGTTAAGACGTTCGCCCTGCGATCTGGTGGTCAGCGGTTCAAGGCTCGGCCGAGGCGAGAAAATTTAAAGAGATGAAAGAGAAAAAGATTTGAATAGAAACAAATAAATAAAGAAAAAATATAATAATTTAATAAAAAAAAAAAAAAAAAAAAATATTAATAAAAGAAGATAAAAAAAAGTCGAAGCAAAAAATAAATTTTTTTCCCCAGTCGCTGGTGACAGTTGATTTAACCGCGAGACAGTTATATCGACCATCAGGTAGTTATATCCTTATTGACTGTGTTTGTACTGTTGAATTGACCGCTACTACACATAAGCTAAGAATTAACGGTGAACTCGGTTATTATACCTTTTCCGAAGGAAAGGGTATATTAAGTTTGGCACGGAGTATGTAACATACCAAAGGAGTCGCGATAGATATAGACATATATATAATATTTATATATTCTTGATCAGGGTGACAAGAGGAATCGATCTAGCCATGTCTGTCTGTCTGTCTGTCTGTCTGTCTGTCTGTCTGTCTGTCTGTCGGTCACACTTTAGTTTTTCGTAATTTACTCCTAAGCCATAAAAGATATCATATTGAAATTTGGCATGGACTTGAACCAGGTAAATGTCCGAAAAACTGCATACAAAGTTTTTTCTTAGTCCCTTCTTGGGTCGTGGGAAGTGGTTCAGAAGTTTCAAAATTCACGATTCTTAATGTTTTCCGTGAATAACTTTTTTACTATACATCCCAGCTTATTGAAATTTGGTGTGTGTATAGCTACTATGTAGACTTAAGCTTTCGCTGAAAAAAAATTGCGACATCGCTATATTTATGGTCATCATCCTAAACATTAGAAAAAAACACTCTTTCTCTTATTCTCATATCTGTATACAAAAATGATTTTTTTTTTTTGCTTCTTCTGATTGTGTATTTTGCCGCCAAATAAAGTCGTTACTTAAGGTTAAAATTTGGCCATGACCACCATTCGCGAAAATTTGATTTTCACTATTTTGAATTGAGTATTTCGCAGCTAAACAAAATGTCCTATAAGAGTTAAATTTGATCAAGACCACCATCCGCGAAATTCGCGAAAATTTGATTTTCACAGTTTTGAATTGAGTATTTCGCAGCTAAACAAAATGTCCTCTAAGGGTTAAAATTTGATTAAGACCATCATTCGCGAAATTCACAAAAATTTGATTTTCACTAGGTTGAATTGAGTATTTCGCTGCTAGACAAATTACCTCTAACGGTTAAAATTTGAGGAAAAGGTATGTGTGCAATCGGTTTAGCCGATGTAAACTTCTTTACTTTTTTTAACATGCTTTTTGAGTTAATATAACTACATTTTTCTCTCGGTGAAGGAAAGGGTATATTAAGTTTGGCTCGGAGTATGTAACATACCAAAGGAGTCGCGATAGATATAGACATATATATATATTATTGATCAGGGTGACAAGAGGAGTCGATCTAGCCATGTCTGTCTGTCTGTATGTCTGTCTGTCTGTCTGTCTGTCTGTCTGTCTGTCTGTCTGTCTGTCTGTCTGTCTGTCGGTCACACTTTAGTTTTTCGTAATTTACTCCTAAGTCATGAAAGATATCATATTCAAATTCGGCATGGACATGAACCAGGTAAATGTCCGAAAAACTGCATAAAAATTGTTTTCCTAGTCCCTCCTTGGGTCGTGGGAAGTGGTTCAGAAGTTTCAAAAATCACGATTTTTAAGGTTTTTCCTGGATAACTTTTTTACTATACATCCCAGCTTATTGAAATTTGGTGTGTGTATAGCTACCATGTAGACTTAAGCTTTCGCTGAAAAAAAAATTGCGACATCGCTATAACTATGGTCATCATCCTACACATTAGAAATAAACACTCTTTCTCTTATTCTCATATCTGTATACAAAACTGATTTGTTTTATCTTCTTCCGATTGTGTATTTTGCCGCCAAATAAAGTCGTCACTTAAGGTTAAAATTTGACCATGACCACCATTCGCGAAATTCGCGAAAATTTGATTTTCACTATTTTGAATTGAGTATTTCGCAGCTAAACAAAATGTCCTCTAAGGGTTAAAAAATTATCAAGACCACCATTCGCGAAATTCGCAAAAAATTTATATTCACTATTTTGAATTGAGTATTTCGCTGCCAGACATAATGTCCTCTAACGGTTAAAATTTGACCATGACCACCATTCGCGAAAATTTTGTGCTTAATAATAATCTCGAGTTTTAGAAGCTAAATCGAAGAACAGATAAGTTATAAACAGATATCCAAGCTAGAACAACGAAAACGGCAGGAATTTTCGGCAAGGTAATGTTTTAAGGTATGTGTGCAATCGCCTTTGCCGATGTTAACTTCTTTACTTGTTTTTTATTCCGAAAGGGTTGAAATATTAAATGAGAGAAATAAATCAAGACCAAACAATCAAGATGAAGAATGCAGAAAAGGCAAAAAAAAAAAAACACCATCGTTTATGAAGTTTTATGCCTTTTCATAATAAATTTATATATAATCGTCTTTAAAGAGACAACCATTTGATTTTATCGGTTCCACAACTGTCTTAACAGAATATAAGAAGTGATAATAACATAAAGAAAATTAAATCATATTGGGAAAACGCTAAATAACAACGAATCAGATTCAACGCCATACATCGGATTTAGTAGGGAACAGACCGTAAATAAAGAATTTAACCCGTAAGATGACACTAAAGCAGAAACAGATTTTGTTAAGCGAAAATTTTAGAAAAAACATACTGACAACGATAACACCATTGAAGGACTATTCGAGATACTTTTCAATAAAACTGAGAGCAAAGAGGCAAAAGTTGACGCTGTTGAAACAAATGCGTATAACCAATTTTAGCGAAAGTATTAGTACTGCAGAGACAGTGACGATCCAAGCTAAGGCAGCAGGTGTAAATCCTATTGATGTAAAACACGTTCCCAACAAAAAATTTTTGAATACAGAAAAAATCAGGAAGAAAAAAGAATTTTGTTACAAGAAGTCGGACAAAGAATTATACGAAAAAGATCACATACATTGCAGAAGAACTTAAGAGGTCTTATACAGTTAGAATTAAAATAAAATTTTATTTTCTTAATGCACATATATTTAAGAATACACAAAGAAACTTTGATATCGTTCCGGTGAATATTTTCGAAGTAACACGCATATTTGAAAAGGCGTTTTAGAGAGCTTGAAAGTATAATGGTTTTTTTTTGCGTTTAAATGCGTTTTTCTTAAAATGGTGTTTTCAAAGTCGGTGATTACTCAAAAAAGGCTGAACCAATTAATCTCAAATTTAAACACGAGCTTCTTAAATATATTTTTTAGTCATATATAAAAGATGTTTTCTCACCGATAAATATTTTTTTATAAACAATTAAATGCTGAAACTTTGATCAAAAATCGATTTTTATTTTTGAGAAGCCGTCATTTTGTCAAATAACTTTATTTTCCTTATTTCTTCAATAAAGTACTAGATTTAACATTACTTTAACGAAAACTGTTTGGTTTTTTAATTGGAGAGCATCCAGTTCGGAGATATAGTGGTCACTGCAAAACGTGATTTTTGAGAGGAGCTCCCGGAGATCAGCTGTAGCACCTTTGAAAATTAATATTTTTACTAATACCAAGTCTTAAAATACAGTTTTAATATACCATAACATCTTCTTCTTCTAGCGTGTACTTTTCCGGCTTATACCGGGGTCCGCATGTTTTGAATTTTTTCTCCATTTCCTTCTATCCACTGCATCCTCGATATTTAGATCCGTTGCTTGGAGGTCCCTTTTAAAAATGTTTCGCCATCTTTTTTTTGGTCGTCCTCTTGGCCGAACACCTCTTACCTCAAGCCTCAAATGAGAGGTTTGCCAAAGTGTTCTCACCAGCATGCAGTACGTGTCCATACCAACGTAATCTTGCTTCACGCATTTTATCAGCAGTTTTAATATCCCATAACATGTGTACAAACTATTAGATTAATAAACCTAGAAGTATTCTCAAGAAAAATTTTGTAAAAATTCGTTTTTTTCACCTTCTGACTGTATATAACCCCTTAATAAAAGGCAGGTTCGATGTAACTGCAGCAGAGAATGCAATAAAAGAGAATGTGTGGATCGAATTGCCCTACAATTAAGCTATTGATTGCAACATAGCTTGTTGGATTGATTCAGGAGCAGAAACATTTTTGTTTCAAAATTAACATTGAAATAGGTTTACCGAACAAATTGACGGAAACCGGGTGAAATTATAAGAACGACAGCATAGGATTCGTACAGAAAAGACTGAACTATTGCCCTCTGCGACGAGTTTTCCGAACGAAACCAAACTACTCGAGCACAAAATGAACGTAGAAAACTGAAACAGGGTCCGTAAGAATAAGCAAAAGTATTGTGATCTGAATAAAACACATTGTTGAAAACACTACATGTATGGTATTGATATTTTCTGAGCAGCACGTTTCTTCTAGACAAAGTATTCGCGCACAATATCTGTGTACCTTAAAATATTTTTTTTAATAAACGATAAACGGATAAACAAATGATACAGACAGATATTTTTGATTTTCAGAATAATTTTTTTTTAATTCGCATAAAACTAAGAATAAATAAGATATCTTTAGGGCAAAAGGCATATTCATGCACCGTTATTAATAAAGAAGTATTGAATCAGTGAACAATATAAAAAATTAACAGTAAGAACTCCTGGAACATTATTTTCTAATTTATACGTTTTTTTTTTACTATTTTTAAAGAGCCTCAGCCTCTCATCCAAAAACAAAAGCCTAACCAAGAAATTCCAGACGTTTTCCATAAATGGGTAAGGGTAATGTAAAATGGTAAGATATAAAAGTAAAACTTAACAATCTAACCTAAATAAATTTTTCAACCAAATGTGCACATACTTTTTGAAGAAACATAAAAGCAATATCAAATTAATTTGAAAAGTATATGAACATATATGTAGAAATAACAAGTAGAAAGCTAGAGTCGGTAAAACTCTACTTTGAAATACCCAGCGTCCCGACGTTATTGGCGCACGATGTTTTTCCTCCCCACTTGTGGGTGTGGCAGTGGCATAAATTTCTTTCCTACACCCTTCATTCGCCTTGGTCAACCTATGTTGCGAATTTTAAGCTTCTACGCCTTTTACTTCGGAAGTTACGAAAAATATCCATTTGTGCGCGTGGCAGTAGGAGAGCCACATATATTTTTTTCCTACACCTTTCATTTGCCTTGGCTAACCTATGTTGCGAATTTGAACATTAGACGCCATTTATTTCGGAAGTTAAGCAAAATCTCCATTTGTGGGCGTGGAATTGAACGGGCCAAATACATTTTTTTCCTACACCTTTTGTTCGCCTTGGTCAACCTTTGTTGCGAGTTTGAAGCTTCTACGACTTTAACCTCAGTAGTAACGAAAAATCTCCATTTGTAGGTGTGGCAGTGGGCGGGCCACGTAATTTTTTTCCTTTACCTTTCCTTCGCCTGGGTCAACCTTTGTTGTGAGTTTGATGATTCGACGTCTTTTACTTCGGAAATTACGAAACCTTAATTTGTGGGCGTGGCATTGGGCGGGCCACATACATTTTTTCCTACATCTTTAATTCGCCTTGATCAACCTTTGTTGCGAATAGAGCGATAGAGAGCTAAAGAGATAGAGGAATAGTGAGATAGAGAGATAGAGAGATGGAGAGATAGAGAGATAGAGAGTTAGAGAGAGGGAGAGATAGAGAGAGGAAGAGATGGAAAACGGGAGACAGGGAAAGAGGGAGAGAGGAAGTGAGGAGGAGAGGAGGAGAGGGACAGAGGGAGAGAGGAGAAGAGGGAGAGAGGGTGAGTGGAGGAGAGGGAGAGAGGGTAAAAGGAAGAGAGGGAGAGAAAGAGACATAGTGTTGTGTTTATGGAAGTAAACTAACTTTATTAAAATTCAATTATAAATTCAAAAATCCAATTACAAAATTATTACACGAACGCGTCTTGTTGTTCGTTCTCTCCAATTCAATTGACTCTTTGTTACGGCCTGTCTTCACGTACATGCTAATAAACAGGCGTCTACACTATCGACCAAAAAGAGCTCTGAGTTGCTTGTGGGTGCAACACTTCCCCTTTTTAGTAGCTATCTTCAGGGTAATGGAGGAACATAACAGGTTGGCTGATAAGTCCCCGGTCTAACAAAGAAAAACACATTTTTTTGTCAAAATTCGTTTTTATTATTCAACATAGTTCCCTTCAAGAGCGATACAATGATTATAACGACCTTCAAATTTTTTGATACCATTTTGGTAGTACTCCTTCGGTTTTGCCTCAAAATAGGCCTCAGTTTCGGCGATCACCTCTTCATTGCAGCCAAATTTTTTCCCTGCGAGCATCCTTTTGAGATCTGAGAACAAGAAAAAGTCGCTGGGGGCCAGATCTGGAGAACACGGGGGTGGGGAAGCAATTCAAAGCCTAATTCTTGAATTTTTGCCATCGTTCTCAATGACTTGTGGCACGGTGCGTTGTCTTGGTGGAACAACACTTTTTTCTTCTTCATATGGGGCCGTTTTGTCGCGATTTCGACCTTCAAACGCTCCAATAACGACATATAATAGTCACTGTTGATGGTTTTTCCCTTCTCAAGATAATCGATAAAAATTATTCCATGCCCATCTCAAAACACAGAGGCCATTACTTTGCCAGCGGACTTTTGAGTCTTTCCACGCTTCGGAGACGGTTCACCGTTCGCTGTCCACTCAGCCGACTGTCGATTGGACTCAGGAGTATAGTGATAGAGCCATGTTTCATCCATTGTCACATATCGACGCAAAAACTCGGGTGTATTGTGAGTTAACAGCTGCAAACACCGCTCAGAATCATCAACACGTTGTTGTTTTTGGTCAAATGTGAGCTCGCGCGGCACCCATTTTGCACAGAGCTTTTTCATATCCAAATATTGATGAATGATATGACCAACACGTTCCTTTGATATCTTTAAGGCCTCTGCTATCTCGATCAACTTCATTTTACGGTCATTCAAAATCATTTTGTGAATTTTTTTGATGTTTTCGTCGGTAACCACCTCTTTCGGGCGTCCACTGCGTTCACCGTCCTCCGTGCTCATTTCACCACGCTTAAATTTTGCATACCAATCAATTATTTTTGATATTCCTGGGGCAGAGTCCGGAAACTTATTATCAAGCCAAGTTTTTGCTTCCACTGTATTTTTTCCCTTTAGAAAACAGTATTTTATCAAACCACGAAATTCCTTTTTTTCCATTTTTTTCACAATAACAAAAGTTGCTTCACAAAAGACGCTCTATCTCACAAACTAATTGACTTACAGACGTCAAATTTTGACACGAATCATTTGAAGGTTGCCACTATATAAAAATAATATGCATTTAATACTAGTGACGCCATCTATGTGTCAGACCGGGGACTTATAAGCCAACCTGTTCTCTGTCAACGGGTCCACGAGTCTGCTGTGTACGCCTAGGAACTGTCGGCGTACCAGATATAGATGCATGGTCCTCGGTCTCGGTTACAGAAGCAGTATTTGTTTCTGAGGACGGTGCTGTGGGTACCGGGAACGGCTCAAAATCCCGAAAATCAAAATCCCGAAAGCTCAAAATCCCGAAAACTCAAAATTCCGAAAACTCATAATCCCAAAAGCTCAAAATCCTGAAAATTAAAAAAATCCCGAAAATTTAAAATCCCGAAAATCAAAATCCCAAAAACTCAAAATCCCGAAAACTCAAAATCCCGAAAGCTCAAAATCCCGAAAACTTGTATTTTGTATTTATAAATTTTTATTGTTGCAATTTTTTTTTTTTTTAACTAAAACCAAAAAACTTAAATGTAATGGAAAGTTATTCAGGTGATTTATTAATAAATTAAAATAAATGCATATTATAAGCAATACCTTTTAAATAATTAATTTTGGAGCGATCAGCGCGTTCCTGGTATATTTTTTTCAGATTTTTCTCTTTTTTAAAAGTTTTTTATTTATTTTCTGAGTTTCGCCAGACAAAATTTGCTCAATACGGGTTTTTGACCGTATATTCTCTTGTCCTAATAAGGCGATAATAGAGTATACACCAATATGAGAACGCCCTGCCAATGTTTTCATTCGGCGATGCCATGATTCGACATTGTTTTGAGTTCTCGGTAGATTTTCTTCAAACAGCGAACAAACCGACCAAAAATTGGGAGCATATGACGGGTTTATAACAACAGGCATTTCATCATGCCGCCTCTTGGTACCAGATTTTCCTGCAATTTTGTAAAACATAGCTAAGCAAATGCTAAGTTTTGTTTTAATAAAAAAGAACAAATCCCGAAAAAAATCCCAAAAAAATCCCGAAAAATATACCAAATTAAAAATTTGCGCAAATTTTTAATTTGGTATATTTTTCGGGATTTTTTTTCGGGATTTTGAGTTTTCGGGATTTTGAGTTTTCGGGATTTCGAGATTTCGGGATTTTGATTTTCGGGATTTTGAGTTTTCGGGATTTTGAGTTTTCGGGATTTTGAGTTTTCGGGATTTTGAGTTTTCGGGATTTTGATTTTCGGGATTTTGAATCCAATCCGTGGGTACCATGTTATGCTCATCTCGTCGAGCATCGAAGAGCCCAAATGCGTCAGCAAGTTGGAAGGAGTCAACAAAATCTTCTGTGTTAGTATCATGCCTTTTTCTTAGTTGGTTTACATGTGCTTTGATGGTTTTGTTATCCTTAAGTAAGACTTTATATATTATATTACGTTGCCTGGAGCCCATTTAAAATCGTTTCTTGAATAAACAGTGACATAGACAGCGTCACGTGGTTCAAAGGATCTGACTTTAGTACCATGTCGCCTATTGAGTTGGTGTTCCATGGCTTCTGCCTTTTTTTGGATATCAACGTTATCCTTTTGAGCTGCCTTTGGTACACTGACCGAACGTAACCATGATTTTTTAAAAAGGCGCATTGTTATTCACAGTCCTTTTGATTTTCGAGCAGAACAAAAATTTCAAAAGAAAAATGGTTGAGTCAACAATATTTTGAAGTTGGTTTGCTTCTGTTTCCTCCCCCTTCAACTTCCGTAGTGCGCGCTTGAAAGTGTCCACAAATCGTTCGGCTTGACCATTTGACATAGGATAGTAGGAGCTCGAACGAAGATGTGACAAGCCATTTTCTGATATGAATTGCTGAAATTGTGCGCTAACAAATTGTGTCCCATTGTCTGTTACATCGGTGTCTGGGATTCCATGTCTAGCACATATTTAAGTTAAAATTTCTATTGTTTTGTTACTAGAAATTGTTTTCGTTGGTACTATATCAGGCCATTTCGAATAAGCATCTATGGCTATTAAAAAATATGTACCTTCCATAGGTCCTGCGAAATCTACATGTATTCACTCCCAAGGACCACAAGTTGCAGGCCATGGTTGTAAAACGCTTTTTCTTGGTAGCTTCGCAGCTCTCGCTTAATTTTCAACACTGCGAACCATTTCTTCAATATCTTGATCGAGGCGTGGCCAGTAAACGAAACTCCTAGCAACAGCTTTTGAGCGTTCTGTGCCTTGATGTCCTCGGTGAAGCTGTTTTAAGATGCGCTTGCGAAGTACCTTTGGAATGGCGACCCGATCTTCATACATTATACAACCATCGATAATGTTAAGATCATCTTTACGATTGGCGTAGAGTTTTAATTCCGCGTCATCCAGATCAAAAATCTGTGGCAAGCCTTCAAAGATGTAGTCAAATATCAGTTTTAAGTTTCGATCTTTTTCTAAATCATATTTGGCCATAGGATGTGTGACTGATGAACAAAACCCCAAATTTAGAAGAAGACTATGTTATAGCAACCGTTCGTTGTGAAAATGCAATTAAGCACATATTGACGACCCCATTGGCAAAATTACCAATCTCTCTATCTCTCTATCTCTCTATATCTCTATCTCTCTATCTCTCTATCTCTCTATCTCTCTATCTTTCTATCTCTCTATCTCTCTATCTCTCTATCTCTCTATCTCTCTATTTCTCTATCTCTCAATCTCTTTATCTCTCTATCTCTCTATCTCTCTATATCCTTTCTATCTCCCTATCTCTCTATATCTCTATCTCTCTATCTCTCTATATCTCTATCTCTCTTTCTCTCTATATTCCTATCTCTCTATATCTCTTTCTCTCTATATTCCTATCTCTCTATCTCTCTATCTCTCTATCTCTCTATCTCTCTATCTCTCTATCTCTCTATCTCTCTATCTCTCTATCTCTCTATCTCTCTATCTCTCTATCTCTCTATCTCTCTATCTCTCTATCTCTCTATCTCTCTATCTCTCTATCTCTCTATCTCTCTATCTCTTTTTCTCTGTATCTCTCTATCTCTCTATCTCTCTATCTCTCTATCTCTCTATCTCTCTATCTCTCTATCTCTCTATCTCTCTATCTCCTCTATCTCCTCTATCTCTCTATCATCTCTATCTTCTCTATCTCTCTATCTGACTTATCTCTCTATCTTTCTATCTCTCTATCAGTCTCTTATCTCTTATCTCTCCATCTCCTCTATCTCTCTATCACTCTATCTCTCTATCTCTCTCTATCTCTCTATCTCTCTATCTCTCTATCTCTCTATCTCTCTATCTCTCTATCTCTTCTATCTCTCTATCTCTCTATCTCTCTATCTCTCTACTTCTCTCTATCTCTCTATCTCTCTATCTCTCTTATCTCTCTATCTCTCTATCTCTCTATCTCTCTATCTCTATTCTTATATCTCTATCTCTCTATCTCTCTATCTCTCTATCTCTCTATCTCTCTATCTCTCTATCTCTCTATCCTCTATCTCTCTATCTCTCTATCCTCTATCTCTATCTATCTCTCTACTATCTCTCTATCCCTATCTCTTATCTCTCTATCTCTCTATCTCTCTATCTCTCTATCTCTCTATCTCTCTATCTCTCTATCTCTCTATCTCTCTATCTCTCTATCTCTCTATCTCTCTATCTCTCTATCACTCTATCACTCTATCTCTCTATCACTCTATCTCTCTATCTCTCTATCTCTCTATCTCTCTATCTTTCTATCTCTCTATCTCTCTATCTCTCTATCACTCTATCTCTCTATCACTCTATCTCTCTATCTCTCTTTCTCTCTATCTCTCTATCTCTCTATCTCTCTATCTCTCTATCTCTCTATCTCTCTATCTCTCTATCTCTCTAGCTCTCTATCTCTCTATCTCTCTATCACTCTATCTCTCTATCTCTCTTTCTCTCTATCTCTCTATCTCTCTATCTCTCTATCTCTCTATCTCTCTATATCTCTATATCTCTAAATCTCTATCTCTCTATCTCTTATCTCTCTATCTCTCTATCTCTCTATCTCTCTATCTCTCTATCCTCTTCTCTCTATCTCTCTATCTCTCTATCTCTCTATCTCTCTATCTCTCTATCTCTCTATCCTTATCCTCTATCTCTCTATCTCTCTATCTCTCTATCTCTCTATCTCTCTATCTCTCTATCTCTCTATCTCTCTATCTCTCTATATCTCTATCTCTCTTTCTCTCTATATTCCTATCTCTCTATATCTCTTTCTCTCTATATTCCTATCTCTCTATCTCTCTATCTCTCTATCTCTCTATCTCTCTATCTCTCTATCTCTCTATCTCTCTATCTCTCTATCACTCTATCTCTCTATCTCTCTTTCTCTCTATCTCTCTATCTCTCTATCTCTCTATCTCTCTATCTCTCTATTCTCTATCTCTCTATCTCTCTATCTCTCTATCTCTCTATATCTTACTCTCTATCTCTCTATCTCTCTATCTCTCTATCTCTCTATCTCTCTATCTCTCTATCTCTCTATCTCTCTATCTCTCTATCTCTCTATCCTCTATCTCTCTATCTCTCTATCTCTCTATCTCTCTATCTCTCTATCTCTCTATCTCTCTATCTCTCTATCTCTCTATCTCTCTATCTCTCTATCTCTCTATCTCTCTATCTCTCTATCTCTCTATCTCTCTATCTCTCTATATCTCTATATCTCCATCTCTCCATCTTTCTATCTCTCTATCTCTCTATCTCTTTATCTCTCTATCTCTCTATCTCTCTATCTCTCTATCTCTCTATCTCTATCTTTCTATCTCTTTCTCTCTATCTCTCTATCTCACTTTCTCTCTACCTCTCTATCTTTCTATCAGTCTATTATCTTTATCTCTTTATCTCTCTATTTCTCTATCTCCCTATATCTCTATCTTTCTATCTTTCTATCTTTCTATCTCTCTATCTCTCTATCTCTCTATCTCTCTATCTCTCTATCTCTCTATCTCTCTATCTCTCTATCTCTCTATCTCTCTATCTCTCTATCTCTCTATATCTCCATCTCTCTATATCTCCATCTCTCCATCTTTCTATCTCTCTATCTCTCTATATCTCCATCTCTCCATCTCTCCATCTTTCTATCTCTCTATCTCTCTATCTCTCTATCTCTCTATCTCTCTATCTCTTTATCTCTCTATCTCTCTATCTCTATCTCTCTATCTCTTTCTCTCTATCTCTCTATCTCACTTTCTCTCTACCTCTCTATCTCTCTATCAGTCTATTATCTTTATCTCTTTATCTCTCTATTTCTCTATCTCCCCATATCTCTATCTTTCTATCTCTCTATATCTCTATCTCTCTATCTCTCTATATCTCTATCTCTCTATCACTCTATATCTCTATCTCTCTTTCTCTCTCTATCTCTCTATCTCTCTATATCTCCATCTCTCCATCTTTCTATCTCTCTATCTCTCTATCTATCTATCTCTCTATCTCTCTATCTCTCTATCTCTCTATCTCTCTATCTCTCTATCTCTCTATCTCTCTATCTCTCTATCTCTCTATCTCTCTATCTCTCTATCTCTCTATCTCTCTATCTCTTATCTCTCTATCTCTCTATCTCTCTATCTCTCTATCTCTCTATCTCTCTATCTCTCTATCTCTCATCTCTCTATCTCTTTCTCTCTATCTCCTATCTCTCTATCTCTTATCTCTCTATCTCTTATTTATCTCATATCTCTTATCTCTCTATCTCTCTATTTCTCTATCTCTCTATCTCTCTTATCTCTCTATCTCTCTATCTCTCTATCTCTCCTATCTCTCTATCTCTCTATCTCTCTATCTCTCTATCTCTCTATCTCTCTATCTCTCTATCTCTCTATCTCTCTATCTCTCTATCTCTCTATCTCTCTATCTCTCTATCTCTCTATCTCTCTATCTCTCTATCTCTCTATCTCTCTATCTCTCTATCTCTCTATCTCTCTATCTCTCTATCTCTCTATCTCTCTATCTCTCTATCTCTCTATCTCTCTATCTCTCTATCTCTCTATCTCTCTATCTCTCTATCTCTCTATCTCTCTATCTCTCTATCTCTCTATCTCTCTATCTCTCTATCTCTCTATCTCTCTATCTCTCTATCTCTCTATCTCTCTATCTCTCTATCTCTCTATCTCTCTATCTCTCTATTTCTCTATCTCTCTATCTCTCTATCTTTCTATCTCTCTATCTCTCTTTCTCTCATCTCTCTATCTCTCTATCTCTCTATCTTTCTATCTCTCTATCAATCTATCACTCTATCTTTCTATCTCTTTATCTCTTTATCTCTCTATCTCTCTATCTCTCTATCTCTCTATCTCTCTATCTCTCTATCTCTCTATCTCTCTATCTCTCTATCTCTCTATCTCTCTATCCTCATCCTTTATCTCTCTATCTCTCTATCTCTCTATCTCTCTATCTCTCTATCTCTCTATCTCTCTATCTCTCTATCTCTCTATCTCTCTATCTTTCTATCTCTCTATCTCTCTATATCTCCATCTCTTCATCTCGCTATCTCTCTATCTCTCTATCTCTTTATCTCTCTACCTCTGTACCTCTCTACCTTTCTATCACTCTATCTCTTTATCTCTATATTTCTCTATTTTTATATCTCTCTCTGTCTTTATACCTTTCTACCTCTCTATCTCTCAACATTCTTTCTCTTTATCTCTCTATCTCTCTATCTCTCTATCTCTCTATCTTTCTATCTCTCTATCTCTCTATCTCTCTATCTCTCTATCTTTCTATCTCTCTGTCTCTTTATCTCTCTTTCTCTCTATCTGTCCCCCTCTCTATCTCTCTATCTCTCTATCTCTCTATCTCTCTATCTCTATATCTCTATATCTCTCTATCTCTCTATCTCTCTATCTCTCTATCTCTCTATCTCTCTATCTCTCTATCTCTCTATCTCTCTATCTCTCTATCCCTCTACCTCTCTATCTCTCTATCTCTCTATCTCTCTATCTCTCTATCTCTCTATCTCTCTATCTCTCTAACTCTCTATATCTCTAACTCTCTATATCTCTAACTCTCTATCTCTCTATCTCTCTATCTATTCATCTCTCTCTTTCTCTCTATCTCTCTATCTCTCTATCTCTCTATCTCTCTATCTCTCTATCTCTCTATCTCTCTATTTCTCTATCTCTCTATCTCTCTATCTCTCTATCTCTCTATTTCTTTATCTCTCTATCTCTCTATTTCTCTATCTCTCTTTCTCTCTATCTCTGTATCTCTCTATCTCTCTATCTCTCTATCTCTCTATCTCTCTATCTCTCTATCTCTCTATCTCTCTTCTCTATCTCTCTATCTCTCTTCTCCTTCCTCTATCTCTCTATTCTCTATCTCTCTATCTCTCTATCTCTTATCTCTTATCTTTCTCTTATCTCTCTATCTCTCTATCTCTTATCTCTCTATCTCTCTATCTCTCTATCCTCTATCCTCTATTCTCTATTCTCCATCTCTCATCTTCTATCTCTCATCTCTCTATCTTTTCTCTTATCTCTCTATCTCTCTATCTCTCTATCTCTCTATCTCTTATCTTCTATCTCTTTCTCTCTATCTCTCTATCTCCTTTCTCTTTCTCCTCTCTATCTTTCTATCTCTTATTCTTATCTCTTTATCTCTCTATTCTCTATCTCCTATTCTCTATCTTCTATCTCTATCTTTCTATCTCTTTCTCTCTATCTCTCTATCTCCTTTCTCTTCCTCTCTATCTTTCTATCTCTTTATCTTTATCTCTTATCTCTCTATTTCTCTATCTCCTATATCTTATTTTCTATTTTATCTTTCATCTCTCACTTCTATCTCCTCTATCTCTCTATTCTCATCTCTCATCTCTCATCTTCTATCTCTCTATCTCTCTATCTCTCTATCTCTCTTTATTCTCCTCTTTATCTTTTATCTTCTATCTCTCTATCTCCATCTCCATCTCTCTCTTTCTATCTCTCTATCTCCTATTCTCTATTCTTATCTCTCTATCTCTTTATCTTTATTCTTATCTCTTCTTTTCTCTTTCCCTTTTTCTCTATCTCCTTCTCTCTACTTTCTCTCTATCTTCTATTATCTTTATCTTTTATTCCTCTATTTCTCTTTATTCTCTTTTCTCTCTATTCTCTCTATTCTCTATTCTCCATCTCTCCCATCTTTCTTCTCTCTTTCTCTCTTATCTCTCTATCTCTCTAATCTCCATCTCTATCTTTTATCTCTCTATCTCTCTATCTCTCTATCTCTCTATCTCTCTTCTCTCTATCTCTCTATCTCTCTATCTCTCTATCCTTCTATCTCTTATCTCTCTATCTCTTATCTCTCTATTCTCTATCTCTCTATCTCTCTATCTCTATCTCTCTATCTCTCTATCTCTTTATCTCTTTCTCTCTTCTCTTTATCTCTCTATCTCTTCTCTCTATCTCTTTTCTCTATCTCCCTTTTCTTCTACTCTCTATTTCCTACTCTTTTCTTTATCTCTTATCTCTTATTCTCTACTCTCTATCTCTCTTTCTTATCTCTCTATCTCTCATCTCCTTTATCTCTCTATCTCTCTATCTCTCTACTCTCTATCTCTCTATCTCTCTATCTCTCTATCTCTCTATTCTCTATCTCTCTATCTCTCTATCTCTCTATCTCTTTCTCTCTATCCTCTATCTCTCTATCTCTCTATCTCTCTATCTCTCTATCTCTCATCTCTCTTCTCTCTATCTCTCTATCTCTCTATCTCTCTATCTTCTATCTCTTATCTCTCTATCTCTCTATCTCTCTATCTCTCTATCTCTTATCTTCTTCTCTTTCTCTCTATCTCTCTATCTCTCTATCTCTCTATCTCTCTATCTCTCTATCTCTCTATCTCTCTTTTCTCTATCTCTCTTCTCTCTATCTTCTATCTCTCTATCTCTTTTTCTCAATCTCTCTATCTCTCATTTCTACTTTCTATCTCTCTATCTCTATCACTCTATCTTTCTATCTCTTTATCTCTTTTCTCTCTATCTCTCTATCTCTACTCTCTATCTCTCTATCTCTCTTCTCTCTATCTCTCTATCCTCTATCTCCTATCACTCCATCCCTTTATCTCTTTATCTCTTTATCTCTCATTTCTATCTCTTTCCTTATCTCTTATCTCTCTATCTCTTATCTCTCTATTTTTATCTTCTTCTCTCTATACCCATTCTTCATCTCTCCATCTTTCTATCTCTCTATCTCTTTATCTCTCTACCTCTGTACCTCTCTACCTTTCTATCACTCTATCTCTTTATCTCTATATTTCTCTATTTTTATATCTCTCTCTGTCTTTATACCTTTCTACTCTCTATCTCTCAACATTTTTCTTTATCTCCTATCTCTCTATCTCTCTATCTCTCTATCTTTCTATCTCTCTTCTCTCTATCTCTTATCTCTCTATCTTTCTTCTCTCTTCTCTTTATCTCTCTTTCTCTCTATCTTCCCCCTTCTATTCTCTATCTCTTATCTCTCTATCTCTCTATCTCTATATCTCTTATCTCTCTATCTCTCTATCTCTCTATCTCTCTATCTCTCTATCTTCTTCTCTCTATCTCTCTATCTCTCTATCTCTCTTCCCCACCCTCTTCTCTCTATCTCTCTATCTCTCTATCTCTCTATCTCTCTATCTCTCTATCTCTCTATCTCTCTATCTCTCTATATCTCTAACTCTCTATCACTCTATCTCTATATCTCTCTGTCTCTCTGTCTCTCTTTCTCTCTATCTCTCTACGTCTCTAATTATTTATCTCTCTATCCTTTTATCTCTCTATCTCTCTACCTCTCTATCGCTCTATCCGTCTATTATCTTTATCCCTTTATCTCTCTATCTCTCTATCTCCCTATATCTCTTACTTTCTATCTCTCTATCTCTTAATCCTCTATTCTCTATCTCTCTTCTCTCTATCTCTCTTTCTCTCTATCCTCCATCTCCCCATCTTTCTATCACTCATCTCTTTATCTCTATATATCTTATTTTTTATATCTTTCTTTATCTCTCTATCTCTCTATCTCCATATCTCTATATCTTTATTTCTCTATCTCTCAATCTCTTGTTTTCTATCTCTCTGTCTCCCTATCTTTCTATATCTCTATTTCTATATCTCTCAATCTCTCAATCTCACTTTCTCTCTACCTCTCTATCTCTCTAACAGTCTATTATCTTAATCTCTTTATCTCTCTATTTCTTCATCCCTCCATCTTTCTATCTTTCTATCTCTCTATCTCTCTATCTCTTTTTAATGTTTGCACATTCAACTCAATTTTTATTATTCTTTCTTATTCAATTTCAATTTAATAATTAATTTAATGCTTAACGACTACGTCAACCTCTACCTTCAATATCGATCAAATCAGCTGTTCTTCTTTCTATCGAGTCAGGGATGGTGAGCACATAATACAGTGCCCACCAACAATATTGGTACACTACACTCTTTATATCTCTATCTCTTTATCTCTCTACCTCTGTACCTCTGTACCTCTCTACTTTTCTATCGCTCTATCTCTCTATCTCTCTATCTCTCTATCTCTCTATCTCTCTATCTCTCTTTCTCTTTATCTCTCTATCTCTCTATCTTTCTATCTCTCTGTCTCTTTATCTCTCTTTCTCTCTATCTGTCCCCTTCTCTATATCTTCTGCACCCTATCCCTATATCTCTCTGTCTCTCTGTCTCTCTGTCTCTCTTTCTCTCTTTCTTTCTATCTCTCTATCTCTCTATCTCTCTACGTCTCTAACTTTTTATCTCTCTATCTCTCTACGTCTCTAACTATTTATCTCTCTTTCTCTTTAACTCTCTATCTCTCTATCTCTGTACCTCTCTATCTCTCTATTTCTCTTTCTCTCTATCTCTCTATCTCTCTTTCTCTCTATCTCTCTATCTCTCTATCTCTCTATCTTTCTATCTCTCTATCTCTCTATCTTTCTATCTCTCTATCTCTCTATCTCTCTATTTCTCTTTCTCTCTATCTCTCTTTATCTCTATCTCTCTATCTTTCTATCTCTCTATCTCTCTATCTCTCTATCTCTCTATCTCTCTATCTATCTATCTCTCTATCTCTCTATCTCTCTATCTCTCTATCTCTCTATCTCTCTATCTCTCTATCTCTCTATCTTCTTCTTTATATCTCTAACTCTCTATCTCTCTATCTCTCTATCTCTCTATCTCTCTATCTCTATATCTCTCTATCTCTCTATCTCTCTAACTCTCTATTTCTCTATCTCTCTATCTCTCTATCTCTCTATCTCTCTTTCTCTCTATCTCTGTATCTCTCTATCTCTGTATCTCTCTATCTCCCTATCTCTCTATCTCTCTATCTCTCTATCTCTCTTTCTCTCTTTCTCTCTTTCTCTCTATCTCTCTATCCTTTTACCTCTCTATCTCTCCATCTTTCTATCTCTCTATTACTCTATATCTTTATCTCTCAATCTCTCTATCTCTCTATCTCTCTATCTCTCTATCTCTCTATCTCTCTATCTCTCTATCTCTCTATCTCTTTTTCTCTCTATCTCTCTATCTCTCTATCTCTCTATCTCTCTATCTCTCTATCTCTCTATCTCTCTATCTCTCTATCTCTCTATCTCTCTATCTCTCTATCTCTCTATCTCTCTATCTCTCTATCTCTCTATCTCTCTATCTCTCTATCTCTCTATCTCTCTATCTCTCCATCTCTTATCTCTCTATCTCCCTATCTTTCTATATCTCTATTTCTCTATCTATCAATCTCTCAATCTCACTTTCTCTCTACCTCTCTATCAGTCTATTATCCTTATCTCTTTATCTCTCTATCTCTCTATCTCTCTATATCTCCATCTCTGCATCTTTCTATCTCTCTATCTTTCCATCTCTCTGTCTCTTTATCTCTCTTTCTCTCTATCTGTCCCCCTCTCTATCTCTCTATCACTCTATCTCTATATCTCTCTGTCTCTCTGTTTCTCTTTCTCTCTATCTCTCTACGTCTCTAATTATTTATCTCTCTATTCTTTTATCTCTCTATCTCTCTACCTCTCTATCGCTCTATCAGTCTATTATCTTTATCCCTTTATCTCTCTATCTCCCTATATCTCTCACTTTCTATCTCTCTATCTCTTAATCTCTCTATATCTCTATCTCTCTGTCTCTCTATCTCTCTTTCTCTCTATACCTCCATCTCCCCATCTTTCTCTCACTCGATCTCTTTATCTCTATATTACTCTATTTTTATATCTTTCTTTATCTCTCTATCTCTCTATCTCACTATATCTCTATATCTTTATTTCTCTATCTCTCAATCTCTCTGTCTTTCTATCTCTCTGTCTCCCTATCTTTCTATATCTCTATTTCTATATCTTTCAATCTCTCAATCTCACTTTCTCTCTACCTCTCTATATCTCTAACAGTCTATTATCTTAATCTCTTTATCTCTCTATTTCTCCATCTCTCCATCTTTCTATCTTTCTATCTCTCTATCTCTCTATCTCTTTATCTCTCTATCTCTTTATCTCTCTACCTTTACCTCTGTACCTCTCTACTTTTCTATCGCTCTATCTCTCTATCTCTCTATCTCTCTATCTCTCTATCTCTCTTTCTCTTTATCTCTCTATCTCTCTATCTTTCTATCTCTCTGTCTCTTTATCTCTCTATCTGTCCCCTTCTCTAAATCTTCTGCACCCTATCCCTATATCTCTCTGTCTCTCTGTCTCTCTTTCTCTCTTTCTTTCTATCTCTCTATCTCTCTATCTCTCTACGTCTCTAACTATTTATCTCTCTATCTCTCTACGTCTCTAACTACTTATCTCTCTTTCTCTTTAACTCTCTATCTCTCTATCTCTGTACCTCTCTATCTCTCTATTTCTCTTTCTCTCTATCTCTCTATCTCTCTTTCTCTCTATCTCTCTATCTCTCTATCTTTCTATCTCTCTATCTCTCTATCTCTCTATTTTTCTTTCCCTCTATCTCTCTTTCTCTCTATCTCTCTATCTTTCTATCTCTCTATTTCTCTATCACTCTATCACTCTATCTCTCTATCTCTCTATCTCTCTATCTCTCTATTTCTCTATCTCTCTATCTCTCTATCTCTCTATCTCTCTTTCTCTCTATCTCCTTATCTCTCTATCTCTGTATCTCTCTATCTCCCTATCTCTCTATCTCTCTATCTCTCTATCTCTCTTTCTCTCTATCTCTCTATCTCTCAATCTCTCTATCTTCTATCTTTCTATCTCTCTATCTCTCTATCCTCTATCTCTCTATCTCTCTATCTCTCTATCTCTCTATCTCTCTATCTCTCTATCTCTCTATCTCTCTTCTCTCTATCTCTCTATCTCTCTATCTCTTATCTCTCTATCTCTCTATCTCTCTATCTCTCTATCTCTCTATCTCTCTATCTCTCTATCTCTCTATCTCTCTATCTCTCTATCTCTCTATCTCTCTATCTCTCTATCTCTCTATCTCTCTATCTCTCTATCTCTCTATCTCTCTATCTCTCTATCTCTCTATCTCTCCATCTCGTTATCTCTCTATCTCCCTATCTTTCTATATCTCTAGTTCTCTATCTATCAATCTCTCAATCTCACTTTCTCTCTACCTCTCTATCAGTCTATTATCCTTATCTCTTTATCTCTCTATCTCTCTATCTCTCTATATCTCCATCTCTGCATCTTTCTATCTCTCTATCTTTCCATCTCTCTGTCGCTTTATCTCTCTTTCTCTCTATCTGTCCCCCTCTCTATCTCTCTATCACTCTATCTCTATATCTCTCTGTCTCTCTGTTTCTCTTTCTCTCTATCTCTCTACGTCTCTAATTATTTATCTCTCTATGTTTTTATCTCTCTATCTCTCTACCTCTCTATCGCTCTATCAGTCTATTATCTTTATCCCTTTATCTCTCTATCTCTCTATCTCCCTATATCTCTCACTTTCTATCTCTCTATATCTTAATCTCTCTATATCTCTATCTCTCTGTCTCTCTATCTCTCTTTCTCTCTATACCTCCATCTCCCCATCTTTCTCTCACTCGATCTCTTTATCTCTATATTACTCTATTTTTATATCTTTCTTTATCTCTCTATCTCTCTATCTCACTATATCTCTATATCTTTATTTCTCTATCTCTCAATCTCTCTGTCTTTCTATCTCTCTGTCTCCCTATCTTTCTATATCTCTATTTCTATATCTCTCAATCTCTCAATCTCACTTTCTCTCTACCTCTCTATATCTCTAACAGTCTATTATCTTTAATCTCTTTATCTCTCTATTTCTCCATCTCTCCATCTTTCTATCTTTCTATCTCTCTATCTCTCTATCTCTTTATCTCTCTATCTCTTTATCTCTCTACCTCTGTACCTCTGTACCTCTCTACTTTTCTATCGCTCTATCTCTCTATCTCTCTATCTCTCTATCTCTCTATCTCTCTTTCTCTTTATCTCTCTATCTCTCTATCTTTCTATCTCTCTGTCTCTTTATCTCTCTATCTGTCCCCTTCTCTAAATCTTCTGCACCCTATCCCTATATCTCTCTGTCTCTCTGTCTCTCTTTCTCTCTTTCTTTCTATCTCTCTATCTCTCTATCTCTCTACGTCTCTAACTATTTATCTCTCTATCTCTCTACGTCTCTAACTACTTATCTCTCTTTCTCTTTAACTCTCTATCTCTCTATCTCTGTACCTCTCTATCTCTCTATTTCTCTTTCTCTCTATCTCTCTATCTCTCTTTCTCTCTATCTCTCTATCTCTCTATCTTTCTATCTCTCTATCTCTCTATCTCTCTATTTTTCTTTCCCTCTATCTCTCTTTCTCTCTATCTCTCTATCTTTCTATCTCTCTATCTCTCTATCACTCTATCACTCTATCTCTCTATCTCTTTATCTCTCTATCTCTCTATCTCTCTATCTCTCTATCTCTCTATCTCTCTATCTCTCTATCTCTCTATCTCTCTATCTCTCTATCTCTCTATCTCTCTATCTCTCTATCTCTCTATCTCTCTATCTCTCTATCTCTCTATCTCTCTATCTCTCTATCTCTCTATCTCTCTATCTTTCTATCTCTCTATCTCTCTATCTCTCTATCTCTCTATCTCTCTATCTCTCTATCTCTCTATCTCTCTATCTCTCTATCTCTCTATCTCTCTATCTCTCTATCTCTCTATCTCTCTATCTCTCTATCTCTCTATCTCTCTATCTCTCTATCTCTCTATCTCTCTATCCCTCTATCTCTCTATCTCTCTATCTCTCTATCTCTCTATCTCTCTATCTCTCTATCTCTCTATCTCTTATCTCTTATCTCTTTTTCTCTCTATCTCTCTATCTCTCTATCTCTCTATCTCTCTATATCTCTATTTCTCTATCTCTCTATATCTCTATCTCTCTATCTCTCTATCTCTCTATCTCTCTATCTTTCTTTCTCCCTATCTCTCTATCTCTCTATCTCTCTATTACTCTATCTCTTTATCTCTTTATCTCTTTATCTCTCTATCTCTCTATCTCTCTATCTCTCTATCTCTCTCTCTCTATCTCTCTATCTCTCTTTCTCTCTTTCTGTCTATCTCTCCATCTCGCTGTCCCTCTATCTCGTTATCTTTCTTTCCTTCTTTCCTTCTATCTCTCTATCTCTCTATCTCTCTATCTCTCTATATCTCTATCTCTCTATCTCTCTATCTCTCTATCTCTCTATCTCTCTATCTCTCTATCTCTTTATCTCTCTATCTCTCTATCTCTCTATCTCTCTATCTCTCTCTCTCTATCTCTTCTCTATCTCTCTTTCTCTCTTTCTTCTATCTCTCCATCTCGCTTCCTCTATCTCGTTATCTTTCTTTCTTCTATCTCTCTATCTCTCTATCTCTCTATCTCTCTATCTCTCTATCTCTCTATCTCTCTATCTCTCTATCTCTCTATCTCTCTATCTCTCTATCTCTCTATCTCTCTATCTCTCTATTCTCTCTATCTCTCTATCTCTCTATCTCTCTATCTCTCTATCTCTCTATCTCTCTATCTCTCTATCTCTCTATCTCTCTATCTCTCTATCTCTCTATCTCTCTATCTCTCTATCTCTCTATCTCTCTATCTCTCTATCTCTCTATCTCTCTATCTCTCTATCTCTTTATCTCTTTATCTCTCTATCTCTCTATCTCTCTATCTCTCTATCTCTCTATCTCTCTATATCTCTATTTCTCTATCTCTCTATATCTCTATATCTCTATATCTCTATCTCTCTATCTCTCTATCTCTCTATCTCTCTATCTCTCTATCTCTCTATCTCTCTATCTCTCTATCTTTCTTTCTCTCTATCTCTCTATCTCTCTATCTCTTTATCTCTCTATCTCTCCATCTTTCTATCTCTCTATTACTCTATCTCTTTATCTCTTTATCTCTTTATCTCTTATCTCTCTATCTCTCTATCTCTTTATCTCTCTATCTCTCTATCTCTCTATCTCTCTATCTCTCTATCTCTCTCTCTCTCTATCTCTCTATCTCTCTTTCTCTCTTTCTGTCTATCTCTCCTTCTCGCTGTCCCTCTATCTTGTTATCTTTCTTTCCTTCTATTTCTCTATCTCTCTATCTCTCTATCTCTCAATCTCTCAATCTCTCAATCTCTCAATATCTCAATCTCTCAATCTCTCTATCTCTCTATCTCTCTATCTCTCTATCTCTCTATCTCTCTATCTCTCTATCTCTCTATCTCTCTATCTCTCTATCTCTCTATCTCTCTATCTCTCTATCTCTCTATCTCTCTATCTCTCTATCTCTATATCTCTCTATCTCTCTATCTTTCTATCTCTCCATCTCTCTATCTCTCTATCTCTCTATCTCCCTATCTATCTATATCTCTATTTCTCTATGTCTCAATCTCACTTTTTCTCTACCTCTCTATCAGTCTATTATCCTTATCTCTTTATCTCTCTGTCTCTTTTTCTCTCTATATCTCCATCTCTGCATCTTTCTATCTCTCTATCTTTTTATCTCTCTACCTCTCTACCTCTATACCTCTGTACCTCTGTACCTCTCTACCCTTCTATCACTCTATCTCTTTATATCTATATTTCTCTATTTTTATATCTCTCTTTGTCTCTCTACACTTCTATGTCTCTATATATCTATCTCCCTTTCTCTTTATCTCTCTATCTCTCTATCTTTCCATCTCTCTGTCTCTTTATCTCTCTTTCTCTCTATCTGTCCCCCTCTCTATCTCTCTATCACTCTATCTCTATATCTCTCTGTCTCTCTGTCTCTCTGTCTCTCTGTCTCTCTTTCTCTCTATCTCTCTACGTCTCTAACTATTTATCTCTCTATCCCTCTATCTCTCTATCTCTGTACCTCTCTTTCTCTCTATCAGTCTATTATCTTTATCCCTTTATTTCTATCTCTCTATCTCTCTATCTCCCTATATCTCTATCTCTCTATCTCTCTATCTCTCCTTATCTCTCTATCTCTCTATCTCTCTATCTTTCTGTCTCTCTATCTCTCTATCTCTCTATCTGCCTATCTCTTTATATCTCTATCTCTCTATCTCTCTATCTCTATCTCTCTTTCTCTTTATCTCTCTATCTCTCTATCTTTCTATCTCTCTGTCTCTTTATCTCTCTTTATCTCTATCTGTCCCCTTCTCTATATCTTCTGCACCCTATCCCTATATCTCTCTGTCTCTCTGTCTCTCTTTCTCTCTTTCTTTCTATCTCTCTATCTCTCTACGTCTCTAACTATTTATCTCTCTATCTCTCTACGTCTCTAACTATTTATCTCTCTTTCTCTTTAACTCTCTATCTCTCTATCTCTGTACCTCTCTATCTCTCTATCTCTCTATCTCTCTATTTCTCTTTCTCTCTATCTCTCTTTCTCTCTATCTCTCTATCTCTCTATCTTTTTCTCTCTATCTCTCTATCTCTCTATCTCTCTATCTCTCTATCTCTCTATCTCTCTATCTCTCTATATCTCTATCTCTCTATCTCTCTATCTCTCTATCTCTCTATCTCTCCTATCTCTCTATCTCTCTATCTCTCTATCTCTCTATCTCTCTATCTCTCTATCTCTCTATCTCTCTTTCCTTCTATTTTTCTATCTCTCTATCTCTCTATCTTTCTATCTCTCTATTTTTTTATCTCTCTATATCTCTATCTCTTTATCTCCCTATCTCTTTATTGCTCTATCTCTCTAACTTTCTATCTCTCTAACTTTCTATCTCTCTGTCTCTTTATCTCTCTTTCTCTCTATCTGTCCCCTCTTTATCTCTCTATCACTCTATCTCTATATCTCTCTGACTCTCTTTCTCTCTATTTCTCTATTTCTCTATCTCTCTGTCTCTCTATCTCTCTATCTCTCTATCTCTCTATCTCTCTTTCTCTCTATTTCTCTTTCCTTCTATTTTTCTAACTCTCTTTCTCTCTATCTCTCTATCTTCCTATCTCTATCTCCTTATCTCTTTATCTCTCTATCTCTCCATCTCTCATTCTCTCTATCTCTCTATCTCTCAATCTCTTTTTCTCTCTATCTCTTTATCTCTCTATCTCTCCATCTCTCATTCTCTCTATCTCTCTATCTCTCAATCTCTTTTTCTCTCTATCTCTTTATCTTTCTATCTCTCTTCCTCTCTACCTCTCTACATCTCTATCTCTCTATTTCTGTATCTCTATATCTCTCTATCTGCCTTTCTCTCTATCTCTCTATCTCTCTATCTCTCTACTCTCTCTTATTTTTCTATCTCACTATCTCTTTGTCTCTCTATCTCTCCCTTTCTCCCTCTGTACCTCTCACAATCTCTCACTCTCTCTATCTCTCCCTCTCTATCTCTATTATCACTATCTCTCCATCTCTCTATCTCTCTATCTCTTTATTTCTCTATATCTTTATCTTTCTATCTCTCTATCCCTCTATCTATCTCTCTATCTTTCTATCTCAATATCTCTCTATCTCTCTATCTCTCTATCTCTCTATCTCTCTATCTCTCTATATCTCTATATCTCTATATCTTATCTCTATCTCTCTATCTCTCTATCTCTCTAACTCTCTTTCCCTCTATCTTTCTATCTCTCTATCTCTCTATATCTCTATCTCTCTATATCTCTATCTCTTTATCTCTCTTTCTCTCTATCTCTCTATTTCTCCATATCTCCATCTCTCCATCTCTCCATCTCTCTATATCTCTATCTCTCTATTTGTTTTTCTCTCTACCTCTGTACCTCTCTACCTTTCTATCACTGTATCTCTTTATCTCCATATATCTCTATTTTTATATCTCTCTTTGTCTCTCTGTCTCTCTGTCTCTCTTCTCTCTACCTCTCTATCTCTCTATTTCCCTTTCTCTTTATCTCGCTACCTCTCAATCTCTTTATCTCTCTACCTCTTTAACTATTTGTATTTCTATCTCTTTATCTCTGTATATATCTATCTCTCTATCTCTCTACCTCTCTCTCTATCTATCTCTCTATCTCCCTATCTCTCTATCTCTCTACCTCTCTGTCTATCTATCTCTCTATCTCCATACCTCTCTATCTCTCTATCGCTCTATTTTTCTATCTCTCTATCTCTATATATCTCTTTCTCTTTATCCCTCTACCACTTCCTTTCCCCTCTCTCCCTCTGTACCTCTCACCATCACGGACTCTCTCCCTTTTCATCTCCCCCTATCTCTTTCTCTCCATCTCGCTATCTATCTTTCTCGTTGTGAGGACTCACAAAATCCACCGACCATCATATCTGTAATACTGCATTCTTTTTTTTCTTCTTATATATATTCATGCCACAGATGCTAGTTTAGTTGTTACTTTTTTATTGTAAATCTCTTTATATTTTTTTTAATTCACTCTTATAATAAATATTAGTACGTAGGAACACGCTTAAATGACGTCATGGCGCGATCAGATTTCCCCTTAACATTTTCTATAGTAGGAACAACACTGACGATAAGAAGTAGGTAAAAGTTATCGACTGGAAGGTTTAAGTTATAATTTGGTAGATTTAAGAAAAACGTAAGATTGACTTTTGTATATGATAGCATCGAAACAAGGAACAAGTTATGTGTAGGAGTACGAATTAGAATAGTATTAAGAATGATTGCCACCATTTAAAGTCCTAGTTTAAGTATTTCGGATAGACCCATAATTTGAGAAATATGTTTCTAACTGCGTGTAAAGAGTGACTAACAGTCGAACAGCTGAATCTCACGTATGCATGAAGACCAAGAGTGGCAGCACAACGAAAAATGAAGCGAAGCGCTCTGCTAAGAGTTCGAAGTCCACGATCGACTTCACTTGTTCCTGAGCAGCCGAAACGATCGGACCGACCCAACGTTTCTGAACCAAGACGGAACGAGTAGCGAGCAACACGTACGAGGAACGCCAGGAAATCATCACGGATCATCAAGACGGAAATATCTAGAAATAAGGAAATCCAGCCAACGCGAAACAGGAAGTAGGGACGGAGAGACGACGTCAGCAACAAGTCAGAGTGGTGAGATAACTTAAAGAAATTTGCAGGAATTATTTCACGTACTTTCGTGGCGGATCGACGTTTTTCTACGTAATAAATTCAGGACCTTATATCCGTTTCCACGCACAGTTGAAACTTACGGGCGACTCAGGTTATTCTAGTAGTTACTACGTGCAGTTGAAACTCACGTGTGCCCATAGGAAATATCTATTCAATTCAGGACCTCATACCCGTTTCCACGCACAGTTGAAGCTTGCGTGCGATTCAGGTTATTCTAGTAGTTACCACGTGCAGTTGAAGCTCACGTGTGCCCAGAGGAAATATCTATTCAATTCAGGACCTCATACCCGTTTCTACGCACAGTTGAAACTTGCGTGCGATTCAGGTTATTCTAGTAGTTACCACGTGCAGTTGAAGCTCACGTGTGCCCAGAGGAAATATCTATTCAATTCAGGACCTCATACCCATTTCCTCGCACAGTTGAAACTTGCGTGCGATTCAGGGTATTCTAGTAGTTACCACGTGCAGTTGAAGCTCACGTGTGCCCCGAGGAAATATCTATTCAATGCAGGATCTTATACCCGTTTCCACGCACAGTTGAGACTTGCGTGCGATTCAGGTTATGCTAGTAAATACTAAGTGCAGTTGAAGCTCACGTGTGCCCAGAGAGCCCATTGCGGTCAACCTCCGTTCGCCACACGGATTTAATCACCATAGTTAAATTCTAAAGCTAAGATTACTATACCGACGCATGGTCGATTCGCCGCGTTTACACGAGACCAGTTGCGCAACTTAGGTTAATCTACCGACGCAAGGTCGATTAGCTGCGCTTACACGAGACCAGTTGTACAAGCCAAGATTTATATACCAACGCACGGTCGCTTTGCCGCTTTTACACGAGATCAGTTGCATAACCGCATTTAATACCCTCTGCACGAGCGTCCTTGAGTCGATTTTAAGAATTTCACGGATAGCTCTGTCAACCCACTGTTCAGTTTCGCTGACGCACCAAATGAATTGCAAAGAGGCTCTTTACGCGCAGATAAGTAGCTAGGCCCCGTGTAAAATAATTTAGTAGTTAGTTAGTTAGACATAAATAAATTAGTTAGGAATATTTCATACTTTCCCGATTGAATCTATCCTGGTCAAAGACCCTAAAGAAGTCGACCAGTTTGCCTGTAAATATAGTTTTATTAATTAAGAATCAAATTGAAATTGTTATAAACTGAAAATCTTTTGTGGGTTTCCTTTCAAAATAAATAATGGTAAGGAACTGTCCTTGGTGACTCGGCTGAGTTAATACCCCGCCATGGAAAGGTCCCTTACAATGGCGCCCGAGCAGGGACCCACAAAAGTTAAAAATCAGGAAACTGGCAAGGATGATTCAAGACAGGAAGAGATACCAGAGGTGTAAAATTTGTTTGTGCCCACCGCTAGAAAATCTAGTGCCGATAATACCGCCGCGAAAAGAAAATTACGGATAGGCTGGATATATAAAGTTAGGAAAGAGGATCTCGCGTCATATTTAGAGGAATTTGGACTAGATAACGTGGGGACGGTAGATCAATTGAGACAGAGATTTTCCACTTATATAAATGACAGCGAGCACGACGAAGAAACAATGAGAAAGCTACAAAATCTTCAGAGCAAACATGCTCGTGGCAGTTCTCCGGTGCCTTCGATCGTGGTCACCTCAGACACCCCTATTCCGCCAGAAATTCCAAATCATGACCCCAGAACGTTATCGTTTACTCCAGTCGCTACTCCGCGGCTAACTAGCCACGCATTGGTCATAGACCAGGTCAGGAAATGGGCGGTGAAGTTCGACGGAAACAGTGAACCGTTGGAATTCACCGAAAGGGTCGAGTAATTGGCTGAAGCCTATGTCTTCCCAACAGATGTCCTCGTCAAAGCACTTCCAGAACTCTTGAGCGGAAAGGCCCTGATGTGGTTTAGAAGCAGTAGAAAGTTTGAAGGCTGGAAGGAATTTAAAGTCGAACTTTTCACAATTTTTCTGCCACCCCGATTCTCCAAACGGTTGGAGGAACGCATTAAAAATAGAAAACAAGCCTATTCCGAGCCATTCTCCGATTTCGCAATTTCATTGCGACACCTCATGAAGTTCACCACGTGCACAGAATGCGAGAAGTTGGATTTGCTGTATGAAAACAGTCTCGTAGGCCTCCAGCTGTATGTCAAGAGGCACGAAATCTTTTCGGTAGCGGATCTGATCTTCCATGCCAACGAGTGGGAGAGAATCCAGGGCGACGGGGCTCAGGAGCTGCCGTCCCGAGTTCGCTCCCCCACATTCTCAAGAAAACGAGTCACTTTCGCTCCAGTCGAGAGCACTTTTCCTGATCCCGAGGGGACACCACATCAAGCTACTCTAGCCCAAGCTGAGAGTGCTACCTCCGAGTCTGACCGTATACCAGCCACTTGCCGCCGCTGTGGGCAAACAGGCCACTGGGCAAAAACTTGCAAAAACCCGCAGCGATTATGCTGCTGGGATTGCGGCAAGGAAGGTAAAAGAACCTACGAATGTTGCCGCACGGGCAACGGAAACGACCGCCAGGCCAGAGGGGCGACCTCCAGCGATCGACCCCAAGTCGCCCCACTCAAAAAGTAAATCTCTTGTCCTCAGATGGTAGGCGCATATCAAATATCAAATAGAAGTTGAGGGCCAGGCGATGCGAGCTACCATAGATACAGGGGCCACTCGTAGTTTCATGAAAGCGCACGTTGCCGAGCGGCTGCGAACCCCTGAGAATTCAAAAAAAACATCAGTGACAGTACATTTAGCAGATAGGTCCCCGTCTATAGTAAACGAGATCCTTCTGGTAGAAATTCAGTAAGGGCAAACCAGAGCACGAGTCCAAGTTCTCGTGATGCCAGAGGCCATGGATGACTTCATACTCGGTATGGACTTTCTAGCCACAGTAAATGCCGAAATGATAATAGGTACCCAGAGAATCAAAATTTCTCCCAGTGGAGGTCCTTTCGAGAAGCGGCAGCGACATGGTGCCATTACCGAAATCAAGGCAAAGAGTACGGAAGATATTCAGGATTTTCTTGCTTCATAATTAAAGTTGTTTGAAAGGCTCGCGGGAATGACGCAAATAGCCACTCACCGCATACAGATGAAGAGCGATATTCCGATCAAACAGCGATACTTTACGCATAACCGATGAAACGAAAGATTATCGATGAGGAAGTTGACCAACTATTAGAAAAGGGTTGAATCGAACCATCCCGAAGCCCTTACAGTTCACCCATCGTGCTGGTGAAAAAGAAAACTGACACTTGGAGGCTGTGCATCAACTTTCGGAAAATCAATGCCAACTCTGTCCCAGACGCGTATCCATTACCACGGATACAGCACATCCTTGATCGATTGAGAGATGCAAAGTACATATCAACGCTTGACCTCAAAAACGGTTATTGGCAAGTCCCAATGGCCGAATCTAGTAAACCATACACGGCGTTTACCGTGCCTGGCCGTGGGTTGTTCCAATGTCGCGTCATGCCATTTGGCTTACATTCAGCCCCGGCAACCTTTCAGCGAGCTCTAGATACCGTCATCGGACCCGAGCTCGACTCTTACGCTTTTGCTTACCTCGACGATATCATCGTCATAGGAAAAAACTTGCAAGACCACCGACGAAATCTCCAAGAAGTATTCCGTCGGCTTCGCGAAGCCAATCTGCGACTCAACGTCGAAAAATGTGCGTTTTTCAAACAAGAACTGAAATACCTCGGACATGTAGTGAGTGACAAAGGGATACACACGGATCGTGACAAGGTGGCTGCCATAAAGGCTCTAAGCGTGCCACATAATATCCGCGATGTTAGGCGTATTCTAGGGGTCGCATCGTGGTACCGGAGGTTTGTTCCCAGTTTCTCTACTCTTGTGCAACCGCTGACGACACTTCTCAAGAAAGGGAAATGGTGGAATTGGGGTGCGGAACAAAATCAAGCATTTGAGGCATTACAGGATTGTTTGACTCAGGCTCCAATCCTTACGTGTCCAAATTTTGAGGAGCGTTTTGTGTTACAGACAGACGCTAGCGATTTTGGATTAGGGGCGGTGTTAACACAGACCGTCGACGGGGCGGAACGTGTTGTTGCGTATGCCAGTAGGAGTCTGAATCCCGCCTAGAAAAACTACTCCCAGACAGAAAAGGAATGTCTGGCTATAGTTTGGGCCGTCCTCAAAATGAGGCCATATTTAGAGGGCTATCGTTTCACGATCATCACTGATCACCTCTCCTTAAAATGGCTGAACTCAATTGAGAGCCCGTCAGGTCGTATAGCTAGGTGGGCATTGGAACTGCAGCAGTTCCAGTTCGACGTCCAATACAAGAAGGGAATACTTAATGTCGTTTCTGACACTCTTTCTCGTAATCCTCTAGAAACTCTAGGTCTCTCAATAGCGGACCAGTCAGTGGACTGCCTCTGGACGAAGAGCTTGCGAAACCGCGTACAGAAAGAGCCCGAGAAGTATCCGGATTATACCCTGATGAACGATCACATATACCGGCATTTACCGACTACTGATGCCCCTGACTCTTTCACCTGGAAACTGTGTGTACCCAAGCTGGAAAGAGAACGCTTGTTAAAGGAAAATCATGATACGGTTACAGCAGGCCATCTCGGAATTCGCAAAACCATCGCACGGATTTGCCAAAGCTACTTTTGGCCAGGAATGTACCGAGACGTGCGGTCTTATGTACAAAAGTGCGGAAGCTGCCAGCGCTTCAAAGTAAGTCAGCAACAACCAGCAGGGAAAATGCTGACCTTATTACCTGAAGGTCTCTGGGAAGTCTTCAGCTTAGATTTTGCTGGACCTCTGCCACGTTCTCAAAAAGCGAACACCGTAATGTTGGTCATGGTCGATAAGTTCTCCAAATGGACGGAAGTGGCCCCCATGAGGCGGGCTACTACTGACGCTACCACCAAGGCCATACGAGAACGGATCTTAAGTAGGTTTGGGGTCCCCAAGATGATCCTCACGGACAACGGGACTCAATTCACCAGTCGAGGATTCAAGGGGTTGCTGAAGGAGTGGGGCGTGGAACACCGTATGACTGCCCCCTACACGCCACAGGAAAACCCAACCGAGAGGGTTAATCGTACTCTGAAAACAATGGTGGCACAGTTCACCGAAGGAAATCAACGAGATTGGGACGACAAGCTGCCAGAGCTGTCCCTCGCGCTGAATAGTAGCGTCGCTACCTCTACAGGGTTTATCCCCACATTCATCGTGCAAGGACGGGAGTTGCGACTACCCGGAACTCTATATGACGAAATCACCCCGGGAACGGGGTCCCTCAAGATTTCCCCGAACGAGCGAGCTAGCCATCTTCAGGAGACGTTTGTTTGGGTCAAGAATCAACTGGCCACGGCCAGTCAAGAGCAGGCGAGGCACTATAATCTTCGACGGCGTCCATGGAAGCCCAAAATAGGCGAACGAGTACTGGTAAGGACACACCCGCTGCCGAACGCGGCAGAGAGCTTCGCTGCCAAATTGGCTCCAAAATGTGAGGGGCCTCATGTCGTCAAGAAATTCGTTTCACCCGTCATCATCGAATACGCGGTGAAGGGGACCCGACGACCCCGAAGAGCACATTTAAGCGATTTGAAGGCGTTCGATGAAAATCGGAAGGAGGCAAATTCCGAGGATCTGACAGACGAAACCGCAGGTTTCTAAGAAAGAGATCCAGCGGTGGAATACACAGTATAAACCATTTCCAGTCGGATACTCGCAGACCTGAAAACAATCATTTTTTCTCCTTTCATTTCTATATACGCTATTCCTTCTGAGTATATTCTTTCTTTTATTTGTGTTTCTTATACACAATCAAGACAACTCTTTTCTTTTCGCACACTAACAATGTTTTATTTCTAGAATTCGCAAGGACATGAAACCGCCAGCACCCGAGACGCCGCAGGAAAAATTCCGCAGGACCTGCCGACAGTTCCGGCGTCGGCATCGTGTTTTAAACGCCCAGGGGCGCCGGGCCCAGCCCTACGAACCGGACCAAGGGTCGCCAACACCGCCCTCCCGTTCCCCGGGGCCAGTTGGACGAGGTCGCAAGCGAAGGGCCGCGACTTCTACCGATGAGGGGTCAGATTCGGATGAAGTTGAGTGTCTGTATGAACGTTGAGATCCTCGTCTACGTAGCCGTATGCCGGACGCAGAGACCTTTTTCGGGCGGGCTTATACGGCTTATTAGTACGTAGGAACACGCTTAAATGACGTCTTGGCGCGATCAGATTTCCCCTTAACATTTTCTATAGTAGGAACATCACTGACGATAAGAAGTAGGTAAAAGTTATCGACTGGTAGGTTTAAATTATAATTTGGAAGATTAAGAAAAAAGTAAGATTGACTTTTGTATATGATAGCATCGAAACAAGGAACAGTTATGTGTAAGAGTACGAATTAGAATAGTATTAAGAATGATTGTCACCATTTAAAAGTCCTAGGTTTAAGTATTTCATAACCCATAATTTGAGAAATATGTTTCTAACTGCGTGTAAAGAGTGACTAACGTCGAACAGCTGAACTCACTATGCAGAAGACCAAGAGTGGCAGCACAACAAAAAGTGAAGCGAAGCGCTCTGCTAAGAGTTCGAAGTCACGATCGACTTCACTTGTTCCTGAGCAGCCGAAACGATCGGACCGATCCCAACTTTCTGAACCCAGACAGAAACGAGTAGCGAGCAACACGACGAGGAACCCCAAAAATTATTTCACGTACTTTCGTGGCGGAGCAACGTTTTTCTACGTATTAAATTCAGGACCTTATATCCGTATCCACGCACAGTTGGAACTTGCGTGCGACTCAGGTTATTCTAGTAGTGACCACGTGCAGTTGAAACTCACGTGTGCCCAGAGGAAATATCTATTCAATTCAGGACCTCATACCCGTTTCCACGCACAGTTGAAGCTTGCGTGCGATTCAGGTTATTCTAGTAGTTACCACGTGCAGTTGAAGCTCACGTGTGCACAGAAGAAATATCTATTCAATTCAGGACCTCATACCCGTTTCTTCGCACAGTTGAAACTTGCGTGCGATTCAGGTTATTCTAGTAGTTACCACGTGCAGTTGAAGCTCACGTGTGCCCAGTAGAAATATCTATTCAATTCAGGACCTTATACCCATTTCCACGCACAGTTGAAACTTGCGTGCGATTCAGGGTATTCTAGTAGTTACCACGTGCAGTTGAAGCTCACGTGTGCCCCGAGGAAATATCTATTCAATGCAGGACCTTATACCCGTTTCCACGCAGCAGTTGAGACTTGCGTGCGATTCAGGTTATGCTAGTAAATACCAAGTGCAGTTGAAGCTCACGTGTGCCCAGAGGAAATATCTATTCAATTCAGGACCTCATACCCATTTCCTCGCACAGTTGAAACTTGCGTGCGATTCAGGTTATTCTAGTAGTTACCACGTGCAGTTGAAGCTCACGTGTGCCCAGAGGAAATATCTATTCAATTCAGGACCTCATACCCATTTCCTCGCACAGTTGAAACTTGCGTGCGATTCAGGGTATTCTAGTAGTTACCACGTGCAGTTGAAGCTCACGTGTGCCCCGAGGAAATATCTATTCAATGCAGGATCTTATACCCGTTTCCACGCACAGTTGAGACTTGCGTGCGATTCAGGTTATGCTAGTAAATACCAAGTGCAGTTGAAGCTCACGTGTGCCCAGAGAGCCCATTGCGGTCAACCTCCGTTCGCCACACGGATTTAATCACCATAGTTAAATTCTAAAGCTAAGATTACTATACCGACGCATGGTCGATTCGCCGCGTTTACACGAGACCAGTTGCGCAACTTAGGTTAATCTACCGACGCAAGGTCGATTAGCTGCGCTTACACGAGACCAGTTGTACAAGCCAAGATTTATATACCGACGCACGGTCGCTTTGCCGCTTTTACACGAGATCAGTTGCATAACCGCATTTAATACCCTCTGCACGAGCCTCCTTGAGTCGATTTTAAGAATTTCACGGATAGAGGTGCGCTCTGTCAACCCACTGTTCAGTTTCGCTGACGCACCAAATTAATTGCAAAGAGGCTCTTTAAGCGCAGATAAGTAGCTAGGCCCCGTGTAAAATAATTTAGTAGTTAGTTAGTTAGGCATTAATAAATTAGTTTGGAATATTTCATACTTTCCCGATTGAATCTATCCTGGTCAAAAACCCTAGAGTAATGGAAAGGTACAGAGGTACAGAGGTAGAGAGATAAAGAGATAGAGAGATGGAGAGATAGAGAGATTGAGAGATAGAGAGATAGAGAGATAGAGAGTTAGAGAGATAGAGAGATAGAGAGATAGAGAGATAGAGAGATAGAGAGATAGAGAGATAGAGAGAAAGAGAGATAGAGAGATAGAGAGATAGAGAGATAGAAAGATAGAGAGATAGAGAGAAAGAGAGATAGAGAGATAGAGAGATAAAGAGATAGAAAGATATAGAGATAGATAGATAGAGAGATAGAGAGATAGAGGGATAGAGAGATAGAGATATAGTGAGCTAGAGAATAAGAGAGATAGAGAGATAGAGAGATGGAAAGATACAGAGATAGAGAGATAGAGAGATAGAGAAATAGGGAGATAGAGAGATAGAGAGAATGAGATATGAGAGATACACAGATAGAGAGATAGAGAGATGGGGAGATACAGAGATAGAGAGATAGAGAGACAAAAAGAAAGGGAGATAGAGAGATAGAGAGATAGAAAGTAAAAGAGACAGAGGGAGTTATAAAAATAGAGATATATAGAGATAAAGAGATAGAGTGATAGAAAGGTAGAGAGTTACAGAGGTACAGAGGTAGAGAGGTAGCGAGATAAAGAGATCGAGAGATAGAGAGATAGAGAGATCGAGAGATAGAGAGATAGAGAGATAGAAAAAAAAGGATAGAGAGATAAAGAGATAGAGAGATAAAGAGATAGAGAGATAGAAAGGTAGAGATATAGAGAGATAGAGAGATAGAGAGATAGAGAGATAGAGAGATAGAGAGATAGAGAGATAGAGAGATAGAGAGATAGAGAGATAGAGAGATAGAGAGATAGAGAGATAGAGATAGAGAGATAGAGAGATAGAGAGATAGAGAGGTAGAGAGATAGAGAGATAGAGAGATAGAGAGATAGAGAGATAGAGAGATAGAGAGATAGAGAGATAGAGAGATAGAGAGATAGAGAGATAGAAAGATAGAGATATAGGGAGATAGAGAAATAGAGAGATAAAGAGATAAAGATAATAGACTGATAGAGAGATAGAGAGGTAGAGAGAAAGTGAGATAGAGAGATAGAGAGAAAGAGATAGAGAGATAGAGATAGAGAGATAGAGAGATAGAGAGATAGAGAGATAGAGAGATAGAGAGATAGAGATATAGAGAGATAGAGAGATAGAGAGATAGAGAGATAGAGAGATAGAGAGATAGAGAGATAGAGAGATAGAGAGATAGAATAGAGATAAAGAGATAGAGAGATAGAGAGATAGAGAGATAGAGAGATAGAGAGATAGAAAGATGGAGAGATGGAGATATAGAGAGATAGAGAGATAGAGAGATAGAGAGACAGAGAGATAGAGAGATAGAGAGATAGAGAGATAGAGAGATAGAGAGATAGAGAATAGAGATATAGAGTGATAGAGAGATAGAGTTATAGAGAGATAGAGAGATAGAGATATAGAGAGATAGAAAGATAGAGAAATAGAGAGGTAGAGAGATAGAGAGATAGAGAGACAGAGAGAAAGAGAGAAAGAGAGATAGAATGGTAGAGAGATAGAGAGATAAATATATAGGGAGATAAGGAGATAGAGAGATACAGATAGACAGATGGAGATATGGAGAGATAGAGAGGGAGAAATTTAGAGAGGGAAAGAGGGACAGAGGGAGAGAGGGTAAAAGGGAGAGAGGAAGAGGAGAGATATAGATTTAGAGAGATAGATAGATAGTGAGATAGTGAAATAGAGTGATAGGGAGATAGAGAGGCAGTGAAAGTGCGACCGATTATGTCCAGCATTCCTGTTCTAGTTTTGAAAATCATTTTAGCGGTCGAGTTTTTGTCTACAACGTAGCTTGCCCCAGTGCATTCAAGAAGTGGGAAGTTATCATGAAACTGTTGGCTGAAGATACTTGCTGTTTCCACATCTATGTGTCTCAGATAAATGCTCAAATTATTTATTCTCATCCTCAAATACCAGGTTTCATTCCATTGTCTAGATGATAAGCAGTATTTATATTTTAGGCTTTTCCTGTATCCGAAGAGACAAACACCACTCTCTCTGCCCGCATTATGTGTTTTACTTGCTCCAATCCAGGTTAATGCAAATTCTTTAAAGAAATTGTTGATTAAATTTTGGCTATCGTACATTATGTGAGTTTTGAAAAGGAAAAATATATCATATTTAGCAACGTATGTAAAGAAATTATTAATGTTAAGCTTACTGTTCAAATTTGCAACATTATAGCTTATTATACAGCACACATCTTATTGGTAGCGGAAGCCAAATTCGTTGTTGGAAGACATTCTCGGGCGGTATAAACTGTTTCAGGCTTGCTTTGGATCACATCACAGACCATATTAATGTCGTTAGCCTTCAATAGACAATTCATCATGGCAGCATCTTCTGGATTGCGGGTAGTACATTTTTCTCTTCGCCAAGAGAAAGGTTCGTTGTTAACAAAAAGTGAATTGTCACCCAGTCTGATTTTGATTGACTCAGATGCAGAGATGTTCTTTCCTAGCATTTGCGGTTTGTATTTGATGCGACTCTCTTCTGCGGTTAGATGATGTTGTATAAATATTTGTGTGCCCCTTGGAAATTTCCTTTTTGAGAGGACGTTCTCCGCTTGCTTAACTGGCTGAAGTACGAATACAAAATCATCCGAAGGTAATTTGAAGCTGTCATTGACTATCGTAGATGCCTTAAGGGTTGTTTTACACAGATCTATGAACTCCGTCACCGCAGTTTTACAGGATTTGCTACGCTCACCACGATGTTAGTGCGCTTTCTGTCTCAATCTTTTCTTTCCAGCTTTGTTTCCAGACGTTGGAGTTCCTTTTCAGAAGACCATTATCATGCCGGATCTGTACTACGTCATTTTTTAATGATGAGATATCCTCTTTTCTAGCCAAATTGTCAAGTTTCTTTTGCTGGATGTCGTTTAACTTCTCTTCGAAAACTGACAACGAAAATGTGTCCATTGTTGTCTTTGAATGGTGTGTGACCACGGTAGTGCTGGCTGTAGTGAAACCTAGATTCGGCGTATTTATAAGAGGGTTTCTTTTGGGTGTTTCCCATATATCGGTGTCGTAAGGTGTCTCAGAAAAACTGCGTTTTGTTTGCGTATTCATACGTAAACGAGGAAGAATGTCTTATATTTACAAACAGTTGTAAACAATAACAGCTGTTACATATGATCGAGTGTTTGAAGTGTTGAAATTCAATCATTGTAGTCAGTCCCAGCAGTGGTCATGCGCCCATTAGGAGCCAGCTAGAACCAGCTTTATAATTGCACTGGTTTCTCACAAAAGGCATGAAAAAACAACAACAACTGTGTAGTAGTGTATGTGCATCACCCTCCAACCAACCTTCAATCAAGATTAATGCCACTTTTAAAGACATACCTCAATTTTGTGGGATCGATGGAATCCGGATATGCAATCCGAGCTAGCAGCAACCTCTATCTTTTCGTTGGTCAGACCAGATTGTCGACCTCTCACCGGTTGTGAGAACTCGCCCCGCGAACCGCCAGCCTCAAGCGGAACCAATGAAATGGATGTTAAGCAATAGTAATAGGAGATACCAGAACGATCACGGTTCTTTAATGCTTTAAAATGTTGTTTTTATTTTTTTTATTTTTTATTTTTTACTATTATTTTTAATATTATAAATTTTTAAATTTCGCATCAATCAGAAACGGGTGCAACTTGATTTTGGCTAGGGTTGCCAATCAATAAACTAATAATTGTTCCTCTAGAAAAACCTTTGTTGCAGAAAAGAATCACCGAAATGGGTAAAAAAAAATGCAACAAAATAGGAACCTGTTGATTCGCTATAAAAACAAAGATAAGTTAAGCTCATATACTTTCAAATGAATGAATTCTTTTACAGTTCTGATAAACACATTATCTACAATTTTTTAAGTTTTAGCACTTCTTCAATAAAGCCCAATTATTTTTGACGGTTTCATTATACTTATTTTCCGTAACACCGTTACTCAAAATATCTCAACATATTTCCAAAAACTTTGCCATTCCTGACGTCATTGGACAATTCTCAATATATTTGCATTTGAGTTTTATTAAAAATCCAAAAGTACAAATCTCGGGTTAAGTCGCGCTTGATTGACTTAGTATTACACTGTGCGCTGCCATATCGCTAAAAATAGCAAAACTATTGAAAAACATTGGTGGCCTCTATAATTTTATTGTAAATAATTTTTTTCATCACAACTGGTTTTTGCAACTAAGTAAGTTGCAATTAAAATTTAAGGTTATCGTTTATATAGGGAAAGTCGCTATTTCAAAAACTTTTATTTTTAATAATACATACGTATAAACGTAGTATAAATAACTTAACAAAGTTACTAGCAGTTACAATTTTAAGGGTTTAATTGACTGCTTTTAAAAAATTTTGCTAATAATTAATTTTGGAAGAAAAAACTTTTGTAATTGTTTCATACAGAAAAATAAATCTATAGACAATAACTTTAAAAATAAGCTATTAAGCTTTTAGCTTACCTTTTTTCTTATAATCTGTGCCCTTACATGCGCCTCGATGATATGACTTTTTCGCATATCACCTACGCGAAACATCAAACACGGAACGCCATCACGGTGACATATGACTGCATTTCGAGAAAAAAGCAGTGTTTGGGCTCGTTTTTTAGGGCGCGATAGCTTCGCAAATACAATTCCTACCATAAATGCTTGTATAAAAACGCCTGTTATGCATTGCAGACACATAATAAATATTGCTTCAGGGCATTCCTCTGTGACAAATCGGTTGCCATATCCGATTGTATGCTGCGTTTCAATCGAGTACAAAAAAGCCGATGTCAAACTTCGCACTTCTGTTACACACATACGAAACGTATTGTTTTTTATTAGTTCGGGGTTGGTATCTCGTTGCTTAATGTAATCCAGATCTCCATGTGCATATGCAATCGTCCACCAGATGAATGCGAAAAATGCCCAAGAGATAAGAAAACTTAGGGCAAAAACAAGCAATGTCCAACGCCATTGAGCATCAACTAAGGTTGTGAAGATATCCTGAAATGAAACACGGCTTTAGTCTGTGACCATATTTTCTCCGTAATTTAATGAGCCATTGAAAATTTTGGTACTCAAGTATTCAATTAATAGAAAAGCTCAATTGAAAATGAATGGTGATTGGAGTCTATTGAGCCTTCGAAGTAGACTCATAAAGTGATAAGATGCACTTATGAAGGTTAACATGGCCTTAACAATTAAAAAAATAATTATTGTGCTGTGATGTGTCCAGTAGTTTTGTGGCAATGTGTGCCAATGTGGAAAATATAATTGATTTTGGTTCTTAAATTTTCTAAGGAGGTCCTTTTTGGATGGTAAATTAGCCCCTCAACATAACATTCTTAGTATCATGCGCTGCTTAAAAAAGGACAACTATTGAACAGGAAAAATTTTCTCTGGGATAACATCTCTTTTTTTAAAACAATTAGCCTCAAACGTCCTTTTTTAGGTACAGCTGGTCCCCCATATTTCAATTTATCGCATTAGCATCTGTTGTGAGTCACAACCTTACAAACATTATTTTTCCCACATTCCCACTGCGAAAGAAACCAAACGTTTATCCACCTGATTTGTGTTCTTTGTAACAACAACAACAGGCGGCATGAATAAGCGAAAATTTCATCAATGACGTTTATGCAATCAGTCTAAGACGACGATCGCCGTTTCCAAAAGACAAAGGATGAAACCTGAGACCCGGAACCTTGGGAACGGCTAAACGGAACAACGGTGAAGAGCACGAGCCGGAGAGCCATCGAAGAGCATTGCGACTTTATAAGCTATGCTTGAGTGCTCGATCGCTGGCAACAAAAACAACTACATTAAGTGAACGGAAGTAAAATCCACAACAACAGTATGCCAATGTTGGTACAATTGCAGGTGAAGTTCACGGTCAAGCTTATGCAATTTGCTCGGGAAGACTCGATGACGATCGCGGACCGTGGGGATATTCAATATTGCAAGATCAGCAATATTGATCAATATAAACGGAGCTTCGAGGACTGGAAGAGGACTTCTGGGAGCGTACTCACTAAAGGGCCCTACAGAGAAGTTAATAGAGTAGTCATATATAATAAGTAACCATACCATATGTCCGATTTTTCGCTGGACAGTCCGTTTTGTCTAAGCCGATACAGCGGTCATGCGAAGATATTTCAAATCATGATTTATCATACGATTGTACTTTTTTTTTTAGAAATATGCCCACAGTGTTGTGAGTTCTGCTCAAACATTTCCCATTACCTGTGCCCTCTTTCCTCCGCCACTGTACATTGAAAACCAACAGTGGAGTTGCGCAAGTAAATAACAACAATAAAAACAAGCACCAACGCAATAGCCGAGAAGTGATCGAGTAAGCAGAATTGCAGCCACAAGTGAATACTAAAGCACCAGTCGCGGTAATATGCAACTCAATATTATTATGAAGGTCAAATGTTCTGAGGTAATATCGGGAACGGACCTACGACAACATTCAAACGACCGAAGAAAGTGCATGAAGTCAAAGGTTCGCTGAGACAGGACCAGATCAGCATTATGTTTCTATGAAAGCGGAGCTTGAATCAATGGAAAGGCAGATCAATCTTTACGTTATTTACGAAGACATCTCAGCTCTATCGCACGTACTTACCAAGAAGCCACGACGATTGGAGTTAAATAGTAAAAATAGGGAAGGTTTTGAGTATTTAAAAGGAGCTAGGATACATAAGCAACCTTGTTAGACATAAAGATTGATATTTATTAAATAAAAGGATTGCAAACTGACAATCTCATCTTTTATTTAAAGGAATACAGGATTGTATGACGTGCGTACCAGAGACCTGCAACGAATGTTTCATTTCAAATTTAAAAACGAAATTTTATTGCTACAGTCATGTTTCCATTCGACACTAGTTTCATTGAATACTGTCGTATAGTGATTTTTTTTAAATGAATAGTGTGATCTTATATACACTGCATAAGTTTGTATCGAATGTCAATATTGCTATGTTCAAATGGTGAATGATTTTGAATCATTGGTTGCCCTTTTCATTTGAAAAAATTATTTCAAACAGAAAATTTTATTATTAATATGGATATATTTAGCTGAAAAACTGAAGAGCGGAGAATATTCATTGGAAAAAAAAGGAGAAGTTCCAGCAAAATATGGAAGATTTTTGCACTCATTGCAAAAGAAGATGGATCAGTTTTCGACGGAATAGTGCACTGCCGATCGTAAATGACTTAGTGCCACGAATCTTGCACGGCCAACAACAACGCCAATATTGGGCAATGTGTAATATTGTTTTCATGGATTCATGGTTAATACTATTAGTTATATTTTCTTACAGAAAGCGTTTTAATTGTTTCACATAGTAGGCGTTGTATTTTTGAAGCATTCGTGAATACATTCAATCAATCACTGCTTTTTTTTCAATTTCACACTACACTACACTATATTCAATGAATAGTGTATTAGCAGTATTCACAAATATATTGCCTACTGCTTGCTATGTTTTCAATTTTTTGAGAATGTTTCATATAGGCAAATGAATGCACTCATGCAGGTCTCTGGTGCGTACCTATCAAAGTACAACGGCGTCATACCTTTGAATCCCTTTATCCCAACATAATGGGCGCAGCCGGTATTCGACTGACTTTCAGTTGAATCGAACTCAAATCTCTTAAAGTTTTTTTAAAATTATTGATCGTTGTGCGGTTTGATTTATGACGCTACTCAGCTAAATTGGGACTGTGACAATTTTAAACAGTAATTAGTTATTACCAGACTTGCAGAAAAGCTCGTCAAATTGAAATGCATTAGCGATTATAATTTTTAAACAAAGTCTTTATAAAAAAGGTTCGCTTGCCAATATCACTCAGCAAAAAGCTTGAAAGAAACTTAAAATTTTATATCAAAAGTGTACATACATGATCGGCTAAGAAAATTCGCCTTGAATTCGGGCTGTCACAGTCTTAAAAAGTAATTAAGTAGTTGTTACCTAGACAGCCCAAATAAAAATTCGTAAGCAAGATTGTATGGTAAAACGCTTGTACAATATTTTTTTTTGTCATATCCTATTGTCAAACAAGTATTTATGTAAATAGAACGGAAAGTAAATAAACAACGGTAGCAGTTTCCAAAAGAGAAGATAAGCAACCCAAAGGAAAAAAAAGGATAAGAAAACTAACGAAGCAAAATGATGAAACTGGTGAGTACGATGAACAATTTTTGAGTCGCTTTGAGCCCCTTTTAACAATAACAACGAACACAGACATCGAGAATTTTCAGTAACAAACAAACCCAAGTACCAACAATTAGTATCAATACCACGTACCACCTACAAATAGACGAAGTAATGGACAAAGTTAATTGCTTGGTACCATATTTTGCAGAAAACACGAACACAGATATAAGTGCAGAAGTTTTAAAATTTATTACAGGGTTAGAATTGGTCAAAAAAGCTTTAAGTAACGTAGACTCTGAAACTGTTTTACTTTGCATTAAACAAAGACCCGCAGGAATAATTTGTATAAAAGTTAATCAAGTTAACTTCAAAAGTATCGATGAGTTAGCCGATTTTATCAAAAGAGAATGTTTACCTCTTGAACATAGGTAGGAACATAGAATCCTTGCTTAGAGAGGCAGAAGAAGTGATTGGAAAATTATGGAGCCAGAGCAAAGCAGTATCCGCACTTAGTGAATACAGGTGTTTAGCCACAAGGAGATTGAATTTAGGAATCAGAGATCTTTTTATGAGACATCGTTTAGATTTATATAAGAACCGACCTATAGCAGAGCTAATAAAAGGAGTAGAAGAATTAGAAGAACTTAATGCATACGTATCTAAATCTTCAATTCAAATTCGCTGCTCTTTTTGTTACATAGACGGACACACGAGAGACGTTTGTCAGTTAAGAAAAAACACACCGTACTGTGAAAATTGTGAGCAATACGGACATGACACTAGCACCGTTTGCAAACCAAACAGCTCGCAGCAAGCGAAGTATCATATTACATGCAATTATTGAGGAAAAGCAGGGCATTTGGAAGTTACATGTTTTAGCCGGCTTAGAAATTTAATTTGCAATATATGTCAAATGAAAGGCCACGAAAGTAAAAAATTTTGTAAAAGTTGGCAAGATGAAAATAATATGCAATGAAAAATCGCCCTAAAATTCGTGTTCTTGTTTTCAATATAAAATTTTGGGGCCGTTTTTCATTTTCATTTTGGGCCCATTTTGCATTGGGGCCATTTTTCATGGAGCCGAAAAGATATGAACTAGAGCAGCTAGACTTATCAAAAATTTTGTTTGACGATGCAGTTGAAGAGAAGAATAATAAAAAGGTTAAAAAAATAGAAAGTAAAAAAGAACTTTTACTTAAAACAGAGAGGAAAAATGTTACATTTGGAGATACCGTAGATTACACGGGTCGGCAAAATTGAATTTTTTACCGCTTGTTGACTAATGTAACACTACAAACGCTTCGTCTGACAATTCTTCCTTTTTATTTATCAACAGTTCCTCTGTTTTTTCTGGCTTCTTGTGTTTAATTGCTCTACAGTGAGAAATGACGCTTTCCTTAATATGCGACATATTGTTATTAACATTTTTATTACTCTGAGACGTTACGCTTCCGTCTTCATTAATATTAGGTGTAGTAAAAAGAAATCCATTATTTTTCCAATAGATGGCGTTATTTATCTGCATCTCGCGTTGTATAAGTCCGATCGTGTTCCGCTAGGGGGCATTAGAAAGATGACAGTTCCTACTAAAAAATCTTTTTTGACACTTTTTTGATTGATTGATTCAGTTTTGTTTGAGAGCTTGTCAAAGATGGACATCAGCAAAGAGAAAATTCGCTACATTTTACAGTTTTTCTTCGATAAGGGAGAAAACGCAAGCCAGGCGGCTGAAAATGTGAATAGCGTTAATGGACCTGATACTGTAACAGCCAATCATGCGCAATTTTGGTTTCGTCGATTCCGTTCCGGTAACTTCGATGTCAAGGATGCACCACGCACTGGAAGGCCAATTGTCGAAAATGTCGATAAAATCATGGAAATTATCGAGTCCGACCGTCATGTTAGCACTGTTTCGATTGCAAAAGAGCTAAAGATTGCACAAAAAACCGTTTGGAACCATTTGAATAAGGCTGGATACACAAAGAAGCTCGATGTATGGGTGCCACACGAGTTAACGCAAAAAAACAACATAGACCGAATTTCCATCTGCGAATCGCTGCTGAACCGCAACAAAATCGACCCATTTCTGAAGCGGTTGGTGACTGGTGATGAAAAGTGGGTCACTTACGACAACGTCAAGCGAAAACGGTCGTAGTCGAAACACGGTGAACCGGCGGAAACGGTGGCCAAGCCACGATTGACGGCCAGGAAGGTTTTGCTGTGTGTTTGGTGGGATTGGCAGGGAATTAACTACTATGAGCTGCTCCCATACGGCAAAACTCTTAACTCGGAACTCTACTGTCAACAATTGGACCGTCTGAAGGAAGCAATCGCCCATAAGCGGCCAGCTTTGGCCAATAGGAGAGGAATTGTGTTCCATCAGGACAACGCCAGGCCACACACATCGATAGTGACTCGCCAGAAGCTCCGGGAGTTTGGTTGGGAGGTTCTTCTGCATCCACCTTATAGTCCGGACCTGGCACCAAGTGATTACCATCTGTTCCTGTTCATGGCGAACAATTTTGCTGGTGAAACATTCGCTTCAAGAGAGGCTTCTGAAATTCGACTGTCTCAATTTTTTGCTAATAGGAACGAGGGCTTCTATGAGAGAGGCATAATGAAATTACCTTTAAAATGGCAACAAGTTATCGAACAAAACGGCGCATATTTGACCTAAATCGGGTCATTCTAACTATCTTAAATAAAGCCCTCAATTTAATGCAAAAATAATGGATTTCTTTTTACTACACTTAATATAACACTGGTCGGAAATGAAATCCTCCTTTTGAGTTTGAGTGGTGGCTATAGAAGATTTTGGTCTGCTGAATAATTGAAAAATATCAAAAAAATTCCATCACGTCAGAGTTTCGAGAAAATCGCGTTTGAAATTTTTAGCACCATTGCTTCATTCCAGCTCATTTTTGTCAAATGTGGTTAAAACTTTTTCGAAATTGTAAACACTTTTGTATTTCTTAAAGATCATTCTTATATTATATACCAAAAATAAATGGAACAACTTTCAATGAATTGTGTAACATGGTGTTCAAAGTCAAAAAATTTAAAAATTATATAAAATTTTAATTTTTTTTTAGTTTTTTTGGAAATAACACAACCATTTACAGCCTCTTTTTCAATGTCGATATCTTATATGGCAAGCCAATCAATTAAGTGCAGAAAATATCAAATCTCAGAACTGTATCACAAACCCTTTCCACGATATACAGGATTTTCTAAAACAACTCAATTTGGATTTTCGTATACGTAACATAACATAACTTTGAATTGAAAAATCCACTTGTTTTTCGTTTCGAAAAGCTATTGTGACTAGATTGATTTGAAATATTGGGTCAGGAAAAAAAAAGTTCGGATTAAAATGTGCTTAATTCCAAAGTTCCCCATGTTTACTGCCGAGCCCACAATTTTTGGTCATTATGTGGACCGTTTACTTTGAAAGTGGTGTTACTACATTTTTCAAATTCGAGATATTAAACGGTATGCATTTCAGTAACTAGATTAAAAATCTAGTTACATTGCGCCGTGTTTTCCAGTACTCAACTGCGTTAAATGGTGGTCATGGTCAAATTTTTACCGTTAGAGGACGTTATTTCTAGCTGCGAAAAGTAGGTGTGATAGGGGGTTTCTAGCTCAAGGGAAAATGGAGAAAAAAGTGGAGCAAAAAGTGGAGCAAAAAGTGGAGCAAGAAAAGGTGGAGCAAAAAGTGGCGCAAGAAAAGGTGGAGCAAAAAGTGGCGTAAGAAAAGGTGGAGCAAAAAGTGCCGGAAGAAAAAGTGGAGCACATAGTTTAAGGGGAAATGGAGGAAAAAGTGGAGCAAGAAAAGTGGAGCAAAAAGTGGCGCAAGAAAAAGTGGTGGAGCAAAAAGTGGTTCAAAAAAAGTGGCGCAAGAAAAAGTGGAGCAAAAAGTGTAAGAAAAAGTGGAGCAAAAAGTGGTTCAAAAAACAGTGGTGCAAGAAGATGAGAAGAAAATGTTGAGCAGGAAAAAATGTGTGACAAAAAATCAAAATGTGTGCGTGTGTGTATGTGTGTGTGAGGAGGTTGAAAAAACTAGTTGTCAAGATCGATAGGTGAACAGGTGATAAGAGAACAGGTGTTAAAAGATGAATAGGATCCCTTGTTCTACAATAGAGATCTTTTGATGCATTTCAAATACAATGCAGGAGAATGTGGTAAAGTGAAGTTAAGAAATTTAAGGCAAAAGCACATCGCTATCATTGCGAGAGATCTGGGATCTTTTGATGCATTTCAAATACAATGCAGGAGAATGTGATTAAGTGAAGTTTAGAAATTTAAGGCATTAGCCCATCGCTATCATTGTGAGAGATCTTTTATAATAGTTTCCCACGCTCGACCGGACGGGTTCCTTTTGTTTTTTAAACGACTGTGGTTGGAAATTGTGGTCAAATAATTAGATAACCAAATGTTCTTATCAGGTCAAACGGATATGTGTGAGTCATAGTTAAGTATAAAACGGAGCCCACTCAGAGTATCAATTCAGAAATTTTTTTGTCGCTGAGCAGAACAGAGCTCTTCTTCTCAAGCAAATAATAAATGAAAAATTTTTTGAAATTTTTTTTAAGAAAACGAAGGGACGGAAAATTATGGCACCAGTACCAACAGGATCAGCAGCACCCACAAGACCAGTACCAGCAGCAGAATCAACAGCATCAACAGGACCTGCACCATCAGTCAACCAAAACATTGGATCTATTGCCTTTAACGCTTTATCGAAAAGGAAATTGAATAAACCTTTTTTATCAATGACGAAGATGACATTTAATAAAACCTTCATGGTAGAGCTGGCAAAAAGGATGAAAACGATATATGGAGCAAAGGTAGGTTTTGAGCTGGCTAAAGCACAATTGGTGCTTCCACCTCAAAAAAGCGATCTGAAGGACAGAGAGATAGCAAATATAAATAGCTATCCATATATTTAAAGGAAGTGCGGTGATTAGAGCAGCCCAATGCTTGAGCTGATTAAATAGGACGAAATTGTAGAAGAAGAAGAAGAAGAACAAGGAAGTTTTCTACTTTCCCAACCGTTTACGATTTTAGGCGATTTGAGACAATTATTAGATTTTCATTAAAATATTATGATGTCCCTTTTTAATCAGGGCTTTCAGTCGGAAAGTCCTTTATTGATGTTTATGGAACATCAGTATTTTTGGTGAAAAAAAAGGAAAGAGGCAAAGTCTTTTTTTCGGTGGCGGTTGCTACGCCTTATTTTATTCTTAGGCGACTGGAACGCCTGGGTTCAAGTTTGAACATTGATTGATTTCTTAGAGCTAAAAATCTATATTTATATCATTTTTACATATGGTTCTTAGTTGCTATTTTTCGCTTGCTTATCTACGGTGTCGAATGGAAAAGGGTCACTTGGATTTTCCCAACTACCGGGGTCGTATTGCAAATGACACATGTACTGCAGTTGGTGCATTGTTCTTGCTTTGACCTTTTTTTGTGTTTGAGCAATAAAGTTGATTTGAGTCATCATAAAAAATGAGCATTGTTTGTAAGTGAAAGTAGTAAAAGAAAATAGCATAACTGCCTGTGGGAAATATCGCGTGAGTGACTTTAATTGAGTGATTAATATGAATGCCAGTAGGGAATATTACATAAGTGACTTTAAGTGACCGTTTGTCCATAACACCTCCCTTTTTGGGAAAAAAAAAAATTGAAAGTATAGAGATTTTTTTTTTTTCTTTATTTTTATTTTAGTTTTGATAATAATATATAATGTATGGGTATATGCCTTATATAAAAGTAATTATTAGGAATACTTAGATACTAGCGGCCGTTTATTAAATGATAAATTAAGTTTAATGAGTTTATTTACACAGAAAATTAATTTATTTTACTGAAAATTTATTTTATTATAAAATTGTTTCAATTAACATATTAGGTTAATTTTAATCTATTTTTATGTACAGTTGTAGCTTTTGAATTAATATCGATCGTGCAGTTGCCCATGCTGTCAGTTTCGAGTACTTTATATGGACCTTTAAAGACGCTGTCTAATTTATGGCCGGCGTCATTTTTTTGATAAACCATGTCGTTTTTCTTTATAATTTGGGGGTTTGCTTTTTTGTCATAAATTTCTTTTGCTTTTTCTTTAGATTTTTCCAACAAAATTCCTGCACGTTTTTGAGCTGTCTGAAGTTTGAATCTAAGCTCGGCTTTATAATCGTCTATATTGTAAATCGGATCTACTTTACCAGTTAACATGAAATCATAAGGGACTGCTGTCTTTCCGTATACTAACTCAAATGGTGTGTATCCATGAGTGGTTGCTGGCGTCGTATTGTAACAATACGTGAAATATTTGAGCCAGTGATCCCAATCTAATTTGTCTGTAGATATGTATGATCTTATGTACTCATTGAATGTTCTGTGCGAGCGTTCATTGGTGCCTAGTGTTTGATGGTGGTATGCTGTAGATGTTTTATTTTCAATTTTCAATAACTTGCATATTTCTTCGAATAATTGATTTTTATATTCGGTGGCCATGTCAGTGATGATTTGCTGAATGGGTCCATGGACCAATATGCAGTTTTCGACTATTGCTTTCGCTATTGTATTTGCAGATTTATTTGGGATAGCTACTGTAACAAGAAATTTAGATAAGTCACAAATTATAGTCAGAGCATACTCGTTGCCGTTGAAGGATCTAGGGAGAGGTCCTACGGTGTCGATCTGTACTACATCAAAAGCTTTTACTGGTGTTTTGGTGGTAACCAGTGGTTCTATATTATTTTTGCCGTGTTTGTTTTGTTTACATTTTTCGCATTTTCTGACATAGGACTTCACGTCTGAAGCCATGCCTTTCCATGAATAGAATCGTCTGAGTTTTGTTAAAAGTCGAGTGACACCTGGGTGGCCTCCAAAGACAGGGTCATCGTGAAATTTTTTAAAAATTTCTAATTTCTGGGTTTGTGAAGTGATTTCAATAGCTTTTGGTGTTATCGCTATAGTTACCTTTTGTAATAAATTGTTGCCTACTTTTTTGAATTCCTCATTGTTTACATAATTAAATAAATTGTCATTAATCGCGATTTTGATGCATTTAAAGTGCGTATTGCCAACTGCTGTTTCAAGTTTGAGAAATAATTGCACTAATGCAATTTTCTCTTTAGCAATGAACTCTTTAGCATTTATTTCAAATATTTTTCTTTTTCCATGGAATAAAATTAAATTGGAGGATTCTTCTATATTTTTGGTGCACCTTTTTTCAATAAATTTTAGGCTAGGTAATTTTCTTACTTCGTTCGTGGTAATGGCATTATAAATTTTTTGTTTAGGAATTTTTTCGTCCTTTATTTTATCATTTTGATTTGTTGCTGAAACGGACTTTGATTTGGACCTGATTAATATTATGACCGGAATTTATGTTGATTGTATTTCGAATTGGTGATTTGAAAAGACTTATGTCTGAACCGGTATCTAAGAGAAATGTTGATATTGAATCATTTAGGGATGTTTTTATTTTGATGTAATTGTTAAGGTAGAGATTGCAACGCTCCTGAACTCTCGGAGCTCAGTTCAACGAATTTTGTAATTGCTTCGCTAACTGAACTGAACTGGCCTGCCCTCATAAGCATTTTTACTTCGTCCGACCTTGAATTCGTCTTCATGGCCTTGGCAACCGATTGAGCTGAGTATGTTTTCGCCAATTCGCTTGACATACCGTCTGCTATATATGCACATTCAAGCTGTTGAGCGAGTGCTTCGATTTCTTTAGCAAAATCAATGTCGCTTTTGTTTTGTTGCTTTACGCTGAGCAATCTAGCTGAGATACTTTGAGAGGACTCATATTTCACATTAGCAGTGAGGGTTCTTTTTATGTCTTCTATAGTGAGCTCATTGGATAGCAGTCTGCTTGCGTTTTTTGACAATTTCGTTTTTATCAATGAAATCGCTATGGTTTCATGTGTCTCTTTAATTGAGTTTAGGAGGTCTAACGAGTTAATGAACTGAGTCAGGTTTTCTGCTTTACCATCAAATTCAGGTAGCAGTTTTGTTGCTATATTTATAAATTCAATGGGCGTCATGGTGTTAGTTGTTTCTTTATGTGGTGTTTCTGATTCAACGTCTGAGATTTCGCTATCGCTAACCGATGGCAGTGTTAAGTTGAGAATGCTTGTTAGACCTGTAGGTATTCGTTGTGGGATTTGGAGTCGGTCAAAAAGGGTTGTTAGTCTTGTTTTTATTGACGATGAATATTTTGTGAATTCGATTTGGTGAGTGTAATTTAGGAAAGGGTAAATTGTTCTACCTAAACTAGCTAGTGTGTTGTGGGTATATATTAGTGTGTGTAAGTGTTTAATCTGTGTATTTCTTGAAGGTAGATTTGTTTTGTTTAAGCATTTATATGCTTTGTCGAAATTTGTTTTTACTTTTTGTAGTTTGTTTAATACTTCTTCCCAGGAAACTGAATTGCTCATTTATGGATTAGACTAGATTAGATTCTTGGCTGAAGAGGTACTCTATTGTACTTATTTTTTAAATGATTTTTTATTAGGGAGTAAATGACAGTAATGACCAATAATATTATAATGATGGCTGCCACGTGCAAAATATTGATTCCTGATTCACTTTTGTTATAGATTATGTGGTTGTTGTCATAAATTTTCTCTTCAAGGTTTTCTATTCTATTATTTTGGCTATCTTTGCCTACTTCATACCCGGATACTGCTATGAGGATAGCGCTAAGCGCTTTTTTCCACCAGGACATGTTGTAATAGTAAGAAACGATGACAAGACTGAATTTGGGATTTTTAAAGATGTAAACGTGAAAAGAAAGAGGAAAAAAAAATAATTTTTTTTTCGAACTTGTGGGAAAAGCGCAATCGATATTAAAACGTTATGCTAGGTATGTTACTTTCTCTATAGCTTTCTTTAGAATTTAAAAAAAATTTTTCGAGCCTCTTTTTATTTTATTTTATTTTATTTTAAATATTAATGATTTAGTACATCCTGTGGACAAATTGGTGATAGCAGCGAATTACCGCCTCTATGCTATTCATTAGTTTGCAGCAGGGTGCTGTTCAGCACTCCTTTGGTATAAGATGGCCTCAATTTGACCAACCTTTCTCCAGTTTTCTGAAAGGATTTTTGGGTCTGTGGTCCTTGTTGCTTGATTTATTAAGTCTGCTCTCATTCGTCTAAGGCGGTTCTTCACGCCTCCTCGTCGCTTAGGTCGCTTTTGGATTGGTATTCTGGTTAACTGTTCTTCTTTTGCTTTGGTCTTCTCAGCTGCGGATTGATGTTGTCGAGCCTTATACTCCTCGACAGTGAGTGGTTTGGGTCCAGCGGTGGGGTTGTCTTCTAAAGCCTGTTTTAGCGTTATGTTCATGCTAAAATCTTCCGTGAATAACTCCGCATTAAATCCAGTAAATCCCAAAAGGATTTGGGTGTTGTCCTCTGCCTTAGGATTTCGCAGGTCTTTAGTTAGTTGTCCAGGATGGCAGGATCGCCATATGATGTCCCTTTTTAATCAGGACTTTCAGTCGGAAAGTCCTTTATTGATGTTTATGGAACATCAGTATTTTTGGTGAAAAAAAAGGAAAGAGGCAAAGTCTTTTTTTCGGTGGCGGTTGCTACGCCTTATTTTATTCTTAGGCGACTGGAACGCCTGGGTTCAAGTTTGAACATTGATTGATTTCTTAGAGCTAAAAATCTATATTTATATCATTTTTACATATGGTTCTTAGTTGCTATTTTTCGCTTGCTTATCTACGGTGTCGAATGGAAAAGGGTCACTTGGATTTTCCCAACTACCGGGGTCGTATTGCAAATGACACATGTACTGCAGTTGGTGCATTGTTCTTGCTTTGACCTTTTTTTGTGTTTGAGCAATAAAGTTGATTTGAGTCATCATAAAAAATGAGCATTGTTTGTAAGTGAAAGTAGTAAAAGAAAATAGCATAACTGCCTGTGGGAAATATCGCGTGAGTGACTTTAATTGAGTGATTAATATGAATGCCAGTAGGGAATATTACATAAGTGACTTTAAGTGACCGTTTGTCCATAACAATATAAATTTTTATTACATATATCTTTAAATTTTTTTATTAAATATAATTTTTAGTTTCTTAAAATTAATTGTCTAAAAAGAAAAGAAAAAAAGGAAAAAGAAAAATTAAATAAATACAAGAAGAAAAACAAAAAGTTGTGTCTACTTACTTTAATGTACAAGATGAATATCACAATCGTGATCACCCAAACATATCTGCAGCAATTCATTACTGCATGACACAAAAAACAGACTACTTTGAAGTGCCTGCAGTCCCGGTATCCTGGTGTACTCGCCGTTCAGCTCCAGTGTGCTCTCATCCTTTAAATGCAAGACAAGTTTAATACTTGTCCTGGCATTTTATTTAAGGGACCATCCACGAATCCGGGTTAATCCTAACTTTAATGGAGTAGGATATTGAATTCCAAATAAATTTAAATTTCTAATTAAATCCATATTTCGCTATGATTTCAGAATACGAAAACCTTTTCCTTTTATACTCGTTTGAACTGAGAAAAAACCTCAAAAAATGTTTAAATCAACATTCTCCCCGTGGGAAAAAAGTTTGACCACAATCAATACACACACACACAAACACTAAAGAATATTCTAGAATAGCAAGCATCTTCAAACAAGTTCTTAAAACCTAATTTCGACTAACTGATAAGAGTCTGTATCCACCCAACCATCCTACTAACCTTGAAAAACAAACAATTTGGTTGACGCACTGAGACTTTTTAAGAGTTTATTACGCAACCGATAAGGACACACCACAACTGACCTTGAAAAAAGCGTGGGAATTTAAGATTACCGCATAAAAACAATTGGTTTGCCTACATAGACCTACCACAAGATTTATTACGAAACTGATAAAGGAGCGCTACAACTGACCTTGAAGAAACCTAGAGGAATTTTTAGACTGTCGAAGACCACCGAACAAAAAAATTTATTTTCTTATCATAAGAAAAGTATAGAATAAAACAAAAACACTAACAAAAGTGAAATGTGTGGATATAAGTTTTAATTAAAAAAAATTTTTTTGTAGAGGGTGTACAGAATATTAAATTTATACACTAGTCCACGATATCGATGATGGCCATGTGGACATTGTTGATTGATCATTAATATATTTTGTTAAAGCAATAAAGTTTCTTAGTGCACAGGCATATTTCTTATTTTTCTACTCTTCTCCTTAGAATGATAATAACATTTTACTTCTGTATCAAAATTGTATGAACGATTTATTTTTTTCAACGAATGAGTACAATCAATTTCTTTTATTCCAGAAATAAGACAATCCTGTAGCAGGTCCTTCGCCCACAATGCTTCTTCCTCGCCTTTAACATAGATTTGATAGTCTTTGAGAAGAAATTTGAGATATTTTTTCACTTCACCTAAAGTGAAGACACCAGAGTCCCAATGCAGCATATGACAATAGTTTTGTAGCCAAAAAAACAGATTTCTTTTCATTATCATTTAATAACCGAAAACTATATGGTGATTTTAAAAGAAAATGAACATATTTCTTTTCGCTGAAACAAAAAGCTACTTCCTTGAAAATAAACTGGTTATTAATGCTTTGAAATCTTTGACAATCGAAAACAACAAATTTTAACATTGCTTAAAATATCTCTGATTGATGTTTTCCACGACGATGGCGACGATCCTTTTCATTCAAAGTCTAAGAATGAACTAAATAATCATCTATGTAAATTTATGATTAATATTACATATGCTTTACAATGTCACCAGTCGTTGGCTTATACGAAAAAAGTCGATCGTGTATTAGAACACAGTATGCAGAAGTGTTTGCTCTAACGTTGACACTTGTTTTAAACATTATACGAATATCAAGAGCACCAGTCTTAATACGCTCATTTTGATGTGATGTATCAATGACAATTATTGGATTATTCTTAAAGCTCTCTCGCGATAAAAGTGGCTCAGGATCAATCATTAGTAGCTCTCCTGAAATCTTGTATACATATCATATAGGAGAGCATATCGATCGCGAGACAAATTTAAATTCAAATCATCATAAGGATATGTCTCAGGGTTAAGTTGTACCTTTAAGTCAGTCAAATTGCAAGCAGTAAATTTTTCATCATTCTCAAATGCAACAAGAATAAAGCGAGGGCGCTCAATTTGTGTTCCAACTTTTATATTCCATGTATGATTTTGATCTTCTAGAAGCTCTGGATAAAGATAAGATTCCCATGTTCGAAATGCAATGGGTAGAGGATTATCATTTTTGATAGTGGTATAGAATTTTAGTTTTGCTTCATCGGATAACTGAATGTGTGGAACTTTCCATGATACATTCTGCAACTGTAAGTTGATTGTCTGAGTTTTTTCAGCCGCATCTGTGGCAAAGAAAGCCTTATTATCCGATCTAGAGCGCAATTAGATAAGCTCATGTTTAGAATTTGTTATAATTTTATAAAAGTCTTCGGCAAAACCCATAAGCATTTTAAGTGGGACACCAAAATTTAAATGTCCACTAGCTGGTTGAATTTTTTCCTCTAGCGCCCAACCATCGTTTTTCAACATTGTGCTGGCATTAGGGTTAAGAGACACAAGATTTTTAATTTTAGTGGTTTGACCTAATCATCGTGTTTGATCAATTTCAATGCCATTCAACTCATAACGTATTTCCTCGAATAAATGTGCAACAGCATTATTTCGAAATTGAACTCCTTTTGGCACTGCTCTCGCTTTTCCAATTGTAATAAAGCCTTCAATGTACAAAAAGCTTACATGGGGTAGAATGTAAACATCTTGATTTTGAATTGCAATACGTATTTCATCATTGTTACCAAAAGATTGTCAATATGGTTGATATGTATGATATTCCTTCTTTGTAATGGCATCATAGACAACAGCCTGTTCTTTAATTTTCAATATATCAATCATTTTGAATTGTTTTCTTACTCTTCAATATATATCCTAATGATTGTAAAAAGTTTTTATTTTCAGCAGTGAGAGATTTTTTTTGTTGAGATGATTTTCTTATTTTTCGTTTAGTAGCAGCAACAGTAACAGACGATGTGTTACGTTTAAGAGCTGTAATCAAACTGGTAGAAGGATCATCCTTTACAATATATTTATTATATAATATATAATCATAGTTTTATTCAAAAGGTTTCAAGTACAGACGTAATGTTATCGTCTCTCCTCGAAAATTTATTAATGTGCCGTTTTCGTTGACAAGTCTTACTTCGATTGAACTTATCTCTTTGACGGTCACAGGCAAATAGATAACACTGTTTGGAGTTATGTCTATTTTATATCCAGGTTTAACATTTATAGAAAACTCGTATAAAGTATGTGCCGGTACACTATTTAGATACGAGCCACCCACAATATTGCACTTAATACGAACAACATTGTTTTGTGTTATCATAAGACTTTTGTCTGAAGTATGAGGTTTATTAGGTTCAAGTTTTCGTTTCGAAAATCCTACTAATGGTCCGCTGCTTTGCTCTTTATCAAAGAAAATTGTATCGTGAGAAGAATAGATTTCAGCCTTTAATGGATTATTATTTGCATATATATCTAGTGTAGCACCAGAAGTTCGTTTTTCAAGAGTTTCATAGTCTTCGATAATATATTTTGCTATGTCATCAAATTTATATGAACCAATAGGAAGCACAATTTTTTCATCACCAATATGAAAAATATTATTGGTTTCATCAACATTCGGCACTGAGTAATAGGTATGAAAATCAATCAGCCCACAAACATAGTCCCGGTTAAGCTCTATGGGAGGAAAATAATTCGCCGTGAGAATTGATGAATTTCCAGTCAAAGTTAATGTTCTTGACATCTTGAATAAGAAAATTAAACTGAAATAATTAAGAAAATTAAGCTTCTCTTTATAGTATATCGTCTTTGTTAATCCATGAGTTGTGATGAGATGAAAATCTCATCCATTTTACATACACTTTATTATCTCGTTTCTTAATAACTTTTTCTACTAAATATGTATGAGGATAACGTGATTTTAACAGCTCTTCCTTATAGAAACCACCTTTGATATTATTACCCTGATAGTCCTTTAGTGTGTAGGTACATGGATTGGTATTTTGAATTTTGTTTATGAAAGATTTCCGTTGTCCAATTGGAAGTGTAACCCTTCTCAAAAATATGTTTATATTTGCTTATTCGTACAAGATCGTGCATATAAAATTTTGGTTTATCGTAGATTTTAAGACGATTGTAAGCTGTTTGTAAAATTAAAGCTTCATTCGAAGAATCAACATAATTTGGTGCAATTTTTATAGTTCTATGCACCGTATTATTGTATTTCTCAGTTAAGTTATCATATTCATCATTCCATTTGTATGATCCACGATTGCTAAACTCCTTCCACATCATATTTTTTAGAGTTCTATTAAATCGTTCGACAACCGACGCTTTCAATGTACTATAGGTCGAATTATGATTAATTTTATTTTGTTTCATTAAATTTTGAAAGTCCTTGTAAAAGAATCCTTTTCTATCATCTGTTTGTAAATTTTTAGGCTTTCGTTCACGTTCCAAAATATTTTGCATTGCCTTGGTGACGTCTGCAGCCGTTTTAGATTTCAGTGCAACTGTCGATGCATATTTTGAGAATGTGTCAATGATTAAAAGAAGATAGCGGTAGCCTTTATTGTGAGCAGCATAGCTACCCATTTCAACCAAATCAGCTAGCCAAAGATCACCGAGATCTTTGACAATGACTGCTTTACGTCTAAAGTTTTTTCCTGCTTGTCTATTTAGCTCCTGAACTATTTGGCTGCGACTCATACTGTTGGCGATTGTGCTCCTTCCGTACTATTTTTTTTTTTTTTTGTTTTTGAAGAATTTGCATTATTAGCATTTGAAATCATTGAAAACAAAACACTATCCATACCTTCTAAACGTTTTTCAATGTATTCCATATATGCCTTAAAGTTCTCGTCAATAATGTTTTCAATAGATTTAATTTTATTGTAAATGGCTTCAACTTCTTTATTGCTACACTTTTCTTGAGCTTCAATCGAACTCTGAAGTTCAGTTCGAAACACATTAAGATTGAAAATAATGAAATTCTTGGTTGCAGCGTCTTGATCTTCTATTGGATCTTTTAGATTTTTAATGCGATGGAAATGGGCATTTAAGCAAGTATCCTTACCAACAGTCAATTGGGTTCTAAAGTTATTTGAATTTTTAATTGTATTATTATAGCGACCAAATTTGTCAACGCCCATTATACGATTATATTAGATTCTTTGAGCTCTTCAATAATTGAAATAATTTCGTTATTATGATTATTATGACCAGCTGACTATGATGACAAGAGCAGTCTCAGACGATTGACTTATTCATTACGATCGTCCCAATATATATTCTTCATTTCAAAGAGATATATAAAATATTTGTACTGCAGTACGAATGCTGCCAGACTAATTTCAAAGGAACGAAATTTATATAATAACCAATTAGTTTACCTATTCGTTGTAGTTGTCAGATATAATTAAGGAAATATTGCTTTAAAAAAATACGCCACATACAAAAGTGAATTCGATGAATAATCGAAAACGCTTATGCAGGGTGCGACCGTTCAGCCGCTTTTATATGTATATTGTTTCTAATTCTTGGATTTTTTACAATGTTTCTTAACTTTCAAAAGTTCAAAATTTCATAAAGCCGACTTTCCTGAATATAAGTTCAGTGGATGTCCAATAAACGAATCTTATAAGTTATTGCACGCCTAGTTCGTCGAATCGAAATCATTGATTGACAACCGTTTTTTTCGACATCAACTTTTTTTGAATACCTTAGCTTTTGCAACTCTGCTTTAGAACTGCAAAAAAAAATCCAAAAATTGTTTTTCTATTATTAAATACGTTAATATGTTGAGAGTTAACTGTAAAAAGGAAAAATTGAAAAGTATCAAATTGATGGAGATAAGCCGTGAAAAGCGTAGCGGGCGGCATATGACACGTTTATCATCTATATATGTATATATAATATATAAATAAATTTTCAGCAACTTTTATACCCACACTATGGTGCTTCTTCTTTTGGAGTTCTGATTCTTATTTTTTTATACTTTTGTTACGACTATCGGTTTCATTGACGTATTGTTTCGAAAGAATGTAAATTGTTACGCAGCAAAAAATTGGAAATATAAACCCCCCCCCCCCCCCCCCGCGTCTGAAAATCCTGGCTACGTGCCTGGTAATATGTATTCGTTTCAGTTAATTTTTTTAAAGATTTTTCTACAGATATTGCGGTAGCATATCATTATTTATTCTGTGTATAAAACTTAATGTGTTGAATATCAATCTTTGTTTTACTGACTGCCACATTAGCATGTCTAGCATACTTGTAATATTTGCATATCTATTAAGTTTTAAAATTATTCTCATTGCTTTGTTTTGTACCTTTTGTAATCTATTTAAGTTTTGATCGCTACTTAGATATAATATACTTGAGCAAAAATCTATATGTGGTGCTATAATTGTTTTGTATATTGTTATTTTTGTTTCAATCTCCAATTTTTTACTTATTCTACCTAAGAAGTTCACTTTTTTCGCTAGTTTTTTAACAACATATTCAAAACTTTCCTTAAAATCTAATTTGTCATCAATAATCACTCCTATATATTTTGCGGTTGTTACTTTTTCTATTTTTTCAATGTGAGGAGCCGGGGTTTTTTGTTCGGCCAAGAGTTCCCTCACCTGTAGTTCCATTGGGTCGATTGTAGAATGGAGTAGATATTATGAAGCCAATTGGGTCGAGCGGATGATCCGGCTCGAAGGACCAGTCGATGCTTGGGCCACGATCGAAGAGTGCACTCGTGGAAAAACGGAGGAGATTAGAAGGCACCAGAACATTAAACACGTGATACACTTTCGGACGATATGAATAAGGCCCTTGCTTTTAAGATAACAAATTTTTAAACTTTCTTCGCACACTCGATGCGATGGAGATTCTTTCCTGATGACTACAGTATTCGTTGATTTGTTCTTTTAACATTCAATTTGAGACAATGAGTTGTCTGCTAGCACAACAAAAAAGAAACTGTAACTTATATCTCTGCAACGGTGAAGAAGTCGATGGTCAAATTTAGCACAGACTATCACAATGGATCAACCTATGGTCACAGACAGCGAGCTTGAAAGATCGCTCAATAATGGTGGAGCTATGTTCATTCAAAGTAAAAAAAACATGAAAATTTTACATACATTTTTACATTTTTTGACTTTGAGCACAATTTTTTACCATTAATTTAAAGGTTTGTAAGTTATTTTTGATTTCATAGTAAAAAGTGACGTTTTAATAATACAAAAGCCTTAAAAATTTTAAGATGGCTCAAACCATATTTAATTATTTTCAAAACATCAATGGTATTTAAAAATTTAATACGCGAATAACTTGGAACTCTGACGTCATGGAATTTTTTTGATATTTTTCAATTATGTACCAAGCTGAAATCTAAAGAAATTGTTTTAAAACCCTTGGATTTTTGTACTGCTGTAATTTTATAATATATTTTATGAAACTAACAAATTTTTATATGGAAAATTTTGAACGCTGGTAGCGACCCCTAAATGTTATTTAAAAAATTTGAAAAAAATACAGATATGTTTTCTCGGGGTATATATTAAAATGACGGGGTGTCGCCCGGAAAATAAAAAAAATTTTAAAACAAGGACCACCCTAGTGTATAGTTATGTTTTGTCGTCTTAACTTCAGGAATTCTCTAGACAAACACAGCTGCTCCATACAGCTGTTACAGCTGTCAGCTTCTCTGGCTAAAAGCTATGCCCATTGATCGATCGCCTCCATCGATTAGTTTAGCTAAAACCATCATTTGTATGGAGTACTTACTCAAGTTTCAAAACATCCCGGTAGAAAAAATGTTCAAGATGGTGAAAACATGGACCAGTGTAACAGTCACAAACCAGGTACAAACCAGTTTTCAAGCTTAAGAAGCCAATGTGAGAGAAAAAGATTACTCTCCGTCAGTGGAACTAATTCTTATACAGTTATAGAGAATAGCCCTAACAGCACTTCTAAGAGCAAAATATCTAACCCCGCTGAAGCCACTTTTGCAAGCGCTTCTATTGAAGCCATTACGCCTAAGCAAAATAAATGAAAAAATAATAACGAACAGCAGGCGGTGCATATCGGTATGCATCCATAGGTTAAAAAACTTTGAAAAAGAGAAGCCCTGCCGGAAAAAACTAAAAAAGGGCCAAACTTTATCAAATGGAAAATTCTGCTTCGAAATATATATTAACGAGCAACTTTTCTATCTCTATTTAGCTCTACTATCTCAAATCAGAAGCGAAGATTCAAAAGATAAACCAACAAAAGAGTTTAAACCTCCCCAATCTACCTGCGTGAGCCAAGCTCTAATGCACTTGTTGCTAAATTAGCGAGTTTAATAGGAAATAACAATTTCCATGTTGTCCTCTTAATAAAAAGGAAAATACACGACACAAAAATTCAAATCAACACTGAGGACAACTACCGCAGGGTTGTAAAAGATTTTGAAGGCACGAATAAAAACTTTTACACATACCAGCTAAAGAGTAGCAAACGCATTTCAGTTGTTACCAAAGGTATCGAACCAGACATTAGTACCAATAAAATAATAAATAAATTGGGAGAAAATAACTTCTATGTTTGGTCTGTTACAAATATAATTAATAAAACGAAAGTACCACAGCCTACGTTTAAAGTTGATCTATTGCCTGACAACTTGAAACTTTAAAAAACGAAGTTCATCCCATTTATAGCTTGAAGTTTCTTTTGCTTCGCAAAATTACAGTGGAGGAGCCACTTAAAAGAAATGGTCATTAGCAGTGTGCCAACTGCCAAGAGTTTGAACACACAAAAACATATTGCGCACTGTTTGTGTATTATGTGGCGAGCTTCATCATAGTTCAGTATGCAATTAAAAAAAAAAATTAATGATCTCAAAATACTTAAATGTATTTACTGTGAAGGAAATTATTCTTGCAAATTATAAATTATTAAGAAAAAAAGAACCGCTCGTAATCCTACGAAATGCAAGATTTTTTAAAACAAGAAGGAGACGTCATGCTTCTCTCCGAAACTCACCTTGTTCGAAAAAGAATCCACCACTTTGCTCTAGAGTCTAATAGCTATGAATTTATTCAAGTAACAACACTTTGCGTTAAATTCGGAAGCAAAAATCTCGTGTAATCGGCGATATACTGCCCTCCTCACTTCAGCATAACAGAAAGAATGATTATAGATTTCTTTAACACATTAGGCGATACGTTTTTAGCAGCAGGAGACTATAATGCTACGCACACTTTATGACGTTCTAGAACTTGCAATCCGCAGGGCCAGCAATTATTCAAGGCAATTTTAAATAAAAAAAATTCCGTTAACTGCATATCTCCGATGCAGCCAACTTATTAGCCAATTGATCTCCAGAAAATTCCTGATTTTCGGAATCACTAAGGGTATAGACCGAAAACTTATTTCTGCAAAAGCTACAACTGAGCTTTCCTCAGATCATTCGCTCGTTCTATTCCTATTACACAAGTATCAACATAACATAGCATCTCCATTAGACATCGTTCATGTCTTGGCATTTATGTTACAACATAAATCACTAGTGGAGACCACTCATGTTACATGTCATAGCATTTATGTCTTGCCATATCGCTTGCCATCTATGTCCGGACATGAAACGTCATTTCGATTATTTGACAGCTGTATTTTCATTTTACGGCAGCACTCGTCGAGGCAACATTAAAAAGAATCAAAACAAGAAAAATAATTATGGACTGGAATAAATATGAGATTCTTAAATTAATAACACTATATAAACAGTTTGAGTGCCTTTGGAACTACAGGAGTGCATCGTACAAACGAGTAGATTTAAAAAGAAATGCTTGGTTGGAAATCTCTAAGCAGTTTGGCAAGGAAGTGGAAGAAGTAAAAAAGAAAATTAAATACTTGCGATCTGCGTATATCTCAGAGAAAAAGAAAATAGAAAAAAGCAAGAAATCAGGCTCTTCAACGGAATCCCTCTATGATACGCATCTTTTCTACTTTTCGGGTACGCAATTTCTTGATTCCGTTGTCGTTTTGCGGAAGACACTTTCATCTTTGGAAACGGTAAGTTGGCAACGAAAAATTACTTTTCTATTGTATTCTTAATTGATATTTTATATTTTTTTTGACAGAAAAGCGTGGAGAATGTTTTTGAAGGTGAAGAAACGCTTGATGATTTTCTATCGGAGGAAGTATTATCACCACCAACATCTGATATTGGGTTGACATCAACTTTTATAACGCCGGTACCTTCGATATCACCCCCAATGCCATCTCCAACTCCGACAGAATCAACGACATCAAGTTCGCGACGATGCAAACGAAAGATGCATAACGACTCCAAATTTGAACGCGCAATCGATGCTTTAGTTGCAACTGCGACTGCGACTGAAGAAAATGACGTCTTTGCGTCTTTTTCAAGGACAATAGCTCTGCAGCTGAAACAGCTGTCCCCAATTGAGGCCACCGTAACTATGTCGGAAATTTACCAACTCGTGACACAAAAAGTGATAAAATCCATGTCAGCCAATGAAGGTATGCGCTCAACTTCGAGTAGCGAACGCGACCCTCTGCAAAAAGCACTAAACGAAGCAGACATAACGTTCTTTTAAATAAAGTTTTATTTAAATATCTGGGTTGCCATGAAGTTTATTGTGAATCAACTAAATTTAAAAAACGTAGCTTACTCAGTATAAGTTACATACAATTTTCCATGTAAACTACAAAATTTTCAAGTCCGGCAAATACCAATGATTCATTCCAGTGACAAGCATAGATTGCGTCTTTCCCGGCAGAATGACTTTTTTAATTTTTTTTTCATCAAAGTGTAGGCAAATTCACAGTTCATGTTAATTTATGGTTGAATGTGCCAATTGCTTTGTTTTTATATGAACTGTGAATTGCATATATGATTTAGAACGTATTAGTTTTTATTGCTTCTTGTTCTTATTTTGTTTTTAAAGTGGAAGTACAAATTATTTTTTTAAGTGCCTTAGTTACCTACATATATAAATTAAACTTTTACTTCTTTTCGAAATAACAAAAACTTTATTCATGTAGTAAACTCAGTAATTGTTTTATTGAGAGCCTCGAAAATGAGAATTTTTATGAGAAAAATAAGACAAAAAAGTGAAAAAATTAAGGAAAAACATAATTAAAAATGAAAAAAAAAAATGGTGGTGCAATTGGTAACTATGTTTTTATATTGATGCAACTTGTTTTTTTTTATTTTTGCCCATTGATACGGGAAGTCTCCGTCCGTTACGCAATATTTACCAGGGTTGGCAACCGTAACCGAAACCGTAACCGTAACCGTTTCAAAACCGTTTCTTTTCCGATACCGTAACCGTTACCGTAACCGAAATAAAAAACATATCGGTTTCGGTATTACTTTATAAAAAAAATTTACGGGATACAAATTTTATCAATATTTTTATATGGCAAGTCTTTCGACTCTGCTAGTATGCATGCTCTTGTCTCTTGTAATGTCCCAGTTATGTTGCCATGTTTAGCTAGTGTAAGGCACAAACAAAATATGGATGTCATTTGTAGGGATGTCAGTTGAAAAAATACATCGATGTTTTTCTTTAAAGAGGCCTATCACACAAGTCAATTACTGACGTCAATTTTCCCATTCTGGGCGAGCAAAGTGCGGAAATTCAAAGAAAAGTGGAGCGTGTTTTGGTTGCGTGTTCATTAATTGTTATATAGCATCTTTAGTAGTGATGCCACGAATAGTGGATTTGGCCGAATAACGAATAACGAATATTTGGCACGTAGTAAAGACAACTTGGGCCTACTCGGGACTATAGGTGTCAAGACAAACGCTGCCGCTTAAAAATTTGCCTACTGTATATAATGTTATCAGAAAAAGTTTAGAAGAAGGTAGCATATATTTAATTTTTCTAAACAATAAAATGAAAATCTGCTGTATTTAAGTTCTCGTTAATTAAATTTTTTTTACGTTATTATGAGAAAAATTTAATTTTTAGTTACTGCTGATTTTGTTTATTAAGTTATTTCTTCTATTCGGTATTCGGCCGAATATTTTAACGTGCCTCCCACGCAGGTGAGCGTCGAACGCCTTTTTTCGGGAGCCAAGTTCATTATGAACGCACAAAGAAACCGTCTGGATGCTGAAAGTTTTTCCGCTGTTATGGTAATAAGAAACAACAGTCTGCTTTGCACAAAAAAAGGATGAAAAGTTCTAAGCTATTTCTTAAAATGCCTTAAATTGCGTTCAGAATAAATGTTAAAGCTTAAAAAGTATTTTTGAAAAAATGATGCGAAAACAAAATTTTAATATTCAAAAAACCGTTTCATACCGGTATAACCGTAACCGAAACTTAAAATTAACCGTAACCGTTACCGTAACCGTTATTCGTTTCGGTTGCCAACCCTGATATTTACGTACGTTGTCTCGCATTTGGGATGCATGCTTGTATATATCCTGGATTTGGGCTTGTATACCAGACATTGTGTTCGGAAGGTTTTGTGGAGAGAAATCGTGTTGAGGATTTTGAGGCTCAACCAGTTCTCGTGACAAATAGTTATGCAATATGCAACACACCTTTACAAGTAAATCACATGTTTCTAATGAAACTTCAATGGGCCGGTGAAATACCCTAAATCATCCAGCTAATCGTCCAAAGGCCATTTCAACTGTCATTCTGGCTCTGCTGAGTCTATAATTGAAAACTTCTTGCGATGTGCTTAGGTTTGAATTCCGGTTGTAGGCCTTCATTTAATTCCGATTTAACCCGAAAATGTCATCGCCAATGAAGAAAAATTTTGTTTTCAATATTTGACCATTTAAAGGTTGATCTGGTGGAATACTTAATCTTTCCGCTGTCAGTGCATCATACAAAGAACTGTTTTTATAAACCACAACATCTGATGCTCTCCCATTTCCACCCACGTCAATATACAAAAAACGGCTATGAGCATCAACTGCGGCCAACAAAACAATGCTAAACTAGCCTTTATAATTGTAAAAGTCGGACCCGGAGTGAGGCGGCGCTTTGATGCGGATATGCTTCCCGTCAATTGCACCCAAAGTGTGTGGAAATTGCCACAGCGTCTCGAAATCGTTTGGTACGGCATACCATTCCTTTTATGTTTCAGGTGTCTACAAAAACAAATCTTTACTAGATGTCTCAAACTAAGTTAACCTGAACGTGCCCTCATATATTTATTTTGCAAACATGAAATAATTGCTTGAAAAACTTCTGGGAGAAATTTGCTGATTGTTTTCCTAGATACACGCGCTAGGAATTCAAGAGATCGCAATGAATACCCAGTTGCTATGTATCGCAACGTAATGGCCAGTCAAATTCTTGAAGATATGGCAAATCTCATTGGTGTCTCCTTCTTTTTAATTATTGGGTCCACCTAGGTAATAGTAGCAAATTATTACAACTCCTTTTTTAAATAATTATGTATAAATATTTACCAATGAAAGAATCTCCTCAAATTTTTGAATGCTCATCCTGCAAAAATTTTTATATTCATCATCTTCCCACAAAATGTCCGTCAATACATGGGCTTCTAAGCTGTGTCTTTTTTGTAAAAACGGATTTACCCAAAATTTCGGTTTTTTTCTTTTTTGCTCTTCTTCCGATAACAATTTTAATTTTTGCAATTTTTCAAGCGCTTTAGTACAGCGAACCTTCTTGTTAATCGCCATTTCACAAATGCATATGGCATAACATCAAATGCCCACACACAAAAATGTCTCTATCTGTTTTCATGCCAGGGCATCAAAATTGACAGATGGCAAGACATAAACGATGTCTAATGGAGATGCTATGTAACGTTGAAAGTCCCAACAGATTAACAAAACCAAGGAATAACTGGTTGAGGTATAAAAAGTACATAAGTTCCCACATACACATAAACTTTAAATTTGAAAGCAATGAGCATATTGATGACGGCGTTACTATTGTTAGTTCGATTTTAGTTCCAGCAGCTGAAAATTCGACTCCTCACGCTATAAATTGAATAGGTAAAAACCTGACAAATAGGGAAATTGAAAATCTCGTTGCCGAGAAACGCAAATGTAGGCGTGAATGGCAACGAAGCCGCGAATTTGAACTTCAGAAAGCCAAAAAAAAAAAAAGATTAGCCCAACTTTGTCCAAAACCTTACACCCAGAGGCTCAAATTATTGGTTGTAATGGTTAGCGAGCCGCGGTGCACAGTGAGTCGCCTATTCGGCGACCAAACTATGGCTGGGCACGCCCTGACTAAGAGAGAGCGAAGGCCTCTGCATGGAACCCGAGTCAAATTTTCCAACTCTGAGGACTTTCGAAAATATTCTCCCAGTACAACCTGAAAACACACGTAGGACTCGCATAAGCATCACTCAAAGAAGAGTTAACAACACAATTAAAAATGAATTTGTATGTCCAAAGCCAGCAAAAGATTCTACTCAAACTTCTTCGTATAGACCTATTAGCTTTCTCGCTAGTCTCTCAAAATCATTCGGAAAACTATCAATATCCAAATTTACAAAATACCTACAAAAACATCATGTTATTCCCTCCCATCAATTTGGTTTTAGAAACCAACGTGGTACTATTGAACAGGTAAATCGTATTACAAATGATATTCGACTTGCCTATGAGCATCGGGAGTACTGCTCAGCAGCATTCTTGGACGTGCAACAAGCGTTCGTACTTACAACAGAGAACATTCAAGCTGAATACTTCAGATATTCCTATTAGTGATCGAATAACAGTTTCAACATTCGCTAATGGCAAAGCGATATTAAGTCGACACAAGGATATACGAGTCGCAATTTCTTAGCTCCAAAATTATTTCAGCGAAATCAAAGACTAGCTTTCTAAATGGCGAATTAAAATAAATGAGCTTAAATGTCGTCATATAACTTTCACGCTTAACAGAAAATCTTCTCCGGACATTTTCCTAAATAGCACACGCATCCCCCAAAGTGAAGAAGTTACTTACCTCGGAATTCACTTGGAAAAACGATTGATATGGAACAAGCATATCGATGCCTAGAGAACCAAAATGAAACTTAAAGCCATTAGCTTGCACTGGATAATTTATAATCGCTCTCTTCTCAAATGGAATATAAAATCCCCTATACAAACAAGTCATGAAATCAATATGGATGTATGGTTTGCAATTGTATGGAAATGCAAGCAATTCCACCATAGATATCCTGCAAAGAGCTCAGTCCAAAATCCTAACGACTATAACCGGAGCTCCTTGGGTTATTTCAAATGAAAGAATACATAGAGAACTTAACGTAGAATTGGTTAAAACGGAATTCAGCAAAGAGAGTACTTGCATAAATTGTATAGAAACCTAAATACACTAGCTCGTAGATTATCGAATACCTCAGACTCCTCGAGGCTTAAAGGAATCGATCGACCAGCAAATAGTAATCAACAACAGCTGCAATCCATACACATCCTTCAACACAGCATTCCTAGCTGATTCACAACGCAGTTCCTGTGTGCAGTCCATTTATTTTAAGTAACTTAAGCTTTCCCAGCTATTTAAAATAGAACTTGCGCAAGCAATCCAATCTACTTACTGAACCCCATTGCTCTACAACACCAACTTAATTACGTGTTGAATTTTAAAAATCTGTACATACCTTGTACCTTCAACCGGATTTTAATGAAAAGTTTTAGCGCTGGAATTAGTTTCGGGCTCAATAGTAATATTGAAAACTGAGTCATCACTTTCAAAGTCCATTAAATTTGTGCTCATTTTGAACTTGAACATTGAATTTGAATCGTTGATCCTCTGTCCTTTGTATTATATATTTAATATCCCGTTTTAGGCACAAGTATTTTGCCTCTTTTCAGAGGGTTTTGTTTTGATTTTAGTATTTAACACCACGTATTTAAATAGCCTTAAATTGAATTCAGTATTCGAATGCAAAATTCAAGAAGTCGATCATCGACTTTATAATTTTTTTCATTCAATAAATAATTTTTTTAGCCTACTTCAGTTATTCTGTTGGATATTTCGATGATATATAAAATTTAAAAAAATTGTATAATATTGAATTGTATAAAATCATTAATTGAATTGTATAAAATCAGAAATTGAATTGAATGACTCAATTTTAACTGAAATCTAAACGATAGTTTAAGCATAGAACCCAGTGTTCACCCAGGGCTGGAATTAATTCCCGCCTAAAAACTGTGTATGCAAGCTAGTGTTAAAGTCACTCTCACTCCGTTCTAAAACTCTTACGCACATCTAAAAGTCCGCCTTAACTGACTCGCTCGTTTACTACTTTTATAGTACGTTCCCATATGGTGTTAAATTCTGAAGTGTTAAGCTTTAACACTTCGATTTAACACTACAATTTCCACTTGCACATTCTACGAAGGTGTTAAAGCTTGACAGCTGTTCGTGTATTTTCAATTGCAAGTAGGGCTGCCAGCTTTATAAGCGCTAAAATCAATACATTTTTATTTCTGGAGACCTTTTTCATTTTCAAACGGAAATTCCACCTTGATGGCTCTTCCACTTTTTCTTATTCAAATCTGAAAAATTAGTTTAAAAATATTTCAAAACTATTTAAAAAAAAAGTTTCTTTAATAGCACTGACAGACATAGGTATTTTACACCATGATGGTGTGAAGTCTAGGTGACACACATAGGTATTTCTCAAAAGTCTACCTTAGCCTACATAGACTTTTTATAGACTTCACACTACATTGAAAGGGAGGATTTATTGTGGACTTCTTAGACTGATATGGTAACGCTGCACAAAATTAAACGAATAATCGATTTTTTTATCGGAAACCAGATGTTTAAATTTCTAGTTTCAAGAACTTATGCGAAATGCATGAACTCCATCGTATGGATTTATATAACAAACAAACGATATTTCCATAGACTCTTTTGAGATAAAATCGAGGCTAAGCTACCAAAATGTTTTTATTGTTTTTGTTGTTGTTTTAATTTTTAATTACCAGCTGTTTTAAAGAAGTCCACAATAGAAATCCACAATCAATTATAGTGTGTCACCCCAACATAGACTTTTTTCATTGTAGTATGAAGTCTATAGACTTTACACCATATGTCTGTCAATGCTATTACCTTCCATTGTCGCTTTTTGTTTTGATTTCATTTTGACTGGTTAGATATGCACGAATTTCAATACGATAAATCGATATTTTTTTATCGAATGAGGTGTTACCGAGGTGTTATTGAGAATAACACTTGGCTTTCGTGTTAAGAATTTGTATGGAAAAACACGTACAACACATGGTGTTAAAGGCCGCTTAACACAAAAGCCCCCTTTAATACGTAAATAACACCATATCGAAACGCACTATTAGCTTCATTAAGAATTCCGAGCGGTCGAATTATTTTCATGGTCCCTCGACGCTTAACGCGGACGACCGCGCAGATTGTTTCAGAAAAAAAAAGTGAAGAAAAGTAAGGTTTAATAAAAGAATTTCTGTTCCAAAAATTTAACTCTATTCAAAGGAAAAAATAAAAACCCAATTTTCTTTGTAGGAAAGAGCTTTCGAACCCTTCTTGTGAAAAAAGACTCTATGAAGAACTCTTTAATTGAACTATTAGAAAAAAAAATTTTCGCTGCAAAAAACAAGAATCTATTCTACGTGCTAAATCGAGGAAAAACTGAAAGCGCGCTAAACGGGAAAACGACGCGAGTAAAAAAAAAACCTAAAAATACTTAAATAATAAAAAAAAACCCAAAAAAAAAAACGCAATTGAATTCTGCCGTCGTTGCTTGCTGTTGTTAGTTTCTGTTTTTGGTTGCTGTTTATTCTGCAGAACCTGGTCAAGTATTAAAGGAAAATGACTGAGTATGTCCCAAAGAAGCAGGTACTGTAACCTAAGATAGCTTCAAAAATGTATATGTATTTAATGTATGAAAACATTTTTTTTTTTTAAAAAGCCGTACGAAAGAAATCCTTTCTTTAGCAAAACTCCCCAATTTTACAGTCCACTGCCTATGTGAAATAGTTACATAGCGCCTGTTTAGACGTATGGTCAATATCGTTCAACAAATTATCAGTTTCCCTTTTCATGTTTCGTTCGTGTCGACATAGCCAAAATTTGCTTCGTTCAACAAATGCTTCATTATTTTATATTTCGCCGTTCTCCTCTTCCGCGAAGGACCGATGTTAGAAATGAAAGAAAATAAAATCCTGATGCATCTCTCAAAAAGAATTGATATTTCGAATGTATTGAACGCAAATACAAGAATGCAATTTAAAAAAAAAAACAAAAACTATTTAATATTGCTTGTGTTTTCGCTGGTACTAGAAGCTTGATAGTATGTCAATTTTAATGTTTCACTTATGTTGGGTCTTGAATAAGAGTTACTCTAATTCAATTTGCGCGTTCGAGGGATTGATTTACTTATTACTTGCAAGTTCAAGTTCACTGGTGGTGAATTGAGCGTTTATTAGCAAATTCATTTAATTATTGAACATTACAGATATATATACTTATTTAATGCTAACTTAACATAATTGATTCAGAATAATAAAAATTGCGACATTTGCTTAATTGTTAAATTTATCAAAAATAAAAGTACAAAACAAGTAACGCAATAGGTGCCAAGGAACGGAAATGAAATTATTGCTAGTTTGATTTAGGTAAAATGCGACATTTGATTAATTGCTGAATTTATCAAGAACAGAAACAGAAAACAAGTAGCGCAATAAGTGCCAACGACCGGGGAAGTGTGCTGCCCTTGAATGCAGTGTAAAATTGCAGCACCGAAAATTAGCTTAACTGCAAGTCATCATTAACGCTTCTTGAAATTAGGTAAGCGTTCGTTGGCAAGTGCTAGTACGTAACATACTCCCCCCCTTGAATCGAGGATTCAAGATGAATGAGCCTTTTTCATGATCAAATGGTTAATTGTTGTCTCCGGGATGTAGCTCGTCAATGTTTATTATAAATCCTTGATTTCTTGGTGCTAGCGTCGGGAATTGCATGCGTCCTTTGTGCGTATACAACCATGCTGCTCCAATGATAATAGCGATTATTACAATGCAGAGTGTGGAGATGTTCAAAGCATAGTTATGTTCGTTGTGTGTGTGAAGCTGAGACAATGTTAAGTGTTGCAATGAGTTCCGTAAGTGTTCAATTTCGTCTAAACTGACCGAAAATTCTGTTGCAGAGTATGAGATTGTTGGCAAATTAACCGTGGAATTCTGGACCGGGACTGAACTGAATCGAGCATATGCTATATGGATCTCGCTGTTGTAAGCATGGTGACTACGTATTATCAGCTGGTCGTGCTTTCGCACACAATTGTTCTGAATTTGCAGTCTGCCCGATTGTTGTATGGTATAAGGTTCGATGGTGTCGTTGCAAATCAAATTGATAGGATATGAGTCGCTTAGAGCATAGATCCATTGGTTGGAGTTGTGCAATTGAGACCAGGCCATTTTGGAGTCGAGTTGATTCAATTGGCAGGCGTCGCTCTTCTTGTTATGAAATATATCTATTTCACATCTGCCAAAGGACGCCTTCGCACGATAAATTGGATGTCGTTGAAAGCATAGGTACCTTTTGTTGTTGCCTTGATAACATTCTCCTCTCTCTCTCAATTGGGTATATATTATATGTTCTTTTTGTAGGTTTAATGCGACGAAACTAGATACTGGCTTAATTCAAAAAGCCTTGAATCTATCAGAACATGGATTGGTGTGAGTTGAACTAATTCTAATGTATCAAAATTGATTAACGGCAATTTTAGAGTGAATGCTATTGCAGTTTTGATGATTTGATTTTGATTGAGGATTTTATTTCGATAAGGTTATAATATTCTTAGATGTTGTTATCTGGCGAAGGAAGGTGCAGGTCTGGTGGTAAGGGACCCTTTATTATTTGGAGTTCATCCTTCAGCTGTTCGGACGATAACAACATGAGATTAACCTTCCCATGATGGCCTGCAATGAGAGTGTCCACTATGGTTTGTTATTGTGTTCGTAGATTTTGCGTTAGATTTGGAACCTAATGGCCATAGATGGAATTTTCGTAAGCCTGTTGTCTTGGAGTTATTGCTGATATTGTATTGCCGAGTGAGCCTGTCCATGTGACCATTCAATGGAGATTTCGATGTGATTCTTCTTGCGACGTTCATTATGTTGAAGGTTGATCCATAATTACGTGTGATTCAATGGGCGTTGAGTTCAACTTCATTCTCATAAATTTGTTCTAATTAATGACATGTCCTTATTTGGTCTGAATCCAGCACCGAAGAAGAATTCGCCATATCTTATTGAAGGCTCGCTTTTTGTGCAGTTTTTATTTTATATGAAGGTATTTTAGCAAACTTTCCACATGAAATATTGACACTTGCCCAATGTTTAGTGATTTAATTTAGTCGCATAAATTCACATCCTGAAGTTTCTTTAAGAAGCCTGCATGCAAAAATAATTGTAAAAACTATGGTGTTCCAGTTGCTTGAAATATATTGGTTGTTCCGATGCTCTGAAATAAATGGTTTGTTGTAATTTAAACTGGTCCGGTGTTAAGTAGAGAGTCTGAAGCTTAAAGACGACTTGTGTAATTCGTTACGCTTGGGAGTAACCTCCGGTTCATATTGTGGGGTTTCTTCGCTTGAAGTGAACAGGCTATACTCTGGTGTCCAAATGATTTGTCTGTTAGGCTGGAGAATTGGTAATTCCCTTGTCAAATTCAATTTTTTACCAACTTTACAGGTATTTGCATTGCAACAATTTTTCCTCAATTCTACCTAGGGACAAATTCCGATTGGTTTATCGTATATTAACACCATTGGCAACCTTGTTTACCTTGCATTGAGCCACTGGAACATTCTGTGGTGACATCAATGGATCTCCAACGTTGCCAGACTTTTCCTTGATTATGCGTGTTGAATCTTTTTGAATTAATTGCACATTTTTCTTAGTATCGTATCAGTGAGCGGCATCGATTAAAAAGCCACCGTTATGCCCAAAATTTTTGGGCTTACTGGCTCCGTATGGCCTTAATTTAGAACTCTTCGAATTCTATTGCAATGTCCCCTTTTAACGTAATAACAGGGGTACACGTTCGTTTAAAAAGAATTTTTGATTAACAGGCCCTCCCATGACCTCCAAATGTGTCTTTGCAGAATGAAGTGAAGAAATGTTGAAAGGATCCGCCTTTATTAATTCCTGCTGGATTCATAAAATGGCACTTCTTAGCTTCCAACCTTCATGGCCCTACGAATCCTTCATTTCGCTGAAATTTTCTGATGTGACTTTGCCATGAACCGTTTTAATGCCATAGAAGCAAATGTTAATCTGTTACCACCTCCATATGAACGTTTAGTTGAAAAACAAGAGATGTTTTTGCTGGCTCTTTTCCGCAAGATGATAGTCCATATTGGCCCCCAAATCTCCGATGAGCAGAATGCGGCAGTCAAAAACGTTGCCGTTCCATTATTTGTCTCATGTAATATTTTCGCATCAGCCCTTTTTAAGTTTACTTATTGGCATATAATGAGCTAAATTTTTGCCAATATTATTTCTTAGCCCAATTTGATGTTGGTAGCACACCGTCTGTCGCCAAGAAATTCAGCGTCGTTGCTAGCTTCCTTTCGGCTGTAATTGCAAAGGAACGAATGGGATTTCCAAGCTCGCTTTGAAATAATATCAATGCTTAACACTATATTTGAACGCCTCATTTGGAAAGCTCGAAAATTTTTAACGAAGCTACAAAGAAAAAAAAATAAATTCTTCGTTTGCAAATTTTCAGCACATATAATATTTACCAGTCAATTAACTTCACTAAGGCTCATAATGTTCGAATTATTTCGCCGATTTCGTCTAATTCGTTAGATTCCTCCTTTCACGAACCTCCATCCAACCATAATGCCACGGAGTCCATTTGGATGCACTCTTTATTTTTATGAATTCTTTTGACTTCAAAACTAAACACACAACTTTACGACTCTTCGCGCTTCGATCAAAATGCAATTCTTTGACAATTGTTTGAAAGTAAATGTAAGTATTACCCACTGAAAAACACTTTTCCCTCCGTAAATACATAGTAATGCAACATTGCTTCTGTTCGAACGAGTATCTATAATACCGAATTATTTACGCAACGCACTTGGTAACGCAACGTCAATTGCGAGACGTCAACGCAAACCATAATAGGGGCCCAGGCCAGTTTTGGAGTCGAGTTGATTCAGTTGGCAGGCGTCGCTCTTCGTGGTGTCTATGACAATATTATCTATTTCACATCTGCCAAAGGACGCCTTCGTACTGATAAATTGGATGGTCGTTGACAAGTTCCATACGGTACAACTTTTGTTGTTGCCGTGGTGATATACCCATTCTCCTCTCTCTCTCAATCTGGGTATATATGTTCTTTTTGTAGGTTTAATGCGACGCCAAACTAGATATCTCGCTTAATTAAAAAAGCCTTGAATCTATCAGTAACAATGGATTGGTGTAAGCAGTTCAACTAATTCTAATGTATCAAAAAATTGATTAACTTGGCAATTTTAGAGTGAATGCTATTGCAGTTTTGATGATTTGATTTTGAATTGAGGATTTTATTTCGATAAGGTTATAATATTCTTAGATGTTGTTATCTGGCGAAGGAAGGTGCAGGTCTGGTGGTAAGGGACCCTTTATTATTTGGAGTTCATCCTTCAGCTGTTCGGACGATAACAACATGAGATTAACCTTCCCATGATGGCCTGCAATGAGAGTGTCCACTATGGTTTGTTATTGTGTTCGTAGATTTTGCGTTAGATTTGGAACCTCTATGGCCATAGCGATGGAATTTTCGTAAGCCATGTTGTCTTGGAGTTGATTGCTGATATTGTAGATTGCCGATGTGAGCCTGTCCATGTGACCATTCAGATCGGAGAATTTCCGATGTGATTCTTCTTGCGTTCGCTTCATTATGTTGAAGGTTGCATCCATAATTGACGTGTGATTCTGAAGTAGGGCGTTGAGTTCAACTTCATTCTCATAAATTTGTTCTAATTTAGCTGACATGTCCTTTTCATGGTCTGAATCCAGCACGCCGAAGAAGGAATTCGCTATATTGCCAATGACGTTGAAGGCTCGCCTTTTTGTCGCAGTTTTTTTTTGCTGATATGAAGGTATTTTCGAGCTCCAAATCTCCTTTCCACTAGTGAAATATTGACACTATCCGCCCACATGTTTGATGGTTGTTTGATTCGTCGCATAGATTCTATCAATTCCTCGTAGCGTTTTCTATTGAGGGCCATGCATGCCAATAAGAAGTTAAGTTGTAATAAACTATGGTGTTCCAGTTGCTTGAAATAATATTGGTTGTTCCGATGCTCTCGAAATAAATGTCTGGTTTGTTGTAGACTTCTAGAACTGGGCTCCCGGTGCTTAATGTGAGCATGCATGTTGATAGCATTGAAAGGAGAGCGGACCTGGTGCTAATTCGCTTCCGCTTGCGCGGAGTAACCTCCGGTTCAATATCTGATGGGGTTTCTTCGCTTGAAGTGCAACTAGCGGCTGATCACTCTGGTGTCGTATGAGACGTTTCTGTTTCTGTTGGCTGTGGAGCAATTCGGTGAATTGCCCTTGTCAAGATTCCATTCTTTGTACGCACTTTAGCTACGCGCACGTTGCCGTCTGGACCAACAATTGTTTCCTCAATTCTGCCTAGGGGCCATTGCACAGATGTGGTGTTGTCGTCATGGATTAACACCATTTGGCCCACCTTGATGTTATCCTTGCATTGACGCCACTAAGAACGTTGCTGTAGGTGGGACAAGTATTCGGATCTCCAACGTTGCCAGAATTTGTCCTTGAGTTTGATGACGTGTTCGAATCTTTTCTTGAGACTTAATTGCAATGGTTTTGCTTCTACGTCGATCGTTGCAGTGAGCGGCTCTCCGATTAAGAAATGTCCAGCCGTTATGGCCGCCAAATTTTTGGCGCTTGATGGGACTGCCGTGATGGGCCTTGAATTTAGAACTGCTTCGATTTCTATTGCAAGTGTCTCCCGTTCTTCATACGTTAAACTAGCACAGTGCACGCTTCGTTTAAAAAGAATTTTTGCTGACTTAACAGCGCCCTCCCATAGACCTCCAAAGTGTGGTGCTCTTGCTAGAATGAAGATGAAGTAAATGTTGTAAAGGCATCCGACGCCCTTTAGTTTCTCCTGACTGGATTCATCAAAAATGGCACTTCTTAGCTCTCCAAGCCCGTTCTTGGCTCCTACGAAGCTCGTTGCATTGTCGCTGTAAATTTTCCTGCATGTGACTCTTCGGCCGATGAACCGTTTTAATGCCATTATGAAGGCAAATGTGGTTAGATCTGTTACCACCTCCATATGAACGGCTTTAGTTGAAAAACAACAGAAGACTGCTTTTTTTGCTGGCCTTTTTCCGCGAATGTGATGATAAGTCCATATTGGCCCCCAGAAATCTGCTCTTGAATGAATGAAAGCACGAGCAGGTTCAATGCAATCAGCTGGCAGACCTCCCATTATTTGGTTTAGCAGCGTTGGTTTAGCTTTTGTGCATGCCACGCATTTTTGAGCAGTTTGTGTGGCTAGAAATTTGGATTTAAGTGGCCAATATTTTTGTCGCAATATTTTTGTCCTTGAGGCCCAATGTGCTTGTTTTTAATATGCAATTCCTGCATTAATATCCTTGTTAATGAACAGTAGGGTACCAAAACTGGATGCTTGGCCTCGAAAGCTAAGGATGATGCCTGAAGTCGACCTCCCACTTTAATCAAACCATAGTTGTCTAGAAAGTGAGCTAGGCTACTGATTGCACTAGATTTACTGACTTCGTTTTTGGCCTTTAGTGATTGGACATCGTCTGTTAGACCTTCCTGCTAAATCAATAGGAAAATGATCCACCTTGAACACTCAAGCTCTGCTGTAGAGGGGATGCATCCTCGTCCTTCCAGCGACCTTTTTTGACTTATCTTCATAAATCTTATCACATGAGCTACAATTCTCACTAATTTTGAGAACGAGTTGTGATGATCGATTCTGTGAATGAAGTGCTGCTTCGTTGAATTAGCCGGTAAGATTGCCACGGTGGTTTTACGCTCAACGTTGCATGTGGAGTTGTGAATGAATGGTGGTGGCCAACTCTGCTCGCTGCCGTGCAAGAACATAGGTCCGTAAAACCATAAATTATTATCCTGTAATTTATGCGCAACACTGCCCCGAGAGAGTATGTCGGCAGGATTGTCCTTGGATCTTACGTGTCGCCACTGATGCTTGTCAGAGGTTTCTTGTATCTTAGCTATTCTGTTAGCCACAAATGCATAATAACCGGCTGGTTTGGCGTTGGTTCAAGAAAGGACTATCTTGGAGTCTGTTCAATAAAATGTTTGCATGTCTGCGAGTTGAATAGCCCTTTTCATTTTAGATATGAGCTGAATAGTTAATACCGCCGCGCACAGTTCTAATTTTGGAATCGAGAGTTTTTTTAAAGGTGCTAGTCTCGATTTGGCGCATAATAACCGCACAATGACTCGTTCATTTGAAGTTGTTGAACGTAAATATACTACTCCACCATAAGTTCAGAGGTATCTGAAAATGCGTGAACTTGTAGTTTTGTTGAGTAGTCCAACTTCGCTTACATTTATTTGGCTAGAGAACTGTGATAGGCCAAGTTTCCGAGCTGCTTTTACTGTTATAATGTTGAGTTGGGAGCCGGAGTTTATTAATGCTCGGAATTCGAAAAATTGCCCTTTCGAGCTAGTTAAGGTTATTTTTGCTGTTCCCAGTAATCTATAACTTCTTTTGGGCTCAGTAAGTATACAAGCAGTAACCGACGTGGCTCCGTGAGTTGCAGATGGCTGCTCCAGGTTGATTTGCGCTGCGCTGAATTGTTGTGAGTCGCCTGGTGCTTCATATGCGTTGTGAAGAGAGGTATGATTCTTTCTTTTGCAAGTCATACAGCCTTGAGAAAAACATTTTGCTGGAAAATGTCCGGGACGCAAGCAATTGACACAACGCCCTGCCTTAAGAATACGTTTTCGTCGAGCATCCGGAGATTGATTAAGATAACTTTGCATGTGGCTTCGACTGATCCTTATATTTTTTTTTTGGAACAATTTTACTTTAGTGACATATAGGGGATTTTTTTTTGGTTTTTCCACAATATATAAAATGACCCCCTGAGTCCGAATCCGCAATCCATTTTTGGGGGTCGCGTCTGGTTTAGAAGATATAACGATTTGAAAATTGCCGAAAAAAGCACGAATTTTTGGATTATTTTGACACTTGCGGCGTTGCCAGACTACTCAATTTGCATTTAAGGGCAAAATTAAGAAAATTTTGCCATATTTATAAAAAGTGTGGAATTAATTTCTACTATATATAAAAAATGTATTAATGAAGCAAATAAATACAATTGAAATAAAGGAAATATAAAAGTTTTTTATTTTGCAACAATCGGAGTTGATTATTAAGGAGTTTTTGGGTATTATTAGAAATTAAAGGAAATTATAGGAAAAAATGGAAGCGCTAAGAAACGCACTGTTAAGAATTCCGTTATATTCATCAACTGCGAAAATTCGTGAGAACGCAAGCACAAGATGGAGACAATTTTTGATATTTTCAATCTTTTTGACGCGAATTTGACTGGAGATGTGCCCTTTCGAGCCATTGAGAAGCTACAGGAGTGGCACGTTATAGCCAGAAATGGCAAAGTGAAGTGCTCCAAAGGGGGAACGATGGTCTTCTCGCATAGGAATGATGTCGTTGACGGTCATAGGTGGAGGTTCACAAAAACACATCCCAATGGAAAGAAGAAGAAGATGCAGTGCACGGAGAGTGTGTCGATCCGTCGAAATACGTTTTTTGATGGTTCCCACCTATCTCTTTGCCAAATTGTATCTTTTACTTTCCTATGGGTACAGAACCTCCCCTTGAGCCACATAACCTCAACCATCAAAACTACGTCGAAAACCCCAGTGGACTGGAGTTCCTTCCACCGAGAGGTCGTGATTTACAAAATGCTGGAGCGTCACGATAGGATCGGTAAGTTTTAATTGAATGTATGACTATACTTTTAATGAGCAAAATATTTAGGGGGCGTAGGCAAGATCGTTCAAATAGACGAGTCAAAGTTTGGACGGCGTAAATACCATAGAGGCCATCGTGTCGAAGGCCAGTGGGTATTTGGCGGTGTAGAGAGAGAGAGTGGCGTTTTTTTCTTCGTTCCGCTGGAAAAACGCAATGTGGACATCCATCATCAAGGAATGGATCGAGCCGGGAACAACGATAGTGTCGGATTGCTGCAAAGGTTGTTCGAAATGAAATCAATTGGACTCAATACTAATAAAAGTTTTATTTTTAGGCATACGATTGTCTGGAGGCAGAGGGTTACTCCCACTTAACCGTGAATCATTCCGAAAATTTCAAAAATCCTGAAACCGGTGCGCACACAAATACCATTGAATCGATGTGGCGGCATGCGCAAGCATTTTTGCCAAATTATTCTCGGAAGAAGTCTTTCTTTCGAGGTAATTTGGCGAAATTTATGTTTTTGCGGGGGTGTAGAGCGAAAAGTTTGGATCCGTTTGTGGAATTCTTTAAGGTAGCTGCAGAAGTATACCAACCCGTTAGGGAGCGGCTCCTTTCAGATGACGAATCCGACTCTAGCTACGCCATTGAAATCAATGATGACGAAGAGGAATATGGAAATTGGAATTTCGGATCGGCGAGGGAGCAATCCACCAATCGGTCCTTTTCAGGACCACCAAAAAGTGAACAAAGAGTTGAAATTGTGAAATCGATAAAGTGGTGGTGAAGTGAACAAAACAAAGCACTTTTTACTTGTGGAAAACCTCAATTTTCTCAAATATTTTTTTAATTTTTTTCTATTTTTATTTTTTTTTAATTTCCCCATTTTTTCCAAATTTTTCCATTTTTCTCAATTTTTTCCTATTTTCTCAATTTTTCTTTTTTCTCATATCTTCTCAATTTTTATTTTTTTTTTTCTATTCGAATCACATTAAATATGTTTATAATAATCTTTAATTCTATAGTTCATACAACAACTACTTAAATCTACCAATTGGCAGATTTTTCCAAAACGTGAAGTCTGGTAGCGCTACGCTATTGCTGTCAGTCAATTTTCATAGTGTTTTCATACAAACTTTGAATTGCGATATCTTCTAAACCATTCGTGGCCCCCAAAAACGGATTGCATGTTCGGGCTCAGAAGGGTGTTTTACATATATTTGCCAAATTGGAGCCAAATCCCCCATATGTCACTAAAGTAAAATTAAGCCCACAATAGATTATTCTTTCTTTGAAGCTATAACAAACTGAAATCAGATTGTATTTGGCACAGCCAGGACTACTGAAAGTCAATTTTTTTTGAAATTAAAAAAATGCTTCGACTTGGAGGTCTTGGATAGCCACAAGAATTAGCAGAAATGTTTTGTAGTTGATTTCAATTTGTTTATTTATCTCCTAGTACAACAGAACTTTGTTCTCATAGTTTTGTACTTGTCAGTCATAGCTTTATATGGCGAACTTACGAACCAACATGTGATTTCAAATTTGAAATTAAAAGTTTTAAGCTATAATCCATAAACTCTAGATTTCAAATTTCTGATTATTTACTTTGGCTATAAATTTAAGGCTTACTCATAATAATTATTGGGAAAAATTGTCAGCTGCTTTTTGAATATCTTGGCATTGCTAAGGTATTGGAGTGGAGAAGGCAAAGTGTTCCAGAGGCGTATTGCATTTATGAAAAATTGACGTTCCGATATCAAGAAATGATATCTAACAGGGACAATTTTATTATCTCTATTGGATAATATGAAGCGTAACCTGTTATATAAATATTCAGGAGTTTTTGTTGACACTATTTTATGCAGAAGGAGCAGTGTTCGCATTTGAAGTACATGATCAAATGTAAGCCCAAAAATGGATTTACTCAGCGTAGAAATATGATCAAACCTACGTCGTTTGAAAATATAACGAGTAATGTTATTAAATAACACATTCATTTTCATTCTGCAATAGAGTCGCAGCTTGAAAAAATTTCAGATCCATACAAGAGAGTTGGTATAAGAAGTGCTTTAGATGATGCCAAGGTTTTTTGCGGTCTCTACATAGTTGATGTTATCATTATTGAGAATTATGCGTGGCAGTGAGCTACTTTCGATCCTTCTTCTACTGATAACTTGGCATTTCGATTTGGATGGATTAAAACATAAGTTGTTTTTATGACCCATTCGTGTATTCTTAAAAGATCAGAATTTAAACGACTAATGCTTGGATCAATTTTGTCACGCGGGAAAGTTGTATATAATTGGATATCATCCGCATATATATGCATTTGCGAATGTCTTAAGACATGCGGGAGACCATTAATATACAGATTAAATAATAATAGACGCAAGACTGATCCCTGGGGCAAACCTGTGTATACATTCAGAGGAGAGGATGTATAGGTCTCATTACAGACACTATGGCTCCTCATCGCAAGCTATGATTTAATAAGGCTAGTAGCGGACGTAGAAAAGAAATATCCTGATTGTAGCTTTTGACATAAGGTGTCATGACTTACATTATCGAAGGCCTTACTATGGTCGAGAAGCGCAAGCAGGCAGACATCACTTTTTTCAAGAGAATTTCGAAAATCCTACACTACGTTGGTTAAAACAGTGGTGCAGCTTCTACTTCTAATGAATCCTGATTGAAATGAAAATATCAATGACTTTTCCGTGATATATTTGTCTATTTGTTCATGTGTGATTTTTTCACAGGCCTTGGATAGATATGGCAATATAGAGATAGGTCGATATTGACCATTTGGTTTAGGGATGATGATTACTTTGGCGTGTTTCCAGTTTGATGGAAATCATTATTTAATATGGATATTATTGAACAAAAGCGTAACATATGGTAATATTTTCGTCAGAATTAGTTTGACAAACTTGGGGCTCATCTCACCAAGACCAACAGAATTAGATTTTACCGTAAAAAAAAATCTTGAGGACACAAAGTTGATCAGCGCATTGAAAGGAAAAGGAAAATAGATTTGCAGGAGGACTATAATTTAGTTCATAAGTTTTAGCTGACGGGAAATAACGGGAATTTACAAAATGTTCATTGATTGTATCTAAATCATAGGAGTTAGTTTGATTAGGTTGACATGAAAAGCCAGTATAACCAATTTTTTTGATTTCGCTCCAAAGTTTTTTTGAGGTCATAGCACTAGAGAATTTATTTTTGTAGTAATTTGGTTTTTCAGTTTTAATTGCATTTGAAGCTCTATTCCGAAGCAGTTGGTACTCATTGTATTGTTCTACTAGACGATACCTTTTCCAGCGTTTGTATGCCAAATCTCTTTTACTTATTTTAGCTTTGACATCGTTGGTGTACCAGGGCTTGTTTTGTGGTCTTAGGGTGTATGACATTAATGGTACTTGTTGTATGGTCAACGCAACGGTATACGACAGTTTTTTGTCTGGTTTTACTAGGAAGAAGAAAGTTATAAGTGAGGAAGATCAGATCATGCTTGGAATATTGACATGCAGACAACTGGTCGTACAACAGTATCTTATCATCATTATCAATAAAGAAAAGATCTAGGAGGGAGCTGCTTGTTGAAGTAAACTGTGTTGGGCACTTAACGTTTACAGGCTGCATACCGAGAGTGTTCATACTACTGGTGATTGGGGATTCGCGTAATAAATTTCTGTTAAAATCCCCAGCTAGAATGATGTTCTGTATTCTCTGAGTTATAACCTCTAAGAGATCATATACGCTCGATATATCTGTATAGCGATTCGGTCTGTAGATGCATCCGAGTAGAAGTTTCTCACAAAGCCCTTTTATTTCAAGAAAGAGATATTCAATAAGACTTTCATGATCAAATTTTCTAAGTAAATTACATGGAATACTATTTAAGACATATACTGCTGCACCGTCAGCATGGCAGAAACGATCAGCTCTGTATAATTTGTATCCCGAAAGATTGACTATACTGTCTGGTATATTGGGTGCGAACCAGGTCTCAGAAACGCATATGATGTCTATTTTGCTGTCTTCAAAATTATATCTAAATTCATACATTTTTCTTAAAAGACTCTGCGCATTAATGTGTACAGCTTTTAGTCCTGCTTTGTGATTTGAAAGAGCATTAAGCATAGTGGTTAGATCGCCGCTGGTCACTGCGCCTTCATTACTTTGCACACTTGCAGTCATAAATTTTAAATGAAGTTAAACTAGATCGCAACGTCAAGATCGTTCTGAAAAAAGGCCTCTGCTATCTCGATCAACTTCATTTTACGGCCATTCAAAATCATTTTGTGAATTTTTTTGATGTTTTCGTCGGTAACCACCTCTTTCGGGCGTCCACTGCGTTCACCGTCCTCCGTGTTCATTTCACCACGCTTGAATTTTGCATACCAATCAATTATTGTTGATTTTCCTGGGGCAGAGTCCGGAAACTCATTATCAGGCCAAGTTTTTGGTTCCACTGTATTTTTTCCCTTCAGAAAACAGTATTTTACCAAAACACGAAACTCCTTTTTTCTATTTTTTTTCAAAATAACAAAAGTTGCTTCACAAAAGATGCTCTATCTCACAAACTAATTGATTTGCAGACGTCAAATTTTACCACGAATCATTTGAAGGCTGCCACTATATAAAAATAATATGCATTTAATACTAGCGACGCCATCTATGTGTCAGACCGGGGACTTATCAGCCAACCTGTTACAAGTCCTTGGTGAAATATTCATGACTTTCTTGGTCCTTTTGTTGAGGCCTTAGAACTTTATTATTTGATTGAAAGTGCGAACATAATGCTTCAAGCTCCTGCAGTCGTCGTTTAAAATTCCTAATGAGCGTCTGAATATAGGATCCAATCGATTGTTTTGCTCCTTTATTAACTCCTCGAATGTTTTCATTTTTCAAATTTATTTTAAGCGAATTTAAGACGCAACGAACTGGTTTACAAAACATATTTTTGAACCGGATTAAAACACGCGACGAACTTTTGCACGCAACCAATCTCTTCACCTCGGGTCACCAATATTCTCGCTGGCTAGGGGCCATTGCAGAGATGGGGTGTTGTCTTCATGGATTAACACCATTTGGCCCACCTTTGTGTTATCCTTGCATTGACGCCACTTAGAACGTTGCTGTAGGTGGGACAAGTATTCGGTTAATAGCATTGAAAGGAGTACGGAGCTGGTGCTAATTCGCTTCCGCTTGCGCGGAGTAACCTCCGGTTCAATGTCTGATGGGCTTTCTTCACGTCGGGGTCACTAATGTTTTCGCTGGTACTAGAAGCTAAGGTGCTTTAGAGTATTTCAATATTAATGTTTCATTAATATTGGGTCTTGAATAAGAGTAGCTCCAATTTAATTTGCGCGTTCGAGAGATTGAATTACTTGCAAGTTCAGGTTCACTTAACACGGGTAGTAGTGAATTGAGCGTTTATTAGCAAATTCATTTAATTTTTGAACATTAACGATATTTATACTTACTTAATGCTAGCTTAACATAATTGATTCAGAATAATAAAAATTGCGACATTTGCTTAGTTGTTAAATTAATTCAAAATAAAAGTATAAAGCAAGTAACGCAATAGGTGCCAACGAACGGAAATGAAATTATTGCTGGTTTGATTTAGGAGAAGTGTGCTGCCCTTGAATGCATTGTTAAATTGCAGCACCGAAAATAAGCTGAAATTAGGTAAGCGTTCGTTGGCACCAAGTGCTAGTACGTAACAGCTTGGGTATGTTTTTTTTTTATTTTCACCTTAATGTATAAATAGGAGAGATTGTAACAGCTATGTTTTATTTAAAAAAATCAAAAATAATCCTTATTGCTTGATTTATATTATTTTTTGTTCAAAACTAAAAATAAAATTTCGAATTTAAAATTATTTAACAAATATCAAAAATAATCTTATTGCTTGATATTTATTATCTTTTGTTCAAAAATAAAAATCGAATTTCGGATTTAAAATTATTAAAAAGCTAATCAAATGAAAATTATCAAAAAAGATGCTAAATAAAATAGATAAAAAAATTTGTTGGGAAGGCATTCGAACCTTTCCGCTCGAATGACAACATTAGTGAGGCAAATAAAAAATCACACAGGGGTTGTTTTCAAGTTTCGCGCTAAGAATATAGGCACAAAGAGAATAGCCGAGTACGTTCAACAAAAACCAGCTTCCTCTCCCCGCTAGCGACTCTCCTACAAACTGCGTTTTGTTGAACGATGTTGACGAATGTCTAAACGGGCGCATACTCTTTCATACATATATACAAAAAAAAAAAACGAATCAGCAGAGACACGAGAGCATTACCCCTTAAAAGCTTGTTGCACTTTCTTAGATTGTTTGTTGTTCTTTCTAATAACTTTGTTTCGTATTTTTCTGGCATTCCGTTATTTCTAAAGGAGAAATAATTCCACGCATTATACACGTAGGCAGTATATGTAACCTTTGCGGGAAAGGGCTGTAAAAAAATATATTACTATAATCCCTAGAGAAAAAAAGCGCGGGAAAATAGAAGCGCTAAATAAAATATATATATATATATAACCCTATCTGAAATTGCGGGAAAAAATAGATGCGGTAATTAAACATATATATATAACCCCATCTGAATTTGCGGCAAAAAATAGACGCGGAAAATTAAACATACATATATTTAACCTAAGCTGAAATCGCGGGAAAAAGTAGTAGTGGTAGAATTTATGACATACCCAACCTTACATAACATACATACGTATGCACTTAGCAACAGGTACTAAGTGCCAGCAAAAGATCAAGACCATTTTTCATTCTTCTCCTTTTGTTTCACCAACAACAACCCAATAGAGGCAAGAACAACCCTAACTAGTGTTCGCCACTTACAAAAAAAAACAAACCAAAAAAAATAAAATTCTTTTTCCCTCATTTCTTTTTCAATCGTGCTATGTATCCTTTGCGATCTTATTTAGATCACTCTAAAAAAATTTAACTCGGTTTTTTTTTTTTTTTTTTTTTTTTTTTTTTTTTTTTTTTTTGAACAAAGAGAGAGGAAAGCCGAAAACCCTTATTTTTTAGAAACATTAAATTTGATAATTAATTGCTTAAAAGCATACCCTCCACCCTACAGTTGGTTTCGAAAAGTGTACTTGTGACATTTAATATACATATTCCTATATATCCCCTTCATAGTCAAAGCAATATTAACACTTATTTAGTGTATTCCTTCGGTCGGTTTTCTACGTTATACTTCAAACACATTTGATATAGCCATACATATAGTACGTTTCAAGTCGAAACACAATTAAATCTAGTTTGACTGCATAGTCTGTATCCTACTATCAGACTTAATAATTTATTTTGTGCACCCAAAATAATCATCCAACACAGCTTTTAAATTAAAATTTTGATTCGCGTTTTTCATTAATTTTCAGAGTCCCAGGTATCCACAGGATCCTCCATACATACAATTTTTAAGTTTTTAGTTCTTGGATTAAAGAATCCACTTGAGTGGATCTTTTTTTACATATCTCAAATGTCAAAAACTATTAGCCAGCTGATCTGAGCTGAAATGATTAAGAAAAAGAAACGGAAAATAAGAGAAATTTATACTGACACAGGAACAAATGAAGAGTACACAACAACAAATATATGTGGTAGATTGTTGGCGGCTAAAAGTTAAAGCTTTTCAATGGAAATTGGAAAATGGAATCAGAAAATGTTTTTTTCTGATGATCTAAGATTTACAAATTGTAATGGTGAAGTTAATATAGAGAATTGGAGACAAAAAACCCGAATATTGATATTTGAAAAATTGAACTTTGTCAGAAAGAAAAAACGGAAATTGTTGTTTTCAATTGGTCAAAGAAAAGTATAAAAAGACACATACGATAAAATGAAATCAAATCACAAGAGTTGTCATTTAGCTCAGAAAAAAGGAGCTTCCTTCAAATCTTTCTTACTTGTATAAGTTTTAAACAAAGGACAGGTAAAACAAATAAAATTAAAAATTCACGAACAGTGACAATAAACAGGAAGGAGCGACAGAGTCGCTCGTAAAGAAGAAGAATATAAGGCCAGCCCCATTAACTTTTCCCCTCCAACAATTTTTCGCAACATGCCAACCCCCTATCACCCCTTCTTACGGGAGCACACAATCGTCCTAACGAGCATCAGAGATCCCCTAGAGGAGTCAAATGTATGTCCAGCCCCCATTTACTTTGTGCCACTTACATTTGTTTTGGAACATACTGAATCCCTATCTCCCCTCCTAAGGGGAGCACCCACAGAAAATAACCTTAATTATATAACAGTTTCATAAAATATGACCGTGTTTATTCTCTTGAGGGGTGCTCACCGCTGCGAATATAAATTGAAAAGACAAAAGTTGGCCGGAAAATAAAATGCACAAGAAAAATTTTGTTTGAAGGGATTTTTTGATATGTAAAACGAACGAGAACAAGGAAATGGAAATTTTAGATAAATAAATTCTCGTCTCTATATTATTCAGTTCTTCACAAAAAAAGGATCTTCTCCAAAGGAAATTATTTTCTTCCAAAAAAAGGAAGAAACATTTGGTCCTTCGCAATGGATCAAAGTCCGGAGAATTTGGAAAGAGATTTCAAGGGGAGCCTTTCAGTTGGTGCTCATTTCTGAAACGCCAAAGTCCAAGCGTGCAAATGGTAAAATGACTAATACTCCTGGAGCAGACGAAGGTGCTTCTAGGATTCAGACAAGATCGAGCCAAGATGTAGCTCAGGTTGAAATTTCTGATGGTAGTATGCGAGATTTACTTAGGTCATACTTGATAGACGTGAATGTAAGGAGTAAGATAATTACGATGTCAGTTTGTTAATGAGGGTAAATTGATCTCGCAAATCCAGTGTGTGACTATCGCCAATATCAGGGGTCGGCCTATGTTTGAGATGGAGGGATAACTACGTGCATCTCCCTGGGGATGCACGTGGATATCCCTTCGGGTCCGGACAGCAGGTAGTGCAACTATAACCTCCACGTGGTGGCCCTAGGCAGTTCCTCTTCAAGGTCATGTCTCTGTTGGGGAACTGGCGAATTATAGTTGGGCGGGGAGAGGTGACACTCCCTCATAGGGGCAAGGTGTAGGCCCAGGACTGTGTGACGTCCTGCCCTCTCCTCTCCAATATATGTTGCACTATGCGAAGCCTATGCCAGTCTAGGCCCGCGTGCCAGCTCGGACACGCCTATGTTTGGGGTACTATGACAGGCAGCCGCAAGTGCGTTGTGTCGTCCTCCTATGTCCACCTCTATACCTATGTTGTGCTGTCTATACCCTTCTCTAACACACAGGTCTGGGCCTGTAGTTTGGACCCTTATTTTTGTCACCCCCTAATTCCTGGTGAAACAGCGTGCACCAAGGAACGCATGGCCAGAGGGTAGCTGGCCAAGTACGCGAACTCCGGATACCTAGGCGACCTCCGGTTTAAATCAGCCTTCCCGAGGTATGGGGCTCTGCCTCGGGTGACCGTTTATTTCCCCTAACAATAAAACTTGCATGGAAACAACAAGCAATTTAAAAGAGGACTGCACAGCTCTCTCTGTGCAGAGCAGGGCCCTCGGCCCTTCGACACCTGAAGTGGTGGCTACCCAAAGCCCCGCTCCAGTGGTTGAAACTGATGCCATGTCAATCACCGGTTCTGAATTGACCGACGATTCCATGGTAACCATTACTGCCGAAGAAGAAGACAGACTATTGGATTTTAAAGAGCCTCAGTCTGTCCAACCGGAGGCAACAGCGATGTCCAAGAAGACGAAAGAGAGGCTCTCCGGAGCCGCTCGAAAACGATTCAAGCGACTTATAGACGCAGGACATCAGCCTGATGAAGCCAGGAAACTGGCTAAGCTTCCTCGTGTAGCGGACAGCGAACGGGGAAAACGACCGCGCGGAAGCGAGTCTACCCCAGAGGGTAATCCGCCGAAACGGATGACTGAGATAGACGGGCGAAATACACCCGTGGTGTCTCAGCCAACCCAGGTGGCCTCTGGGAGAGATCTTCGGGTAAACATTGTACCCGCGTCGTTCCCGGACGCTGTCTGTTCCACGGAGGAGCTTAAAAAGATCCAGAAGGATCTACTGGAAAGAATACTGCAGCCAAGGGAAGGGGAAGCCACAAAGCCCCAGTTCCTTGGATGCAGTTTCAAACCTGGGTGGCTGTCCCTTCAATGTCGGGACAGAGCCACAGTGGAATGGCTCAGGGGAGTAGTTCCCGAGATCCGGCCCTGGGAAGGTGTGCAACTGAGAATTGCGAGCGAGGCAGAAATTCCCCGCCCACAAATTTTCATCGGCTACTTCCCTGGCGAAGAACCGAACCACCGCATTCTGGGCTTCATTAAAGCCCAAAACAGCGGCTATAATGTGGACAATTGGCGTGTCCTCAACCGCGTCCAGAGAGCAGCGGTAGTAGAGCTAACCATAGCTCTCGATGGCAAATCCGCCGATGCACTCAAGGCCAACAATGGGACGCTGAGCTTTGAGTTTGGGACGGTCCACTTAAGACCAAGCTCGAAGCCAAGAGATGGAAAGCCCGGAAAGCGCCCTAGCTCCAGATCAGCGATCGAGGACGGGGAGAAGGGCTTGAAGTCAAAGAAGGCAAGCAAAAAGCCCACGGTAGCGGCGGTGCCTTCTAAACCGGAGGCTCTGAACTTGGAGCCCAGCACCAGCGCCTCGGCACGGGCTGCGTTAGCAACAGGAGGACAAACGGCCATCCTGCAAGCCATAGCCCTAAGACCACCCCTCACGGTTGGCAAGCCCCGCCAACAATCGGGAAGACGGAAAAAGGGGGAAGGTCAAAGCGCGGAGGAGCGGGTACTCGCGTCAACTTCCAGGGGCAGGAAGAAGAATGCCAGACGCTAGTACCACAAAAGGAAGGCAGCTAAAATGCCTTCAAATTAACCTCCATCGAGCAAAAGCAGCCATGCACGTGCTCGAGAGGAGGTTTCACGGGGAAGGAATAGGTGTGGCTATGTTACAAGAGCCCTGGGCAACCCCCCGTGACATCCTTGGTTTGTCCAAAAGTATGTGTAAGGTAATGTATCATATCTCATACGAACGCCCTCGGGCTGCACTTCTTATCAGCAATAATATAAATATCTTCCCAATCACAGAACTAAACAGCCGGGACCTAGTGGCAGCCATTGTGGACGTGCCTAGGAGTGAGGGAGCTATAAAAATAGTTCTGGCCTCTGCTTACCTTCCAGGAGACGACGCACAGATCCCTACGCCGGAGCTGGAACAACTGGTAAGGTACTGTCGGGCGGAGAAATACCAACTGATCGTGGGTTGCGATGCTAACGCCCACCACTCAGCATGGGGTAGCACAGACATTAACAACAGGGGTGAGTACCTACTAGATTATATTAGTAGTAATAACCTGGTAGTGGTAAATACAGGAGATGAACCCACTTTTATGAATAGTATTCGAGGGGAGGTACTAGATATCACCCTTGCTACCCCTTTTATATCCAATTCTATCTCCAACTGGCATGTCTCAAATGAAGCCTCGATGTCAGATCATAGACACATTAGATTTGACATCCAGGCCGAGATCATCTTTGAAACAGTTTATAGAAATCCCAGGAAAACTAACTGGGAACTCTTCCGCGCTTATTTGGAAGCGGAAATTAACTACTCACCGGCTCTGATTCGAACACATGAGGAGCTTGAGCTGGAGACAAACAAACTCCAGGAAGCCATAACGCACGCCTGGGAACGCAGCTGCCCATTGAAGACCCGTAAAACCCGCAGGAATGTCACCTGGTGGAACAGGGAGCTAGATGAATGCAGGCGAACGGCGCGCAGGCTTTTCAACAGGGCAAAATCAAACGGCGAGTGGAATAGCTATCGCCTTGCCCTAACGGAATACAACAAGAAATTACGAAAGTCAAAGCGAATAGCCTGGCGAAGCTACACTGAGAGTATTGAAAGCCTGCCGGAGGCTGTTAGACTCCAAAAAGTACTCGCAAAGGAACACAATCCGGGTATCTGCTCGCTAAAGACTCCCTCTGGGAAATACACGAGCACGCCGGATGAAACATGCCAGCTGCTATTGGAAACGCACTTTCCAGAATGTACCCTAGCAGACGAAAATCACTCCACCCATACACCGAATGTTATGGGAAATAGGAGAGAAATGAGCCTAACGGGTAGAATCTTCACAATCAATCGTTTAAAATGGGCAGTAAAGAGCTTTAGCCCTTTTAAATCTCCTGGCTTAGATGGAATATACCCATGTATGCTACAGGAAGGACTGGATATGCTAAAAAGCTGCCTGATAAGGATATTTAGATCCAGTCTTTATCTCAACTATATACCGGCGGGGTGGAGGAAGATCAGGGTGGTCTTTATCCCAAAGGCGGGCAAAAGGTCGGAACAAACGCCTAAGGCCTTTCGCCCTATCAGCCTCAGCTCATTTCTCCTAAAAACAATGGAGAAAATGCTGGATAGATATATCAGGGAAACGTCACTTAGTGTCTTCCCACTGAGCGAAAACCAGTTTGCTTATCAAGCAGGGAAATCAACTGAAACAGCCATACATAGCCTGACGACGACCATCGAGAAGGCGTTGGCGGCAAAAGAAGTTGCCCTAGGGGCTTTTCTGGACATCCAAGGTGCTTTTGATAACACCGCCTTTGATGCAATCAGAGCAGCCATGAATCGGAAAAACATAGAATCCGTCATAGTGAAATGGACCATATCAATGCTAGAAAGCAGACGAATCACGGCCCAACTCGGCAGCGTCTCCAAGACCATTATAGCCACTAGAGGATGCCCACAAGGAGGGGTCCTATCACCTCTACTATGGAATATAGTAATAGACGAACTGTTGACAGTGCTGACAAACAACGCCTACACAGTTCAAGGATATGCAGACGACGTAGTAATTGTGGTTCAAGGAAAATTTGAAACCACGATAACTGAACGAATGCAAAAAGGACTTAACATCGTCCATAGATGGTGCTGCGACAAAGGGCTGACAGTAAACCCTTCAAAAACGGTACTAGTGCCGTTTACAGCTCGCAGGAAACTCCATCTTGGTACGATCCACTTAAGCGATGTTCCAATCACAACGTCGGACACCGCTAAGTACCTAGGTGTCACATTCGATAAAAAGCTTAACTGGAATGAGCACACAGAGAGGCTCATCAGCAGAGCCACTAGATTGGTGATGATGTGCCAACGGCTCTATGGGAAAACCTGGGGCCTTAAGCCTAAACTTATCTTCTGGTCCTACCAAACCGTGATAAAGCCCGCAATTACGTACGCGGCGCTAGCATGGTGGCAGAAGGCAAGTCAGAGGAAAACCCAGGCTGCCCTTAGCAAACTCCAACGCCTGATCTGCTTAGGCGTGACAGGAGCGACTAAATCATGCCCCACAGCGGCAATGTGCGCCCTATTGAATTTAACACCTCTTCACATAGAAATACAAATGGAGGCTGCAAGAAGCGCACTTCGATTACCTAACGTTCTCTCCTTGAAAGCAGGGGATCTCACGGGCCACCTTAGCATCCTGGAAATGGCTTTCTATGAACCTTCATTCAGGATGCCAGATGGTTGCGAGAAAACATACATATTCAACAGGAAGTTCGAGGTTTTGATACACCCCCGACAAGACTGGGCGGATAGAAAGGTATGCCTACCAGCGGAAACACTTGCATGGTACACGGATGGGTCAAAACTTGAAAATGAGAACAGTGGGGCCGGAGTCTATGGCCCCAATCTCAAACTATCCGTCCCGATGGGAAAATTTCCATCAGTCTTTCAGGCAGAAATTTATGCCATTGAACTATGCGCCAGAGAATGTCTAAGAAGACGCCTTTCTGGAGCGCTCATAGCCATTCACTCGGACAGCCAAGCAGCGCTCAAAGCCTTGCAATCCAACGTTGTGAGCTCAAAACTTGTGCTGCTCTGCCTAAAACTTCTTCAGGAACTATCTAAGTGCAATCATGTAACGCTTATATGGATTCCTGGACACGAAGGATTTGAAGGCAACGAAATAGCAGACCAGCTAGCAAAGAAGGGAGCTGATACAGACTTCATAGGTCCAGAACCCTTCTGTACTGTACAGGCGAGCTATCTTGACAAAATCCTGGAGGCATGGAAACACAGGAAGATTAGCAGGCACTGGGCCATGCTCGACGGCCTACGGCAGGCAAAAAATCTCCTGAGACCAGGCTGTTTTAAAGCCAAGGAAATCCTAAGCCTCAGTAGGCTTGAAATCAGCCTACTAACCGGATTCATGACTGGTCATGGACCAGTTGGGTACCATCTGAAGAGAATAAAACTCTCAGACACGGACATATGCCGATACTGCATAGAGCAGTGCGAGACCACCACTCACCTGCTCTGTTCTTGCCCGGCACTCGCCACCAAGCGATTGAAATACCTCAACAAGGCGTTTCCACAGCCTGATGAGATAAAAACATTTAATCCCAGATCAATCGTAGCGCTTATCAAAAGCCTTAGATTGAGCTGGTGTTAACAAGACACGGGATAGCACAATAGATCACCTCTGGTCGCAGTGCACAATTGTCCCTCTCCTAATAATAATAATCGCCAATATCAAAATATATATATAGATATGTATGCATATTGACTTTCAAATATTCTGTTGGTTTCTGAGCTAACTTCACGTGTGAATTCCTGAATAAGTTCATATGCGAATTACTCAGCGAGCTCATGAGTAATTTCATGTGCCGATGTAGATGTAGGCGCAAATGGCAACTAACCCGCTCACTATCGGCCAAACTTAAACTTAAGGAAGCCGAAAAAAAAGCTTAGAGTAGCGCTATTCAGATAAAAATAGAAATAACAACGCAACTTTGTACAAATCCTTACAGCCAGAAGCTCAAATCATGAGTCTTTATGGTTAGCGAGCCGCGGTTTGAAAACCCCCGTGCACAGTGAGTCACCTATTTGGCGACCAAACTATGGTTGGGCACGCTCTGACGAAGAGAAAGCGACGGTCTTTGCATTGCACCTGAAAAAAGTTTTCCAACCAAATCTGAGTACTATCGAATATACTCTCCCAGTACAACCTGAAAACACACGTAGAATTGGCGTTAACTTCACTCAAACTGAAGGTAATAACACTATTAGAAATGAATAAATATGTAAAAATGCCCCAGGGCATGATCTTATCACTTCAAAAACCTTGAAAAATATACCTTCAGTAGCAGTAGAATTTTGAACAACCGCTTTATAATTCTATAATAAAGTACGGGTACTTTTCGAAAAATTGGAAACGGTCGATAATAACAATGGTCCCTAAGGAAAAGTTCCTACCCAAACTTCTTCTTATAGCCCTATTAGCCTGCTCCCTAGCCTCTCAAAATTATTCGAAAAACTACTAATATACAAATTTACCAAATACCTACAAGGACATCATGTTATTCCGACCCATCAATTCAGTTTAAGAAAAAAACATGGGATTATGAAACAGGTACATCGTATTACAAATGAAATTCTAATTGCCTTGTGGCATCGGGAGTACTGCTCAGCAGTATTCTTGGACGTGCAGCAAGTGTTCGACAAAGTCTTACATGACGGATTGCTATACAAAATCTGAAGTTTACTTCCTTTCAATTTCCACACGATGTTTTAGTCATACTTAAAACATAGAACTATGCAAATGAAACATAATACGTTTACAACTACAAGTTATCAAATTAATGCAGGGGCCCCTCAAGGGTCCCTCTCTTGTGTACGGCAGATATTCCTTTTAGTGATCGAATAACAGTTTCAACATTCGCTGATGACACAGCGATATTCAGCCGACACAAAGATATAAGAGTCGAAACTTCTAAGCTACAATATCATCTCAGCGAAATCTAAGACTGGCTCTTTAAATGCCGAATTAAAATAAATGAGCTCAAATGTCGGCATAGCATTCACGCTTAACAGAAAATCTTCTCCGAACATTTTCCTTAATAACACACGCATCCCTCAAAGTGAAGAAGTTAGTTAGCTCGGAATTCACTTGGATAATTGATTGTCATGGCGCAAGTATATCGATGCCAAGAGATTTCAAATGAAACCTTAAGCCAATAGCCTTCACTGGTTAATTAAGAATCACTCTTCTATTAAACTAGCATATAAAATCCTCCTATACAAACAAGTCATAAGACCAATATGGACGCACGGCTTGAAATTCTATGGAAATGCAAGCGATTTCAACATCGATATTATGCAAAGAGCTGAGTCCAAAATTCTGACGACTATATTCGGCTCCTTGGTTTATTTAAAATGAAAGAATACATAGAGAACTTAACGTAGAACTGGTTAAAACGGAGTTCGCCAAAGCCAAAGAAAAGAGCTTGTATAAATTGCATAGACACGTGCATCCACTAGCGCGTAGATTATCGAATACCTCAGACTCCTCGAGGTTGAAAAGAAAAGATCGACCAACAAAAAGTAATCAACAACTCTAATCCATGCATATCCATCAACACAGCATTTCTAGCTGATTAATGACGCAGTTCCTGCGTGCAATTCATGCACTTCAAACAACACAGCTTTCCCAGCTATTTAAAATCGAAATTCGTGCAAGTGTTCCACGGCACTTCTATTTATTGAGCCCCATTGCTCTACAGCACCATCTCATTTATGTGGACCTTCACTCATTACTAGAGCTTGTCAAAAGTGTTAAATGAAAACCTGAAAATTGTTGTTAAAATGTTAAGAAAAAATGACGGAAAATGTTGGAAAAATTGTTAAATTAAAATTTAAGGTGAAACTCCATTTACGACGGAAACGACGGTTGTTGCGGTATACGGGGCAAAGGTGAAAATATTTTTGCGGCTTCCATAGAATCAATGCATTGAAATGTATTTAAATCGAAGCAGCTACCTTTCTTTCGCCTAAAACGTCGTTTATGGCCTTTATTATTTTAACAATATGAACAGCGCCTAGATAGTTTGCTCCTTCAAATTGTATATAGAATATATTATATTTTCAAACAGAACAATTTAACAGCTACTCACTTAAAATTTTTTCTTTAAAATAGACTAGTATTAATTCAAATATTTTCAAATACTCCTTCGCATTAATAATTAAATACATTACAACAAAAAATTTAGTGCTGTATTTATGTTTCTGCTATCAACCCTAAATAAGAGATATATAACTTATTTTTCTTGTATTTTATAAAATATCATCCCTGTGTGGAAGAGGAAATTGTCATAAAAGGCATACCAAGTAAGAATTGACGATCAATTCTTTCGAGTAAGTGTAAAAGCGAATGCAACTCCAAAAGGGAATATCGATAGGAATTGACGGTCAACAATCGACTAGAGTAAAACCTGCTTTGAAATAGTCTTCCTTGCCTTCTTTGAAAATGGAATAGAAGTGTGAGTAAGTGTCAGAATATGAATGAATTTAGATCGCATGTATAGAAATTTTTCTTTTGCTCTTTACTCCTTTTCCCGATAACTATCGAAAAAATTAGAGGTGATAGCAAGTTTTACTTGTTTTGCTACTTGTTTCGATCTGAAACACGTAGTTTCGAAGTGTTTCGGAAGGCAAAGTTTTAATGGCGAATCTAGTTTTTTGAGCTGAAACACGTTCCGTCTGAAATTTCGACACAATATATTAGGGAACAGAAATGGCATGAAATTAAAAAAAAAACTTACAACGAACATGAGGAAAAACGTTAAAAATTCAAAAATCGCTAAAATTGTTATTTTAAAAATCTACCAAAAATTTTTAAAAATTGTTGTTTTAACATTTTAACGTTTTTGACAAGCTCTACTCATCACCATAGCCACACCACCACAAATTACGTATCATGATCCAATCTTATATTCCAGATATGCCTTGTAATTTGTTATTGAGTTGATTAAGTGTAAGATTTTAAAAATTTTTGTTGCACTCCTTTTCCAGAGGAGTCATAAAAAAAAATAAACTAAATATAAAAAAAATAAAAAATAAAAAATAAAAATCAAAATGTAAAACTTATTCTATGATCTATAAATAAATCTTACGATTTACGAGATAATATTTAAATTTTTATATAAGTATAAGGAAATAAGTCTTATTTTGTATTATGTTAAAAAAATAACAAAAAATAATAATTAAATCTTAGCTTTTAAATAAAAATTGCAAGTAAAGGTTTTCCGTCTTTTCAGGTATTTCATAAAGAACAATGACTTTGGTGTATATCAAGTTTCTGAAGAACAAATTATGCCCAATGATTTTTTTCGTAAGTAATCAATGTCATAACTATTGTAAAAGTATATGCACATATCTACATGCATGCATGGATGTCAAATATATGCTTGTACATGTTTCAGAAATGACGACATATGAATATTAAACGTTCTTGAACTTATTACGTGCGGTCAAAACCGAAAAAAAGAAAATGCACAGAGAGACACTTGTAACGTTCGTGAAATACTGGGAAAATTTATAAAATTTAGAGACCTTGGAAATCAAATTCTTAGTCAAGCCTTCTTGCACTATTACATGCTGCTAGCTGTTAGATGTGTATTTACACACGGGTAACGTAACCTGGTAATTTGTATGTGTTCCCTCTTTTGGGAGGAGAAGTTAAGTTGATGTGAAACGTAAGCAGAAGACTGAGGAGTGCATAGTAAAGACAGAAAACTTTCGGTTGATTAACATTTTTGAACGGTGAAATAGTACCTTTGAACTCACTGAGCGTTGTTGTCGTACCTACTTTATCAGTGTCGTAAGTCTCTACTGATACTGCTTTGCTATTTATTAAGGTGACACATATCTAATTCAACAGATTGTTTGGTCACCAGAGCTGAGATTGGGGCTCATTACTAGAGCGTGTATTTTTAAGCATTTATAAAATTGAAGCGTACTTTATGGGGCAAAAAATTTGTTCAATTTACATAAAGTTAAGATTCAAATCGAGTTTTAGCCTATTTAAGACTTTTTCAAAGCTAGGAAATCCCCTTGAAGTTAAAATTCGCTACTTATTTCCAAAATGGTGATAAGAAAAAAATATCCCTCCCACAAAGTATGCTTCAAATTTATAAATGCTTAAAAATACACGCTCTACTCATTACATAATCTGCGTGAAAAAAACGCCAGCCTGCTTTTGGGCTGAAGCCCAGCCAGATTTCGATTGCTTTGATTGAGTGATATTGCTCAACCGTAGGCGCATGGGAAACATTTTTTCTGTTGGCGCTTTGAATTATCATTTGTTGTTTTTTCTGGTAATAGTCGTCTAACAATAAACGGAAGATCAGTGTTGCCAATTTAAAATTTAATCGCTAACCTAATCCGATGCTTATGTTCCAAAATAATGGAAATATTTCTCTCACAACCTGGCTCTTTCATGTCACTTCTCCCTGCTTATGTAGTTTGTTCAAAAATCCTCTTTTTTGCATATAAATAATCTCTCTTTCAGATATTACAAAAGAACGGTCCTTATCTGCCTTATTCAAAATGTTCAAATATTCAAGTTTTACAACAGTTTCATAAATATAACACGATACTCATTCTATTTACCTGTAAATACCGCCTTCGCCGTTTGGCAACGTTTCCTTGCACAACATTGCAGTCACCATGTTTGAAAACAACACGTTTTCTTACGCGTCTCGAACTGAAACGTGTCTGGCGGTACCTGCAAAATATTGAGTATATTTAAAATTGCTTCAGATTCCATAGCCTAACATAAAATTTAAATTCTTTGTTAATGCTCCTACACTTTTTGCTATTTTATGCAAAGAAGAGACCTATCAATGCTAAACTAATAATTATATTTCCGTGTTCTTCAGTAAATAAACCATTAAAAGTAATTTTTTTTGCAGAAGCTTTATCGTTTCCACACTGCCTCTTTCGAAACTGAATTAAGCTCCTAAAGAAGCGTTTAGAAGACACGGTTAAGACAGAATTGCGAGTTTAATAAGCTATTGGGGTACTTTGATTGGGTGTCCGATTTTACCGCACCCAGCAGGTTGCACAGACAAAACCGGGCAGAAGGGTAGCACTAGTGTCGTGATGTGGAATCGCTCAAATGCAACTCTAACACACAATCGCAGTTCATTCGATCAACGAACATCGTTGTTCCCGCTATTCTTATTTTTCCTCCCTTGCGTCGCAGCACAAGTTACAATCAAACACAGTAAGTAAAGTTTGTGTTTTGACGTGCGCATCTGCTGCAATATTTGTGTGAAGAGACTGTAATCTCAAGCCGATCACTGGTCGAAATGCCGAAAATAATTGCAGAAGGCAGCCGAACCAGTTTCTGCAAGTCCAGCAACCAAAAGTACAGACACCAGAACCAGTTGAAGAAAAACCACCAAACAAGGAATTATCTAGTTCGAATTTGAACATTCTACACAGCCCAAAATCAAAGAAATTAACTGATTCAAGATCGAACGTCGTTGTTGAAAATATGTGATGATTTTAACAACGTTTTTCATTTAAAAGCTGATCTTCTAATTTACACACCGACTTGAAGGCATGAAATTCCCACAGAACCTGGAAATCTCCCTGTGAAAAGCATCGTCGCCCCGAAGCTCATAAAGAAGCGAAAAATACACAAGTCGAAGAAATGCTCCAACGGAAGATAATATCTCCTAGTACTTTGCCATGGAATTCTCCCATTAGTTTGGGGCCGAAGAAAAGTGGGCCAAATGGAGGAAAGATATAGATGCTAGTGTAAGACTTTCGCAAATTTAATGAGCAACCGACTGCGCAAGTTATTCCAATTCCTAAGAATGACGATGTACTTGATCAGTAAGGTTGTATTCGTCACCTCACAACTCTGGACTAAGCTAGCGGATACTATCATGTATTGGTAGATGAGAACGATAGGAGGAGCACAGAGTTCCGTACTGGTCAAGGACATTATGAGTTCTTGCGAATGCCGTTTGGCCAAACAAGAGCACGGGCAATTTTCCAAAGGATAACACAAGTCAACAAACTGAAACTTTAATTGAATGTCTGTTTTCTAATGGTTGTTTACTGGCTCACTTAACATAATCAGATTACATCTGAAAACCCAATTTTTTTTTTAATTTGATTTTGTGGTCAGGAGGACGATATTTGAAATGTTCGCGTCAATTTCTAGAATTTTTCAAAATCTCAGAATGTATGTATGTGTTTTGCATTTTATGTAACTTGCTGAAAATAGAAAGAATGCACCTTTACAACGAATTATCGTGTGTTTCAATCAAGGTTTTACTTCAAGATCTTTAGGCATTCAAATCTGGAAAACGTGGATTTTTTGAATTTTTTTCAAATTCTTTTGAATTCATTTTGATATACTTATTCGTAAAAATTTCAGAAAATCATTTTTTTTTTTTTACTTTAAACACCTAACTGCGTATTTATAGTTTTCAAAATGTTATGGTATGCTGCAATTGATAGAAAATTGTAGAAATTATAAGGAGATTTCCGACTCTACTCAACTTCAAAATGCTTCAAATAAAAAATCGCCGAACATGCATTCAGACCGCTGCCGACGTCCAAGCAGACGCTTTCATAAGATTGCCCCATGAGGAAAAAACCATGTCCGTTGCTACACGATCTCAAGCCAGACAGGAAGCAGATTGGACAATTAACTAGTCCACAGACAAGTGAAACTTGTACAGAAAAAGCAGAGGAAGAGGAAGTGAAAGATAGCCCTGATTTTGGGAAGGAGGAGTTGGCTATTTTCTTGACGGATCCTCGTGATATCAAAAATGTACTGAAGCAATTTCATGATAGTCCCATGGGTTGGATTGAGAGAGCCCAGAAACATATTTTCATATTCGCCGCCAGTTTAAGTGGAGTCGCATGCAACGTCAAGTAAGAGATTATGTCAATGCATGTGCCAACTGTCAGCAGAATAAAGCTAGTAAGGCGACAAAAATGGCCATGGTTATAACAATTGTTTTCAGAGATTTGCAATTTACTGGGAATAATAAGATTTACAACTGGTCCATATCACCCGCATTCCAACGGGACACCGGAAAGATGTCACCGACCGCTAGCCAAACATCTAGGTATGGTCGTGAACTAAGATTGAACAAACAGGGACGAATGCCATAATAATTCGGTCCATTCCGCAAAACCCACTGGGGCGCTTTTGGGTTTCGATATCGGTTTACCAGTAAAGTTGGATAGAAATCCGGTTCCTATTTATAACACAGACGACTACAGTAAAGTTTTAAAATATCAAATTAAAAGAACCGTCAGCACACCTACAGAAAACATTCTGATCATCCTCAATATATCCACCATTACAGGCAATTGATTTCGTTTTCTCGTTCTTGATAGAAACCAACAACTTCGGATGATTGAAATTCTTGAAATCTTTCAGGCCTTTGAGCTTAAGGAGCTTCTTTAAACTTTCATAAAAGCATTTCCTTTTCGCCAATCTCGATCCAGCTGTTAAGAATTCGTTTTCAAAATAAAGTCAAAAAAAATTTATGAACATACCCAAGCGACACGACTTGTCTTTATACGGTCTCCAAGAGCGCTCCGAGACAAATAAATGAGAGCTAATGCTCTCAAATATGCTCTTTGAGCGCTCTTGAATAGCTTCTAAAGACTTAAAGGACGCCAAAAGGCGGGGCCTTATGAGAGTTCTTAGAGACTTGACAAAAAATCAGTTTTCTCTCTAGGAAGTCTTTAAGAACTCTTTGAAAGATCTTTAAAACATATTTAAGAGTTCTTTGAAAGACTGAATTATGATGTCATCATCAGTCAGTGATAGGGACGCAAATATGCTCATACGTTTTATAAATTATATCCTATTTCTTTTTCTTTAAGAAGAAACACAAAAGACGTCCCACATATTCAATGTTGGAAATATTTTGAACACATTTGTGTGGAGAATATAATGTAATAAAAAATATCAAAATTTGCAATGAAATATCTCGATTATTTGAACATAAAAATGAAAACGGAGATCAGTTCATCGGCAATATGATATATTCTACTCCACTAAATTTTCAAGCGCCTTTTAAATATTATTGTTTTGCGAAAATTTTTAAGTTTAAAAATCGTTATTTTTTTAATTTTCTATTACAAGTAATTGTAATTGATATTTTTGAATTACAATTACTTGTAATTGTAATTGGTGTTTTCCAATTACAATTTGAAGTAAATATAATTGACTTTTTCCGATTACAATTACAAGTAATTGGTACAAGTAATTGAAATTAAAGTTTTCCAATTACAAAGTAATTGAAGCAATAATACTACATTTTTTAACGTAGGTGAAAATGTATTTCCGTCATTAATAATCATCTTTTTTAACCGACTTCAAAAAAGGAGGTGGTTATCACTTCGTCGCGTATGTTTTTACACAAGACACACTCTGTGTCGAGGGTATATTGCGTTTGTGCGCTTGTGTGTAATGGCAGAATCGATCGAGATAGACCATATAAAATTTATATAGAAATTACCACTTTTTCGGGTGCCTCCAGTGCTAGGTTCTGTTCTAAATATCATAAAATATGCTCTCAAACTTGCATTTTTTGAGATATTTAAACTGATTTTAAGGTAAAACATGTTATTTCCAAAAATGGGAAAAGTGGGCGTGGCAAAGAGGCGATTTTGGAAAAATGTCTTTTACACTCACAATTCATAAGGGAATTCAACGAAAGTCGGCAAGTGAACTTCTATCACGCATATAAACATTTTTAATAAGACATTTTTAGTGGGCATCGCCTGGTTTTTTTTTTTCTAAAGAATTATGTATTTATTGAGTTATCAAATGTCTTAACCTACAAACTGAAATAATTCGAAATTACTTAAAAAAAAAACTACAAATTCAAACATAAAAAAACACATTTTGTTCATACAAGTAAATACACTGTGATAGTTTTTTTTCGAAATATTTTGAAAACAAGGCCGGGGTAAACGGTTTCTAAACTCTAAAGCTCAAATAAAATTCAAAAATCATTCATTTTTATTCTAGGTATTTAAAGCATACTTTTACGGGCTAGCTTAAAAAGTGAATGATTTTTTAACTTTAAACGACAATAGTTTCCAAACGTGGCATTTTATCTTAACAATGTTTTGGGAAGAATTACTTGGCACATCTCAAGGTACATTTTGATGCTAGTTTGGAATACGAAAGTTCAACTTTTCTTTTTTTTCGACTATTACAGTGATTTTATTTGAAACTATTGTTAGCCTTTAGCAAAACTAACTTTTCGAAATTGCCATCTTCCAAACAACCACGTCGAGGTGCTAGAACAATTCCAGCAAATGAAAAAAGTCGCTCGACTGAACCAGACGACGTCTGTGAAAAAAGCCCCAAACATTTATTCATTTGTGATTATTGGGGTTAACCTAAATATTAATAGAATAAATATTTCGCATTAACGAATATTTTATCAATCATTTTCTTATCATATTATGTTCAAGGCCCGTAAGCTTCCAAAGGGGCAAGGTGGCGCTTTGCCCCCCACGCGTTTTTCAAATAAATTTTTTACCCCATTTTTTTGGAATATTTATTTTGAATTTCGATATTTTCTTCTCATAGTATTCGCTTTTATCCAACTGAACTGTTTGCGGGAAAAAATTTTTTTCGACCCCCACGCAAAATTGCATAGCTACGGCACTGTTATGTTCAGACGTAGGTCGAAAATGCTGAATTTCCAAAAATTTCAGAACATTGAAATTGAGGCAATTTCGAAATCGTTCTAAAAATACGTATTTTCGGATATCGGCTGTCTGTGTTACGAAAATTCAGCTTTTTTCTAAACAAAAAAAATTGTAATTGAAGTATTTTAATTACAATTACTTGTGATTATCCACTTTTCAATTACAATTACTTGTAATTGTAATTGAAAAACTCCAATTACAATTACATGTAATTGAGTCGGCAAATTTTCAATTACAATTACATGTTATTGTAATTGAAAAACTTCAATTAAAATTACTTGTAATTGTAATTAAAAAACATTCGATCACAATTACTAGTAATTGTAATTGAAATATTTTGTAATTGGGTCTGCCCAGGTCTGTTAATAGTGAGCAGACAAACTTCGAGTTGCATCAGGATTTTTTTGTTTCAATCAAAATAACACCCCTGGTAAGAGTTGCATTTTTATTTTGCTTTTGTTATTTCTGTTCTAACTTGTTAATGTCAACCCTGCGTAAATGAGAAAAATGTGAAAAACAAGCAATAAAATGTAATGACTCACTATTCCCTCTCAATAAGTTCTTCGTAAGAGTTCCCAAAGACGTGACGTCACTGAAAATCTCTGAAAGGTCTTTTTAAACAGGATTATAGAGGTCTACTCTCACAAAGCTCTTTAAAATGTGTTTTGAAGAGTTTTCCTAATATCAATTTGTTAGCTTTTTGAAATACCAATATGAGAGTTTCCGAAGAGTTAAAAAAAACATTATCGGAAATCGGTCTTCGGACGCTGTTCAAAGAGTTTATTAAGAGCTTTCTAAGACATCCAATATTTGAAGTATTCTAAGAACAATTGAAAGAGTTTTTTGAGACAAGATATTTGTAAAAGTTTTTTTTATACTTTTCAGAGAGCTTTCAAAGACATTAAGTATTTTAAAGGTCTTCTAAAGAGCATTCAAAGAGTTTTAGGTCTTAGAAACCTCTCCAATCTTGATTACAAAGCTTTCCTTGATTTTTTTTTTTTCTATACGTTGTTTAATTTCGTAGATCATTATACCCGACACACTCTGTGTCGAGGGTATATTGCGTTTGTGTGGTTATGTGTAACACACTGAGACAGTCGAGATAGAACCATACAAAATATATATAGAAATGATCAGCGTCACCAGGAGATTTGATTTGGACACGTCCGTCTGTCTGTCTGTATTCAGTTATCTTATCGAAAGAGTTGAGCTATCTTGACAAAATCTGGTATGCGTGCTCACAGAGATATGACTAAGAATAAATTCCAGAATGGACCATTTTAGGGGTACCTCCAGTACTAGGGTCTGTTACGAAAATCACTCAACATACTCTACAATCGAAGTTTTTCAAGATATTTTGATGAAATTTGTTATTTGATCATATTTAAAGGCTAGTTATATGATTTTAAAAAATTGGAAAAGTGGGCGTGGCAGAAGGGCGGTTTTAGAAAATTGTCTCCTACACCCGAAATTCATACATGACTTGAACTAAAGATGACACATATGCTTCTTTTGTAGTCATTAACATCCTTTAAAAAAATTTCCTTGATCGGTCCATTATTAAGGGTACCTCCAGTGCTAGGGTCTGCCACAAAAATCCCATAACTGCCTCAAAATCGGACTTTTTCGAAATATTTTAATGAAACTTAGAATTTGAGCGTATACTTAAGTCTCCGAATATAATTAAACAAAAAATTGGAAATGTGGGCGTGGCAGACTGGCAGTTTTCATAAAGAAATTTAACAAAAGTCAGTATATGGGGCCCCTTATGGCCTTAAATAAGTCTTGATATGAAAAAATATTTGAACATGTGTGTCTGTGTCGGGTATTCTATTGTCAGGCTCGCCTGACTATAACACCCTTACTTGTTTTGTTACTCTGCTTATGAACTCTTCTTTTTTAAAAATTTTATGTGAAGATTTTTCACACTCTTCGATGCTATAGTTTTTTTTATCGGCTTATTTTATTTAAAAAATAGAATTAAGCAAGTAAGAAAGCTAAAGTCGATCAAGCCCGACTTTGATATACACAGCATCCCGACTTTATTGGCGCACTATGTTACGAAAAATCTCTAATTGTGGACGTGGCAATGGGCGGTGTTCATACATTTTTTTCCTGCGCCTTTCGTTCACCTTGGCCAACCTATGTTGCGAATTTAAATCTTTTACGCCATTTACTTCCAAAGTTATAAAAAATCTCCATTTGTGGGAGTGGCAGTGGGCGGGCTTCATAAATATTTTACCTACACCTTTTATTTGCCTTGGTCAACCAACGTTACGAATTTGAAGATCCTACGCCTTTTAAATCGGAAGTTACGAAAAATCTCCATTTGTGGGCGTGGCAGTGGGCAGGCCACAAAAATTTTTTTCCTACACCTGTTATTAGACGTGGTCAACCTATGTTCCGTATTTGAAGCTTCTACGCCTTTTACTTCACAAGTTGCGATAAACCCTTATTTGTAGGCTTATTTGTGGGCGTGGCTCGAAGAGCACGGCAGGCAGTTTTTCCCAGGATATGTTCCTTTTCGTAGTTTACCAGTACACCAAATATCAATTAAATGTGTTGAGTGGTTCGCAAGTTACCAGCATTTTACTGAATTTTACTCTTCCATTTTTACTTAGGATCAGAATCGGACCCCGATATACCTGTGTGCCAAATTTACACTTCATCGGCTCAGTCGTTTCGGAGGAGATCTGGACACGGACGGATGGACAGACGGACTGACGGACGGACGGACAGACGGACATGTCTAAATCGATTCAGTTTTTGATCCTGATCAAGAATATATATATATATAGTTTTATATATGTCTATATTTACGGAGCTTAGTTTTGGATGTTAGAAGATTTGCACAAAACTAGTTAATTAAAATTATATATATGGGGCATTTCACGTCAAGCGTACCCGCTCAAAAAACTTCATAACTTGGATTTTGAAGAAACTTGGTGGAAATGTTGCTCTATGAAAGTACATGAATTGTGCAAAAGGAGGAGGGGAAATATTGACCGGGTGCCTATATACAGGGTGTTAAACTTTCGGTCCTTTTTGTATTCAAAAAATTCCATGTCTCGCAAATTGGCAAATTAAAAAAATGTGATAAGGGATTTTTATAGATTTTTGTCTGCTCTTTTATAAGCAATTTTTCGCCCAATGCGACATTTTTGATATTTATTTAAATAATTTTAAACGAAAGCTGAGCTTTTTTCTATAAAATGACATCTTGAACAAGATGGGATCTCCAAAACAAACGACTAAATAGAGGTGTAGAACCCAGCGCGACCCACGCGCCAAGCACGCAGAAGCCGCTATTCAGCTCTGGCTGCTGAACTTCTCAAGTTGATAAAGCTGAATAGCGGCTTCTGCGTGCTTGGCGCGTGGGTCGCGCTGGGTTCTACACCTCTATTTAGTCGTTAGTTTTGGAGATCCCATCTTGTTCAAGATGTCATTTTATAGAAAAAAAGCTCAGCTTTCGTTTAAAATATTTAAATAAATATCAAAAATGTCGCATTGGGCGAAAAATTGCTTATAAAAGAGCAGATAAAAATCTATAAAAATCCCTTATCACATTTTTTTAATTTGCCAATTTGCGAGACGTAGAATTTTTTGAATACAAAAAGGGCCGAAAGTTTAACACCCTGTATCTAGGCACCCGGTCAATATTGCCCCTCCTCTTTTTGCACAATTCATGTACTTTCATAGAGCAAAATTTCCACCAAGTTTTATCAAAATCCAAGTTATAAAGTTTTTTGAGCGGGTACACTTGACGTGAAATGCCCCATATGTCTATATCTACGGAGCTTAGTTTTAGCTGTTACAAGATTTGCACAAAACTAGTTAATTAAAAAATTTAAAAAATTGAAAGCCTATAAAAGTATGTTGTTATAACATATTTTTATGGAGAAGTGATTAAGTTTAACTAATGTCAACATATTCCGCAATTATTTATAACATATTTGCATTTTTTAATCTCGGTTTATATATAAAGAATATAAGAAAAATTCAATTTGAACGCTGCAATTGCCAATTGCGGTGAATGTTTTCTTTATTTTGATTGCATATTTCACTGAAGCGTGCGCCATTGAAAAATAGCGTGCGCTATCAGTGAGTCAAAGGCGTTTGTGCAAGCTACGCGCCAAATATTCGTGGCAAATAGAAATTTGTATTGCAAATAACACAAAAAATATTTTGCTGCAAAAAAATCAATGCTTTGGTCTTGAGACATCGTAAGTGTTTAATGTATAAACTTCTTACCCTTGCTCCTAAACCTATTTCAATTTTTTTTTTTTTTCAACCACATATTTCTGGAAGAAACTCAACACCTAGAAAATTTATGCTTATATGGACTGATGCAGTAGTCGATTAAGAATTAAATAGGTTGAGAAAAATCTTATTTGATTACAAGTTTCAAAACAGAATGAATGGTTGTTCCAGAAATGCCAAATTGTGAGTTGTACTACTTTAGAAGCAAAATGCATATTCTATTAAAATTTTTTTATTAAATATTAGTAATACTATTCACAGTTAAGTTAGTTTCTGTTCTTTATTTTCCATTTAAAGGATGAATATTCTTATTATTTTTTTTTTTTTTTTTCATTGGTGAAGATAAATTAAGTTTATAATTTTTGTTGTGAAAACTAATATATATTGCAAACATTAAAAGTCATTTATCATCATCTTTTCCATGTCCAATTAAATAAAAGGTACACATTAAATTAAACACATGATGCAACAAAATTTAGCATACGACATGTAGCGTGCGACAGTGATTAAAATAAAATAAAAAAACTAAACTGCTCAATATTTTTGAATAAAATAAAAACCAGTTTTAAGAAACATCAATATATGTACAACACACAAAAATAAGTGCCATTAAAATAGTGCCTCAAGTTTCGCTGAAATCAGTGGTTGAACTGTTCGCCTCAAAACTGACTTCTGTTTTTTTAGTGTAAGAATGTTTTAATTTTTTTGTAATTATCTTGAAAACGAGTAATTTCCAGAAATCAACCATAGCATCAATTACAGTGCTAGCCAAGATCTATAACTTCTGCCTTTTGTCCAAATAAAACAAATATTTCATGCGAATGTCGCCTTCAACATCATGGAAATGCCCAGATATAAGTCAACGCGAAACAAGTTGGTTAACCCAAAAATCAATTGGTGCTTGCATCGGCAAATCGTCAATCGTAAGCTATTGTGTTCTATATGCCAAAAATCTTTTTTTGGGAAATCGCTTTTAAAGTTTAGTTGTTAATTACAAAAAATTGAACCAAAAAAATTCTCACGACCTTTTTACCAAAGAAAGTTGAAGGGTTTGTGGTTTTTTCTGTAAAAAAAATTTCGGATTTTGGAAACGCTTCTACCAGCATGAAGCGTTTATAAAAAAAAAGCTTTGTTCTATATGCACCTATTTACGAAGCTCTCCTTGTTTTATATCATATAGAACAAAATTTAAAAAAGTATTGTGAGAAATGAAAATCGAAATTTTTTCAGGAAACATTTTTCCAAAATCTCCCTTTTGCCATGCCCACTTTCCAATTTCTTGGAAATAATATTAATGGCCTTAAAATATTATAAAATTTCAAGTTTCATCAAAATATCTCAAAAAATGCAAATTTCAGAGCAAATTTTATAATTTTTAGCAAGACTGTAGTACTGGAGGTACCCGAAAAAATGATACGATTCTTGAACTTAATATTACTTATGTCGCTTTGCATCTTGAGACGCATCTCCTTAAGACGCTCATCATTTATCTACATATTTTCTGTCCCAGGAGCAATATACCATCGACAAAGAGTGTTTCGGGTATAAAAATAAAATGCAAAGACTTCCAAATTACTATGAACATTATTAAGTCTTGCATATGGAACAAAATAAAAAAATATTTTTTTATTCGGTGTTTTTGCTTCGTTTTTTGTTCTATATGCACGGTTTCTATATTCTCAAAATCCTCATCGATATTGGTTTATGCAAGAACTACATTCAGCCTAACTAAGTAGAGAAAGTTATATCTAACAGGACTCCATTTTATGCATAATCTGTGGCAGGGATCGTCCAAATAAAATCACATACATATCTAAATCTTTTTGGTCAAAGCGATAATCTGAAATTCTTGCTAATGCCAACTTTTAAATCATTTCATAGTATTTTGGGTAACGATAGTTTGAAAGCACTAGACACAATTCGTCACAAAACCAAAATTCAGCTTAAATAACTCGTTAGTCAAACTGTAGATTCAAAACAGTTGCAGGACGAACAAGTAAATAGCAAACAAAGAGTAATCATGGACTCTTTAGTTGTCGAATTTGCCAAACTTTGCTCAGAGCCAGACGAAAAATTATCTTATACCACAAAATTAATGGGAGGGATCTGCATCTTAACCGATGTCCCAGTCTACACAAAATTTTATCTTTACCACTAAGTAAATAACATATAGAGGTCTCACGTAGAACAAAAAATTGGCTGATAGTTGCGCTGGGCTCTAGCACGCCAAAAACCAATTCAAGCGTTCGGAAGCATTTGGTTTTGGCTTTTGCGTTTGCAAATTGGTTTTGCTTCATATATCAGAGTCAAATCAGTGTGAATTGAAACTCCGAAGCGAAAGGTTGGCGCTTGGTTGAGTTGAATTATTTTTTTTTTTTTTTGTTATTCTCTTGTATAGGTGTTCGCACGTTAATGTGTGCGCAAATGCCAACCCTGCAGGAAGTCTGTCGCCATATGGCCCCATATCTATATTGACGTCAAAATAGACAAGAGAACCAGCGACAACGTCAACAGTATTTATAGGCGGTGTCATTAGAGAAACTGTACTGTCAAGAGATATAGTTCATCTCCATTGACCATGTCAACAACGTGTCTCCTTGTAAAATGTGCCGCAAAATTGAACAAGTTAGACTCGTTAAAACTTAAATGCAAGCTATTTTTATTGAAAGCGGAAAGTATAAATATATATATTAATTACTGGTGACTAGCGAAAAAGTACTCCTTTTGTCAACATAATAGTACCGACGTCACTAGTTCGTCAATAGTTTTTCGGTCTACTGTCGACATTCAATGACAACTCAGTGTTAAATGTCTATAGCGCAAAACATTGCGACGGGTATAGCTGGTCAGTAGTACTGTCGACGCGGTCATAAGTGAAAGAGTATAGATTCACTATTGACATTTCCTGCAGGGAAGCAATGCTCTTTAAATTTATTTCAGCTCAACGGGCAAGCGCCATCGTACTGTAGCTGCGTGAGTAAGTGTGAGTAAGCGTGCGTAAGTGAGTATGCATAGGTATGTGCGCACTTCTCTATTGGAAAGGGTCTTGCCTACTCAGCAAGCCAGTCGGCTAACTGAAAGGGATTTTAAGGTTTTGTTGATTTTTGAATATATACTACCTTAACACACTGTTGGAACCGATTTTTAGGTTTATATTGCCCAGTGTCCTTGAAATATCCTTACAAAGCCCTTTTGATTAAGCCCTTTTTCAAAACTGTATATCTCAAAAACGAATTAATGTTAAAAGATGAAACAAATGGCCGCTGATAGCTTATTAAACGGAAAATTCAATTTTTTTTTAATTTTACACTAAGAAAAAAAATTTCACAACAAAGAAAATAAAAATTGATAAATATATTTCTTTGTATTCCCGTTTTTGCGCCACTTTCTCGCTACTTCTAAAAATACCTCTGAGTATGACCTTTAACAAAAATTTTTTTTATCAAAATCAAATGGTTGTTTTAGTAGATATTAACAAAAACGTAAGCGTATATAGACACTCTCAGTACAGATATGCTGCACTAGACATGCGTATGCAGAGGCATCACTTATACGCCATGTTGGACGTTATACAAATATTCATTTTTGCGCGGGCTCATTTATATTTTGAAGAGTAAATGGCTCACAATTAACTATTATTCGGATTTTGAATTTTTTCCAAAACAGCAAGTAAGGATTACGCTTGCCAAGATATATGTATACAAAGAATTATTTAATACAAACCTACCCATATGAAAACGAATAACAAAATAACTTTTCTTTAAAAAATAATTTTCTTAGATCTCTACCTGCTTTCAGTGAAAAACAATTGAAAGAAAAAAATGGGTCCTCTTAAAACTTTACCTATCGATTTGACTAAAAAATTTCTTAAGTTTTAACCACCTAACTCGTACATCTGTCATTTAAGCACCTACGTAGGTATATAAGGGTTAAATAAATTAGAACATTGCACATGAATATTTCAAAGCTACCTAAATACTTTTTTTTTTTTTAGCTATATATGGTAATGTCAAAATATATCGCTGTCGGTGTTTCACTTACAATTACGTAACTCAGATCAACGTTTATTACTTTAATCCAAATATAATGCCTCTTAAATGAAAAAACTGTGACAAAACTATACTAAAATGCAAGGGGCGCATCAAAATCGTAAATAGTTAAGTGGACGCCGAAAAATATACCCGCCGCTTGAAGACGCCAATTTTACTTAACGATCGACTTTGCGACTTATACCATCGCCTTAAGCCAGTGGATAGTGCAACAACATCTGAAGATCCTGGATTTCCGGAAGAGATCATTTGTCATTCATTAATTTCTGTCAAAAGTGATGACGAAAACGCCGATACCGATTTCGCTTGTGATGAAGGAGATTCTGTGGAGTAAAGCATAGATCGGGTTGCAGCAAGTCACAGCGTTTGCTCCATATGGAAATCAGTACACTTAAAGATGAAGGTGGTTCCAATCGAAGCTCGTGTGCAGGTCTACAAAAAAGCCAAAATTTACATCCCCGTCGGTTATCGTTGCTGCTCATCACATTTAGTTGGATCAATATTTTTCGAGGATGAACTGAAAAAGTTAGAAGTTATCCCCAATTTTACAACTTTAAGGAGTTCAGAGGTTGAATCGTTTTTTCAAAGCGTTTGCAATGTCAGCGGTTCTTTGTTTGATAAATTTAAGGAGCAAAAAGTATCAGACAGCGAAATACAACATCTTACTGGGCTCGAATGGGAAAATTTCTAGGTACTAAAACGAAATCTGGCGTTTTTGCACTGTAAAGCCCAAAACAAAATTCAGGCAATGTCAATTTGTTTGTTCAAGGTCAGAACCGCTACGCAGACAACATCACAGCGACCGTATTTGGAATTCGAAATCATCAACAAGTTTCAGCAATGTTGAACGCTGTCATTACAGCTTTTAAACAAGATAATTTAACATCATTTGGAATTGGGAATTTTGCTAGAGACATCCTGCTGGTGCCAACATCAACAACGGCTTCCAAACTGCTCCAGACCCAAGAAGACCAGCTTGTTTTAATCTTTGTTGGAACTTATATTTGACACCAAAAAATTACTTACAACTATTATTAGAGAAAGTCATATTCGGGCCGAAAAAAAAAACACATCTTTGTAAAGCGTTTACCATCTGCACAACAAATGGGTTCAAAGTAGATATATGTGGTCCATACTTTGGGACGAAAATTAATGCATCTATTATGAACAATAAAATGCTGAACAAAGACTTTAGAAATGTACTAAAGAGGGGCGATTTATTTGTCGTAGATCGTGGTTTTAGGGATCTGATAAACAAAGTTAAGACTAGGAAGGCTAATGGACCTGATAATATGCCGGCTGAAATATGGAAGTATGGTTATTTTCACTCTTGGATAATGGAATTCTTTAAACGAATAATTCAAGAGCAGAAAACACCCTCAGACTGGTTATTAAGTACAACTGTTCTAGTGTAAAAAAAAGAAAGGCAGTCCTGCTGATGGCTTCAACTATAGACCAAGAAGGCTTCTACCTCACGCTATGAAAATCTCGACAAGCGAATTCGTGAAATAGTCAGTCTAAAAGTTAACCAAGCCATGTTCGTGAAGAACTGTCGCACGACTGATGCAATTTACGCAGCTAGACTTTTGCTGGAAAAACATCGATAAAAGCAAATTCCACTCCATGTTGCCTTTCTTGACTTAGAGAAGGCATTTGATCGTGTTCCACACGATCTTATCCGGTATTCACTTAGGAAACAATCAGTACCAGAACAGTTAGTGGAATTGTTAAAACTCTCGTATGCTTATCCCAGAAGCCGAGTGCGGACCACAGTTGAAATTTCTTCTGCCTTTAAAATTTCTGTCGTTGTTCACCAAGGCTCAGCATTGTCCCCACTTTTGTTTGTTTTGGTGATGGATACAATTACAGCTGATCTCCAAAGGACAGATCCCTGGACCTTGCTCTAAGCCGACGACGTTATTCTTGCTTCGACTGATAAAAATGACCTACAACAACTGGTTAAAAAAATGGTGCGACCGATTCACGATGTTTGGGATGCGCCTTAATATCAACAAAACCAACTTGACAACAGACCCAAGCGAAACAGGAACCATATCGATAAATGACACTGAGTTATCAAGAACTGACAAATTTAAATCATTGGTTCAACGATCACTTCTAATGGAAAAACAACACGTGAAATAACTGAAAAAGTCAACGATGCGTGGTTGAAGGTGCGCTTAACAACTGGCGTGCTTTGCGATGAAAAGATATCCGACCGCTTAAATTCTAAGATATATCGCCCAGTCATTGCACCTGTCACTTTTTACAGTTCAGAGCGTTGGGCAATAACGAAAGAAGCGGAACGTTGTCTCAGTGTCATGGAAACAAAGATGCTTCGCTGGATCTCCGGGCTGTCACGTCTTGCTCGGATACCAAACGACAAGATCAGAAATCGACATGGAGTCGCTCCAATAGCTGATAAAATGCGCGAAGCAAGATTAAATTGGTATGTACACTTACTGCGTGCTGGTAAGAACACTTTCGCAAAGAGAGGTTTGAGGCTTGAGGTAACATGCGTTCGGCCAAGAGGACGACCAAAACAAATATGGCTAGACATTTTGAAGAGGGACCTCCAAGGAACGTATCTAAGAATCGAGGATGCACTGGATAGAAGGAAATGGAGAAAAAATTCAAAACATTCGGACCCCGGTAAAGCCGGGAAAGAACACGGTAGAAGAAGAAGAAGATTAACAAACTTCAAAAGGACAGCTTTCGTATTCTAATGCCGTCTTTCAACGGAAATAAGCCGCAACTAACAGGTTGGCTGATAAGTCCCCGGTCTAACAAAGAAAAACACATTTTTTTGTCAAAATTCGTTTTTATTATTCAACATAGTTCCCTTCAAAAGCGATACAACGATTATAACGACCTTCCAATTTTTTGATACCATTTTGGTAGTACTCCTTCGGTTTTGCCTCAAAATAGGCCTCAGGTTCGGCGATCACCTCTTCATTGCAGCCAAATTTTTTCCCTGCGAGCATCCATTTGAGGTCTGAGAACAAGAAAAAGTCGCTGGGGGCCAGATCTGGAGAATACGGTGGGTGGGGAAGCAATTCGAAGCCTAATTCATGAATTTTTGCCATCGTTCTCAATGACTTGTGGCACGGTGCGTTGTCTTGGTGGAACAACACTTTTTTCTTCTTCATATGGGGCCGTTTTGCCGCGATTTCGATCTTCAAACGCTCCAATAACGACATATAATAGTCACTGTTGATGGTTTTTCCCTTCTCAAGATAATCGATAAAAATTATTCCATGCCCATCCCAAAAAACAGAGGCCATTACTTTGCCAGCGGACTTTTGAGTCTTTCCACGCTTCGGAGACGGTTCACCGATCGCTGTCCACTCAGCCGACTGTCGATTGGACTCAGGAGTGTAGTGATAGAGCCATGTTTCATCCATTGTCACATATCGACGCAAAAACTCGGGTATATTGCGAGTTAACAGCTGCAAACACCGCTCAGAATCATCAACACGTTGTTGTTTTTGGTCAAATGTGAGCTTGCGCGGCACCCATTTTGCACAGAGCTCTTTCATATCCAAATATTGATGAATGATATGACCAACACGTTCTTTTGATATCTTTAAGGGCTCTGCTATCTCGATCAACTTCATTTTACGGTCATTCAAAATCATTTTGTGAATTTTTTTGATGTTTTCGTCGGTAACCACCTCTTTTGGGCGTACACTGCGTTCACCGTCCTCCGTGCTCATTTCACCACGCTTGAATTTTGCATACCAATCAATTATTGTTGATTTTCCTGGGGCAGAGTCCGGAAACTCATTATCAATCCAAGTTTTTGGTTCCACTGTATTTTTTCCCTTCAGAAAACAAATATTTTATCAAAACACGAAACTCCTTTTTTTTCCATTTTTTTCACAATAACAAAAGTTGCTTCACAAAAGACGCTCTATCTCACAAACTAATTGACTTACAGACGTCAAATTTTGACACGAATCATTTGAAGGTTGCCACTATATAAAAATAATATGCGTTTAATACTAGCGACGCCATCTATGTGTCAGACCGGGGACTTATCAGCCAACCTGTTAGACACCACTGGAGCAAATGAGTCCCGAAATGTAACTAAAATAAGATGGGTTGTGGAGGCTGTATATGGAGCCATTGCGCAGAAACATCGCAAAATCGCCGGATATCTCCACAACGAATTCGGCAAAAGGTTTATCTCGGACGGCGAACTTAGTGAAGACAATCGTATTCATATGGAAAGACGAACGAAAACTCTCAACACGTTATGCGAAGAAGTTGCGCGAAAAGGCTACAACAGGAAAAAAAATAGTTTCACGAAAGTTGAAACATTAGCTATATTGGACTTGCCGCAGCTTACGGAAGAAAATCTTAAAATACAATTTACTGGACCTTGTCAACTTTCTTTGGCAGTTTCATACCTAACAGAAGTTATTAAAGACGATACGATTGCGCGAAGTATGCAAAACACTCACCAACTATTTTGCAATTCCATGTGCAATCCCGACGTATCAGCAGTAAGCACTGCACAGTATATATAAAATACACTGCAAACAACGACATAAGCGGAATCCAGCGATATTCTTGCTGTTGCCCGAATGGGAAAAGGACAGTTGGATGTTGCGCTCATGTAGCAACTGTAATTTATAGTGTCCGACCGAAGGTGGATTTTTAGCCGAAGCCGAACAATCGGCAGAGTGGAAGACTTCGGCCGAAGACCGAAGGCCGAAGCCGAATGTAAAACATTTTACAGTAAGGAAACAAAATCAGGCTTTATTCATTTGACAAGCACAAAAAAAAAACCGCTCAAATTTTCTCTAAATTCTTTCGCTTTAGTCGCCCACAAAGTGAGAATTTACGGCAGTAATTCACTAGTGTAAAAGGTCTCAATGAAGCAATTGAAAATCTATCGTGACTTTTTTACTTCCATTAAAATGCAAAAATATTCGGCTAAAATATTCGGCTTTTTCCAGCCGAAGCCGAAGATTAAGAATTGGCCGATTATGCCGATTACCGAAGCCGAAGCCGAACCTTCGGTCGGACACTAGTAATTTATTATTTATCACATGCTCGATACCTATCACGAATTATTCGACCTGCAGAAAAACTATCAACAATTTTTTCCGACAGTAACGAAAACGTTGCAATCAACGAATGCAGTGAAGGGAAGACTTAAATTCTTAAACAGCTAAAAGCAGGATTTAGGTAACACTGAAATATGCCGCAATGCTCTTCTTTAATTTATAGGTCAAATCGATAGGTTAAATTTAAAGAGGACCCATTTTGCTCTTTAAATTATTTTTCACTTTTCAGGTAGCAGTTTTTTTGAAGCAAAGTTATTTTGTTATTTGTTTTCAAAGGGGTAGGTTTGTATTTAATAATTATTTGTATATAACTTGGCAAGCGGAATCCTAACTTGCTGTTTTACAAAAAATTCTCAATCAAAGTATTTGGTTTTGTTGATATTAAGGCGCATCCCAAACATCGTGAATCGATCGCACCATTTTTTTAACCAGTTGTTGTAGGTCATTTTTATCAGTCGAAGCAAGAATAACGTCGTCGGCTTAGAGCAAGGTCCAGGGATCTGTCCTTTGGAGATCAGCTGTAATTGTATCCATCACCAAAACAAACAAAAGTGGGGACAATGCTGAGCCTTGGTGAACAACGACAGAAATTTTAAAGGCAGAAGAAATTTCAACTGTGGTCCGCACTCGGCTTCTGGGATAAGCATACGAGAGTTTTAACAATTCCACTAACTGTTCTGGTACTGATTGTTTCCTAAGTGAATACCGGATAAGATCGTGTGGAACACGATCAAATGCCTTCTCTAAGTCAAGAAAGGCAACATGGAGTGGAATTTGCTTTTATCGGTGTTTTTCCAGCAAAAGTCTAGCTGCGTAAATTGCATCAGTCGTGCGACAGTTCTTCACGAACATGGCTTGGTTAACTTTTAGACTGACTATTTCACGAATTCGCTTGTCGAGATATTCATAGCGTGAGGTAGAAGCCTTCTTGGTCTATAGTTGAAGCCATCAGCAGGACTGCCTTTCTTTTTTTTACACTAGAACAGTTGTACTTAATAACCAGTCTGAGGGTGTTTTCTGCTCTTGAATTATTCGTTTAAAGAATTCCATTATCCAAGAGTGAAAATAACCATACTTCCATATTTCAGCCGGCATATTATCAGGTCCATTAGCCTTCCTAGTCTTAACTTTGTTTATCAGATCCCTAAAACCACGATCTACGACAAATAAATCGCCCTTCTTTAGTACATTTCTAAAGTCTTTGTTCAGCATTTTATTGTTCATAATAGATGCATTAATTTTCGTCCCAAAGTATGGACCACATATATCTACTTTGAACCCATTTGTTGTGCAGATGGTAAACGCTTTACAAAGATGTGTTTTTTTTTTCGGCCCGAATATGACTTTCTCTAATAATAGTTGTAAGTAATTTTTTGGTGTCAAATATAAGTTCCAACAAAGATTAAAACAAGCTGGTCTTCTTGGGTCTGGAGCAGTTTGGAAGCCGTTGTTGATGTTGGCACCAGCAGGATGTCTCTAGCAAAATTCCCAATTCCAAATGATGTTAAATTATCTTGTTTAAAAGCTGTAATGACAGCGTTGAACATTGCTGAAACTTGTTGATGATTTCGAATTCCAAATACGGTCGCTGTGATGTTGTCTGCGTAGCGGTTCTGACCTTGAACAAACAAATTGACATTGCCTGAATTTTGTTTTGGGCTTTACAGTGCAAAAACGCCAGATTTCGTTTTAGTACTTTGAAATTTTCCCATTCGAGCCCAGTAAGATGTTGTATTTCGCTGTCTGATACTTTTTGCTCCTTAAATTTATCAAACAAAGAACCGCTGACATTGCAAACGCTTTGAAAAAACGATTCAACCTCTGAACTTCTTAAAGTTGTAAAATTGGGGATAACTTCTAACTTTTTCAGTCCATCCTCGAAAAATATTGATCCAACTAAATGTGATGAGCAGCAACGATAACCGACGGGGATGTAAATTTTGGCTATTTTGTAGACCTGCACACGAGCTTCGATTGGAACCACCTTCATCTTTAAGTGTACTGATTTCCATATGGAGCAAACGCTGTGACTTGCTGCAACCCGATCTATGCTTTACTCCACAGAATCTCCTTCATCACAAGCGAAATCGGTATCGGCGTTTTCGTCATCACTTTTGACAGAAATTAATGAATGACAAATGATCTCTTCCGGAAATCCAGGATCTTCAGATGTTGTTGCACTATCCACTGGCTTAAGGCGATGGTATAAGTCGCAAAGTCGATCGTTAAGTAAAATTGGCGTCTTCAAGCGGCGGGTATATTTTTCGGCGTCCACTTAACTATTTACGATTTTGATGCGCCCCTTGCATTTTAGTATAGTTTTGTCACAGTTTTTTCATTTAAGAGGCATTATATTTGGATTAAAGTAATAAACGTTGATCTGAGTTACGTAATTGTAAGTGAAACACCGACAGCGATATATTTTGACATTACCATATATAGCTAAAAAAAAAAAAAAGTATTTAGGTAGCTTTGAAATATTCATGTGCAATGTTCTAATTTATTTTACCCTTATATACCTACGTAGGTGCTTAAATGACAGATGTACGAGTTAGGTGGTTAAAACTTAAGAAATTTTTTTGTCAAATCGATAGGTATAGTTTTAAGAGGACCCATTTTATTCTTTCAATTGTTTTTCACTGAAAGCAGGTAGAGATCTAAGAAAATTATTTTTAAAGAAAAGTTATTTTGTTATTCGTTTTCATATGGGTAGGTTTGTATTAAATAATTCTTTGTATACATATATCTTGGCAAGCGGAATCCTTACTTGCTGTTTTGGAAAAAATTCAAAATCCGAATAATAGTTAATTGTGAGCCATTTACTCTTCAAAATATAAATGAGCCCGCGCAAAAATGAATATTTGTATAACGTTCAACATGCCGTATAAGTCATGCCTCTACATACGCATGTCCAGTGCAGCATATCTGTACTGAGAGTGTCTATATGGGCTTACGTTTTTGATAATATCTCCTCAAACTACCTTTTGATTTTGATAAAAAAAATTTTAGTCGAGGGTCATACTCAGAGGTATTTTTAAAATGTAGCGAGATAATGGCGCGAACACGAAAAAAACACTGAAAAAAAATTTTGTAATTTTTATTTTCTTTGTTGTGAAAAAATTTTTAATTTTCCGTTTTATAAGCTATCAGCGGCCCATTGTGTCATATTTTTATCTTAATTAGTTTTTGTTATATACAATTTGGAAAAAGGCCCTTCTTAAAAGGGTTTTGTATGGATATTTCGAGGATACTGGGCAATAGAAACCTAAAAATCGGTTCCTACAATGTGCTAAGGTAGTATCTATTCAAAATCAACAAAAACCTAAAGTCCCGTTCATTGGGCCGCAGTCGGCATGACCCTTTCAAGCGCAAATTCTAATCGCTATCGATTTTATTGTTCATACATGAGAATATACGAATACTTATTAGGTTTTTGTGTTTTTATTTTTTTTATATATATGTATAATTTAAAAATATGTCAAATGACGCACGCTCCCTCACGCAGCCACAGTCCGAACGCGCTTGCTTGTTTTGCTGACATGAATGTTAAGAGCAATAATTGGCATTTGCGCAGATATTGACGTGCGTAGACCCATAAAAGAGGATAACAAAAAAAAAAAAATATTGCAACTCAACAAAGCACCAACCTTCCGCCATGTAGGAGTGTAGGTCTAACTCTTCTTCTTCCTCGTCCCTGCAATGTGGTAGAGCTACTCTGCTTCAACATAGGCATATAGCATGAGGAAAAGAGAAGCATGCTATGGCAGCGAAATATTTAGCTCGGCTCTGGTGAAATGCATTGCCACTTTTAATTTTAATTTTGGGAGATTTTCGAGTACATTACATATAAAATATCTACCAAACTCATAAATGATATGAAAAGCTTGAAAAACTTAAGCTAGTCAAAGAAACTCAATATCAAAGAGAAATAGAAATCGTTTTTTTTAGTCCTACCCAGTCCACATAACTTTTTGATCACACTGTTTCATCAAAAATACTGATTTCTATGTACAATCAAATTCGTAGCCGTAGTCAAAAATGTATGTCAATTTATTAAAAATTGAAAATATTCGTGCACATTAAGCAAAAACATTTCGTAATACATTTATTAAAGTTTCAATTATGAACTTTGCAAGCAATATAAACAACCGAGCCAACGCCGTGTTTCTTTGTTATTTTCTTGCAAGTGGCATCATAAGTAGTGCCATTTTATGTCTACCCGTATTGTTGGTGGTAGCTGTCTGGTGCATTTCGCGAAAGCGTGGAATCCTTTTCCTGTTTAGGGTTTTTGTTAGTAGTTTTTTGGTGAATTGCTCGAAAGAGTTGAATTTCCTATACCTGCCTAATGGTGAATTTCTTATTAGCGGAAGAGCCTTTTCGACGTCGACAATTAGACCTACACTCCTACATGCGTTCCGCTTCAGAATTTCAATTCATACTGAATTAACTTTGATATGTGGAGCAAAACCAATTTGCAAACTCAAAAGCAAGAACCGAATGCTTCCGAACGCTTGAATTGCTTTTTGGGGTGCTAGAGCCCAGCGCAACTATCAGCAAATTTTTTTCTCTACGTGAGACCTCTAAATGTTATTTACTTAGTGTCTTTACCCAGCTTCATTAAAACATGAAGTTGAAAGTCAAGTCGAAAAATTACTAATTGATGGATTCATACGACCATCACCATGTAACTTGTTTAATAAAATCGAAACATATATCTTATACTTTTCATATATTTCATTTATTTAAGTTAGAACCGTATTCAGCCGGAGGGAGAATCGGACGTTTTTAACTGTTGGTTGATGAAACCTACACGATGTTGGTCTTAAACATTCAACGTTCTTATATACTTATTCAAAAGCGAGCAAAGTGCTGAACAGACTGATTAACCCTTGTGCGTGGTAAGCATTCGATCCGCGATTGAGCTTCGAAAGGGTTATTGCTAACTTTGCAAGAAAGCTATGTTACTGCACACGTTTGGTTGATGTGCGTTGTATATCCAATAGTACAAGGGCTCTGTGTTTCTGTTTACGATCTTATATTTACGCAGCCTTAGCTCGGTTTGAATGTTGCAAGGCCGTTGGTATGATTGACCGCACAGGGCCGGTCTACAAATTTAAAACGTGGCGCTAAGGCGCTTATATCTCAGAATCATGCAACACCTACCCCCTTTTGTGAAAAATCTTTGCATAGAGATTTTTCATATATAACAATAATAATTAACTTTATTAATATGTATATAACATAGGTCTAATTATTGAAGAATTTTATTTAAATATTGGTTATTTAGTTAGTTTTTACACTATTGATAGGTATATGGGGCATTCTTTTATAAACCGAACAAAAAAGGGGAAAAAATTAAATTAGGTCTTTCGAATTGCGCAATTTTTTTTCTACAGCTTCTAGATATAAAACTATTTAGCATGTAGTACACAACTTTTCTCAAAATGCATTATTCACGGAAGACTGTTACCTTAAAGTTTGCCTAAAATCGAATTTTTAAACTAATTCTCTGCTAATTAAAATCTTATATCTCCGGCTCCCCTTATCGGATTTAACTTGTTTTTTCACCACTTTATAGCTTATTATATTTGCTTTAAATCTATGCTAACTTAATCTTATAGAGAACTGCAAATGAATTCTTTGAATGCACTTTTGGAGCAGGCGCCCCAAAATGAAATTTTTTTTTTTCAACACCACTGTGTGCGCTTTTATTTTATCTATAATATTAAGTTTTTTTTACAGTAGCGTTTTTGGTTATTTAAAAGTTATTAACCATTTTATAACGTGAATTGTGTAATTCGTGAAAAAAATTCAAAGAAAATTTTATGAATTTTAAAGCTCGAAATCGAGGAGGCTATGTAATTTTATTTAGGAAGTTAAACTTGATTTCTCAAATAATTAAGGCACAAGTCTCGCTTTAAATTAAAATTTTCATATAACGTGGAATCTTAGTACACCTACCTACCTACTAATTATACCTTTGATTTATTAGTTATATATGAAGTACGCGTATTTAATTTTTGTCTTTTTATTGTTTTACTTTAAATACAGTGGCATCGTTATCGTTTTGCAGAGAAAAATTCTTGGCTTGAACTTTATTAATACCAATAGGAATGTAACAATGAAAGGGTATAGCACTATAAGCATAGTGATTCTGCCCCGGAAGCCGATTTCAACTTAAGTTGGTTTACTGTATAGGTAAACGTACGAAGTTTAATTTTCGGGAAGATTTTGCTCTCGATCTCCTATAGTCCTTGAATATCCTTAAGAAAGGGGGTTTTTTAGAGAAAATTTTAAAAAAATCATATCTAAGACAACTATAAAGATAGAATATTCATTTAAAAACATTTATATAGAAAATTACTCAGAAAATATGAAAAAATTATTTTTCAGGTAATTTTGCTAAAACCAATACATGCTCCCATGGAAGGATATATTTCCATGACAATTTTTTTGTTGTTCGAGATGTGCGACTATCTCAATTAAAACTCTCAAAAATAGAACTTTAGACCAGGATTAAGTGTGCTGAGGTTCAATACGCTCAGGGACCTAGAACATCCTTAAAAATGGCAAGTTAAAAAAAAATGTTGCATACTTTTCGGGTATACCTGTGATTGCTATGCATGAATATGATTTTCAGTCTAGTTATTTCATGAGAATTTGTGTAACAAACAACAAAGAATAATAAAAAATTGCTTAATCCTAGAGAAAAATCTAACCGCAGTCCAAATATTCCCTAATTCCACCGAAAAATCTTACCCAAATAAAAATTGCAAAACAACTAATCTATGAAATATGTAAACAACGCAATAAAACCCGAAAGTGAACCAAATCAATCTACCTGTCTACCTGCAACTGGAGAAGAATTCACCCCTGCATTTTTTTAAAATTCCAACCTGAAAGCCCAATACCATAACAGATAAAGATGCAAATAAGTATAAATTGATTCTATTTGCATTCATAGTCTTAATCGCACTAATCAACTCAAACACTTAGAGTGTCTCGATGCGCTAACTGCAACCGTGTTTTGCTTTGCCTTAAACAACAAACAAACAAAATTAAGAAAGAGGACGAAGCCATGCGCTATTCTCAAGTTATCGAAAAACCTATGAATGTCGGAGACCTTCTTTGCAACAGATATCGGCTTTTGCCTTATAGACGTTGTACCCGTCAAAAATAAGCCGAACAACCATCGCCACAAGGGAGTACCGTAGCTGAGGAAACAATTGAAGATATCAGAAAAACCATGCAATCTGAAGGAAGCCAAAGTTTGGAAAATTCATCAAAAGATGACAGCGACGAGGAATTCTATTATCAAATTCGTGACACCGATGGATGTGAAAACGTCATGGAATTGCCGATCAAAAGGGCTGTCGCTACGCATAAATATTGTATTTTATGCAAAGCTACTAACAATTTGAAGACAATTCCGGAAAACGCCAGAGTTCAAGTCTTCATTCAACACGACTTATTTATACCAAATGGCGATCGTTGCTGCGATACACATCTAATTGGGAATATTTTTTACAAGGATCAAGTGCCATTACTACAAGCATTTTCAAACACCAGTCAGCTCAGCCCCGAAGAAGTGCATACATTTTTACGAAAAGTTTCAGCGAGAGCGGACACATCGCTTGTTGACCAGATTGTGGATTTTTCCATGCCGGAGCAGCAGCTAAAAGTTTTCACAGGACTCAGTTGGGAAAATATAATCGAGCTTAGAGATATGTTTACATCAATGCGAACTGCTTGCAGTCGCACTGTAACTCAAGCTCTAGTTGTCTTTTTGATGAAAATGACAACGGGTAATTCCAACAGACTTATTTCGAGCATTTTAGGTCTACAGAGCGAGCAATTGGTATCAAAATACTGCAGCCAAATAATTAGATGTTTCACAACGGATGTTCTACCATACCATTTTGGAGTACAGGCATTATCGCGGGAGGACATCATCAACAAACACACATCATATATAGCAAAAAACTGTATAACATCGAACACGAGCTAATGCTTATTTGTGATGGAACATATATACGACGTCAGAAGAGCCAGAACAACGCATATCAACGGAAATCATATTCGGTTCAAAAGAAAGTACCTTTATGCAAGCCATTCACTGTTTGCTGCACCAACGGCTATATAGTTGATTTCTTCGGACCGTTCTACAGCCAAACAACGATGCCACCATTATGAAGAAAATTTTAGAGGATGCAGAAGGACTGAAAACTTTGTTGCAACCAGGAGACATGTTTTTGGTCGACCGCGGATTTAGAGATGTTACGGAAGATTTAAAAAACGAAGGCTTTATCCCCCTTATGCCCGCTTTTAAAGGGAAGAAAAAACAATTGACAACTGAGAAATCGAACCACTCGCGTAAAGTAACCAAATTAAGGTGGGTGGTTGAAGCGGTGCACGGAACGATTGGTCAGAAGTTCAAAATTTTACACCATACTCTCGACAATAAAATGTTACCGAAGGTGAGGTCCATCAGCAGGATTGCAGGATTCCTGCACAATAAATATGGAAAACGTTTGCAGTCAGATAAGAATCTAGCGGACGATATAGTTGATCAAATAACTAGAAAATGGGGACCAAAAATACTCTAAGTATAGAAGCTGAGGAAAATAATTGGAACAGGAGAAGAACGGCATTTCAACCATTAAATGCATCGAATGTTCAGGATTTTCCAAAACTTTCAGAGAAGGACTTAACAATTCTATTCACAGGAACATACCATTTAAACCAGGCCGTTTCTTACCTAGCGGAGTTAATCGGCGAAGAAGATAGTCCTAAAATTCAATATATGAAGGAGTCTCCAAATATAATTCAGACTGAAATACAATCTCGTCATATTAACGCAAGGAAATATCGATGCTACGTAGAATACATGCCTAACGAGGAAGGTCTGGACGCCATAAAATGCTATGCCTGTGACTGTGCAAATGACAAACGAACTGTAGGATGTTGTTCACACATAGCATCAATTATTTATTATTTATCGTATGCTAGATATTTATCACGTATTTTTAAGCCCGCTGAAATTTTAACAAACATTTTTGATGAAACTGAAGTCACAGTGGGGGAATGAAAAATGGCCCCAATGAAAAATGGCCCCAAACTGAAAATGAAAAAAGGCCCCAAATTTTGGGGCAATTTTGCATTTTGAAAAATGACCCCAAATCAAAATGAAATTTGGCCCCAAAATAAAATGAAAAAAGGCCCCAAAATCAAGAAGAGGTGTTTTTAATCTAAATGAAAAATGACCCCAAACTAGAAAATAAAAATGGTCCTATGAAATTTGAAAAACTAGAAATGAAAAATGGCCCCAATTTTGGGGTAATTTTTCATTATGCAAAATGGCCCCACTTTAAAAAATGAAATTTGGCCCCAAAATCAAATGATAAGTCAAGAATATAAAACAGGGCTGGAACGCGAAATGGATTCATAACCAAATAAAAGAGGCCCCGACTTTTGGGGTCATTTTGCATTATGAATTATAGCCCCAACATGAAATGAAAAACCGCCCCAAGAATCAGGATTCGTTTTGAATACAAATGAAAAATAGCCCCAAAATTGGGGTTATTTTGCATTATGAAAAATCACCCCAATTCAAGAAAGGAAAAAAGGCCCCAAACTTGGGGTAATTTTGCATTATGAAAAAAGACCCCCAATCCAAAAAAGGAAAAATTAACCCAAACTTGGAAAAATCTAGGTATAAAAAAATTACAGAAACATAAGAAAAATTTATGACTGCTGTTAAAACTAGTAAACGACATTTTTTCTGATGGAAACGAAAGTTTTTTTTTTAAGAAATCGGGTGATAGCAGGCAAAATTTTTTTTTAAATCGTGCGCGCAAGAACTTCACACTCTGCTTATTATAAATTTATTTACCTCATCCAAATGTTCTATATATGGGCATTTCCACGAAAACGTACCCTGTGCAACCGCAAAAAAAATCACACCTTAACACATTTTTGTTCTTCTTATTAAAACATATATACATGCATCATTTTTTTCATGTAGAGTAATATTAAAAAATATATATGGTTTGTATACAAATTAATTTTGAAATAGTGCTATTAAAACATATCGCAAACAAAAAAATTATCCCTTTTTTGAGCTTTCGCTACAAGCTGTTTTTGAATATGTGGCTGCACAAATAGATATCAGCTAAAAGTATGTTATTTTATCTGGTTTGCAGAAAAAGTAGAATGCTTTAGGTTATATGTTGAAATTTTTACAGACGTTTGGAAAGTTAACCTTAGACTGTCACGCCCGTTACCGATAAACTACAAAAAGTTAAATTATCTTTTAGCAAAAGAATTTAACAAAGTGTTAACCTGCAGATAGTAAGAAGGTAATTCCGTTTAATAATAAAGCGAAACCTAGTTGGAGTATGTGTGACAGAGATGCCATTTTTAACATTTAAAACGATGTCACACCCGTTACTTATTTATTTTCTTGTGTTATATTTTTGGGCCAATTTACCTTACAGTTCATTTATAGTAAATTATAAATAATAAATTTTAAATAATAAATAACATATAATGAATAAATAATTAATAATTAATAAATTATAAATAAATAATAAAAATAAAAAATAATTAAAAAAATAAAAATAAATAATAAATAATAAATAATAAATAATAAATAATAAATAATAAAATAATAAATAATAAATAATAATAATAAATAAATAATAAATAATAAATAATAAATAATAAATAATAAATAATAAATAATAAATAATAAATAATAAATAATAAATAATAAATAATAAATAATAAAATAATAAATAATAAATAATAAATAATAAATAATAAATAATAAATAATAAATAATAAATAATAAATAATAAATAATAAATAATAAATAATAATAATAAATAATAAATAATAAATAATAAATAATAAATAATAAATAAAAATAAAAATAATAAATAATAAATAATAAAAATAATAAATAATAAAATAATAAATAATAAATAATAAAATAATAAATAATAAATAAATAAATAATAAATAAATAAAATAATAAATAATAAATAATAAATAAAAATAATAAATAATAAATAATAAATAATAAATAATAAATAAATAAATATAATAAATAATATAATAATAATAAATAATAAATAAATAAATAAAATATAAAAAATAATAAATAAATAAAAAAAATAAATAAATAAAAAAATTATAAATTATTATAAAAAATATTAATATAGAAGTTTATTATTTATGTATTAATTAGTAGTATATTATAAATGTCTTAATAAATACTGTATGCTGACGACTCACACTGATCACCACACACAAAACCTTATTCTCAAAACCTTATTATCAAAAAAAGTCTATTCAGTAACAGGAAACCAAAATCGTGTGATAAGAAACCAAAAACTTTTAAATGCAAGTTATTTAACGGAAAACGAATGAAGCTGTTTTTACGAAAATACTACGTTGATATTTTTTATAATGGTTACAATGAAATATATATAAAAAAACTCGTCTTCCTCATATAACTCTTGTTTCAATTTATATTGTCACACCCGTTACTTTTTTCTGTCACACCCGTTACTTTTGTAAATTGGTATAAAACACATACGAATACCGATACATTATAAGTTAATACCTATTCATAGTCAGAATACTCCTTAGAACTGTTGGTTTAACATTCTTTTTGTATGTTTCCTAGAAAATTTTACAGAATCGATTAATGTATGAGAGATCAAAAAACTTTTCAGGATATTCTATTTATTTAATGCTTTATTTGAGAACAGAAAACGGAATGATTTTAACAAAAATATTCTTTAAAAGGAAAACAATATTTGAAACATTCATATGTTTGCTATGTTGTAGAAGAAAAACTATTTCTAGCGAGTATTATTTTCAACACCCTCCCTCAAACCATATGTATGTTTAAAAATTCCTAAATTGCTTGTAAGCTCACAATGCTTCCTCTTAGGCAAGTTCTTTGTAAAGATGTCTGCTACCATATTAGTCGTTGCGACGTATTTCAGATCAATTTGACCCGACTTATAAATATCCCTTACGAAATGATATTTGATGTCCACATGTTTCGTCCTTGAATGAAAGACAGGATTCTTAACAATTTGTTGCGCACTTAAATTGTCACCATGGATAATTGTGGGTTCCTTGTCATCGCCAAAACCAACTTCTATCAGAATTCTTCGTAAATATATCGCTTCTTTAGTGGCGTTTGCCAATGCCATATATTCGGCCTCTGTTGTGCTTAAGGCCACACTACTCTGTTTCTTTGATTCCCAAGATATAGCTGCACCACCGAAGAAAAACGCATAGCCTGTATAAGACCGACGATCCACTGAGTCACTTCCCCAGTCTGCATCAGCATATCCATATACTGGGCGCCCAGTAGCTTTGTACCCCAACTTAAAATCACTCGTCGATGCCAAATACCTCAATACATGCTTTAAACCAGCTTCATGTTCTTTATGTGGGTCTTTGTTTCGTTGTGCCAGCTTAGAAATCGAATGCATGATATCTGGTCTGGTTAGAAGGCCCAAAAACATCAATGCTCCCATTAAAGATTGGTATCCCTTTTCTTCTACTTTTAAACATGCACTTTTGTCGCATCCTACTACAAATCCAGCATCCAACGGCGTTGCTGCAGGACGACAATTTTCCATGCCATATTCCTTAATTAATTCCTTTATATAGCGTTCTTGGTCAATAGCAATTGCACCAAGTTCTCCTTCTCGCTGAATACGCATTCCCAGGAAATGGTGCGGTTCGCCTTTATTGACACACTCGAACTTCTGCGAGATCTTGTCTTTCATCATTATTAAATCCTCCTTTGACTTAGTTCCTATAAGTATATCATCGACATATATTAATATCAAGCATACATTACCGTTAATGCGTTGCTTGTATAGGCATGGTTCATTTTTGCATGCCATGAAACCACTGTTTTTCAAAAAAGCATCTAGCTGGGTGTTCCATTCCCTTCCTGATTGCTTTAATCCATATAGGGCCTTTTTAAGTTTCAATACCCTTTTTGGAAACACCTTGCTTATGAAACCCTCAGGTTGCTTCATATACACCTCATCACTTAAATCGCTGTTCAAGTAAGCCGTACAAACGTCCATCTGATGTAAGTACATCCGCTGCTCTACTGCTAGTGCTAATAACATTCTGACAGTAGAATATCTGCACACTGGAGAGAACGTCTCCTTATAATTAACTCCAAACTTTTGATTACAGCCCTTTGCTACGAGTCTACATTTGAATCGTTCGATATCGCCATTTTCGTTTTTCTTAATAGTGAAAACCCACTTCGATCCAATAACTTTTCCATTCTCTGGTAGATCAACTAGATCCCACGTTTTATTTTCAAGTAAAGCCGCATATTCAAGATTGATAGCCTTCTTCCACTCCCCTGCCCATTTTCCAGCCAATGCTTGAGTTACACTATTGGGTATCTCAACATCTGCGCTAATCATATTAGCTGACTGATAAATTTTTCTTGGTCTGCCAGGTTTCCCCGATCGTTCTTTTCGTGGCCTGCCCGGTCCTCGCTTAGTTGGTTGTTTGATATCTGCTGCACTAGGGACCTCAGAAGTGTACACATCGCCTGAATCATTCAGAACAATATCGTCAGTTTCACAATCTTCGTAAGTTTCGACACTACTGTTGCTGCTCTCATCAGCGTGGAAGTCGTCTTCAATCTTATTCCTGACACATTTGCTTTGATTTTCAAAAAAATCAGTGCAGTCTATAACTTCCTGGTTATCCGGCTCCATAGTGCAATTATTTCTGTCATTTTCTTCGAAAAGAACATCACGTCGTTCAATAATTTGTCGCCTTTCAGAGTCATATAATCGATACGCTTTTGCTGTTAAGGAATATCCAACCATTTTGAATTCCTTACCCTTCGCTTGAAATTTTTGATTCTGCGTTTTGTCTAATGCAATAGCAGTTGACCCGAACACTTTAAGATGTTTTACCACTGGTTTCCGTTGATTCCACATCTCGTATGGTGTCCTATCCTTTAACGCCTTCGTAGGTGCACGGTTGCGTATATAAACCGAAGTCGCCACTGCTTCAGCCCATAACATCTCTGGAAGCTTGGAGTGCACAAGTAAACTTCGTGACATCTCCACTATTGTGCGGTTTGCTCGCTCAGCAACCCCGTTCTGCTGTGGTGTATATGGCACTGTTAGTTGTTGTTTGATTCCACATTCATCAAATAAGTCCTGGAACTTCTTATTAACGAATTCACCACCATTGTCACTTCGAACACATTTGATACGTTTGCCGGTTTCAAGCTCTACTGTCCTCTTAAACGTCAGAAATTTATTGAAAACTTCATCCTTTCTTTTCAAAAAATATACGAACATCCTGCGAGAAAAATCATCAGTAAAAGTTAAAAAATATTTTGAACCTGCCAAGGACGCCTTTTTAAATGGACCGCATACGTCTGTGTGAATCAGCTCCAACAATTCTTTTGCACGACTTTCACTACGTTGGTAGGGCAACGAGCATATCTTTGCTTTCATGCATGTTTTGCATTTCATTTCTGGAATGTCAATCTTGTCCATTCCTCTTACCATTTTCTTTTCGCACAGTTGTTTAAGATCCCAAAAATTCAAGTGACCGTACCTGTTGTGCCACAATAATGTTGCATTTTGTGACATCGAAAAACATCTATTATTCTTTGATTGAAGCAGAAATAACCCCGCATCTCTTTTTGCCTTGAACACAGTATCACCGTTCAACACGACTTCTGCAGTCTTGTCTGAAAATTTTACCATAGCACCATTTTGTACTATTTTGCTAACAGACAAAAAATTTCCTTTTAAAAGCGGTACGTATAGGGTATTCTTTAGAAGAATATCCTCCGTTCCAACTGAAAGAGACACCTCCCCTATTCCCATAGCCTATGAGAGATCAAAAAACTTTTCAGGATATTCTATTTATTTAATGCCTTATTTGAGAACAGAAAACGGAATGATTTTAACAAAAATATTCTTTAAAAGGAAAACAATATTTGAAACATTCATATGTTTGCTATGTTGTAGAAGAAAAACTATTTCTAGCGAGTATTATTTTCAACATAATGAACACAAATAACATACAAACCCCATTTTCTAACGTCACACCCGTTACCTGCTTTTGAAGGTTTTTAAGGCATTAAAACTAATTTTTACCGGATTCTTTGAAATGGTAGAAATACTTTAAAAATGGACGCTTCAAAAATATGCAACACTGTTATCGAAGGGTTGATAGTTTTAGAGAAATTTAAAGAATTCGCCTAAATCTGTCACACCCGTTACTTTGGAAATACCCATATATAATAAGGACTTGCTTATAACATCCGCGAGGAACTATTTTAAATGTCGCGTCCATTAGGTATTTTCGGTCTTGTATATTTTCCTTTATTAAATCGATGGATTTTAAAGAGGAAAATATACAATACGAAAACCCATCTGCAATTATACATGCGGTATAAAATGGTCTGGGATTTTGCTCATCTTTCGTCAAACCGAAATTTGTCCACACTCGCTCTAATTGAAATGATTCGATAACCTCTATCGAAGATTTGGGGCTAGTAACGAAAAAAAGGAAAAATGGCCCCAAAATTGGGGTAAATTTGCATTATGAAAAAAGACCCCAAATCAAAAAACGAAAAAAAGGCCCTAAATTTGGGGTAATTTTGCATTATGAAAAATAACCCCATTCAGAATAATATTTTGGGGCCTTTTTTCATTTTCAGTTGGCGATAGTTTTGAATTAGGACCAGTTTTTTTTTGGAGCCCCAATTTTGTACGAAGGAAAACGGGCCCGGAAATATATAAAGTTTTGGGGTAATTTTGCATTATGAAAAAAGACCCCAAATCAAAAAAGGAAAAATGGCCCCGAAATTGGGGTATTTTTGCATTATGAAAAAAGACCCCAAATCAAAAAAGGAAAAGTGGCCCCAAACTCAATGTAATTTTTGAAAAATGCAAAATGACCCCAAACAAAAAGGAAAAAAGACCCCAAAAAAAATGAAAAATCGCCCCAAAATTCGTGTTGTTGTTTTCAATATTAAATTTTGGGGTCATTTTTCATTTTGAGTTTGGGGCCATTTTGCATTGGGGCCATTTTTCAGGGAGCCGTCACAGTTGTAATAAATTCAGACAGTGAGGAAGATTAAATAATTCTAGTATTTTTTAAAAACGTAGCGATGAATTCTTCTCCAGTTGCAGGTAGACAGGTAGATTGATTTGGTTCACTTTCGGGTTTTATTGCGTTGTTTACTTATTTCATAGATTAGTTGTTTTGCAATTTTTATTTGGGTAAGATTTTTCGGTGGAATTAGGGAATATTTGGACTGCGGTTAGATTTTTCTCTAGGATTAAGCAATTTTTTATTATTCTTTGTTGTTTGTTACACAAATTCTCATGAAATAACTAGACTGAAAATCATATTCATGCATAGCAATCACAGGTATACCCGACAAGTGTGCAACATTTTTTTTTAACATGCCATTTTTAAGGATGTTCTAGGTGCCTGAGCGTATTGAAACTCAGCACACTTAATCCTGGTCTAAAGTTCTATTTTTGAGAGTTTTAATTGAGATAGTCGCACATCTCGAACAACAAAAAAATTGTCATGGAAATATATCCTTCCATGGGAGCATGTATTGGTTTTAGCAAAATTACCTGAAAAATATTCTTTTCATATTTTCTGAGTAATTTTCTATATAAATGTTTTTAAATGAATATTCTATCTTTATAGTTGTCTTAGATATGATTTTTTTAAAATTTTCTCTAAAAAACCCCCTTTCTCAAGGATATTCAAGGACTATAGGAGATCGAGAGCAAAATCTTCCCGAAAATTAAACTTCGTACGTTTACCTAAACAGTAAACCAACTAAAGTTGAAATCGGCTTCCGGGGCAGAATCACTATGCTTATAGTGCTATACCCTTTCATCGCCCCTTTAACGGGGTTTGCATTTCTGAACCTCGATTCGAGAAATGTACTTTAATGATTTCAGCAGGGACTGTATTTGTTATAAAACTTTTTTTTTAAACTCAGAAATAATCATTTTTTCTTGATTTTTATTTTTTCTTTCAAAAATAAAACTCAAATTTCTATTTATATTTTTTTGCTTAAAAATGTAAATCAATTTCTGATTTTGGCCCCTATTATGAATGGCCATGAAGCAAGTAATACAGATGGCGCACTCAGTTTTTCAAAAGAAAATTCTACTGCGCATCTACGTCATCAATGACCCTGTCTGATTGTGAGTTATAGAATTGAATGAAAAAAAAAGCAGCAAATTTGAAAGCTTCGATTTTTCTTCTAAATTTCATTTTTTTTTTTAAATAATTTAACTACTTTATTCAATATCTACCGAAATACATTGATGACATATAATCAATGCCTATAAAAGCAAAAAACTTATCGCTTATTTATCACGAAATCTCAGAAAATATAGCACCTACAAAATTGAAAACGGGCACTTGGGCTTTTAATAGGGTGAAGTCATTTGCGTTTAATTGATATTACAAAACTCTAACTATGAGGGGGTAAAACGGGGGTTAGAAAATGGCATACCTTTCGTCTGAGAAATGTTATTTAAAATTTTTTTTAGACAGTTACATTACGTATACGTCTCGTTTTGCAAATTAATCAGCTGCTTTATTTATATTATTGGAGGACGCATTTGCAATTAGTAAAAAATAACTAAAAGTATTTTTTGAACGTCAAGAGAAAGGGAAAGATATGGTGAAACGGGGTGAGACAATAAGAGAGAGAGAGAGAAATAAAGCGTGAGAGAACAGGAGCAAGAGGTGAAAAGAAAAGAGTGAAAATAGATGGAGTGGATGGGGAGACAGCGGAAGATATCCACAGAGAGAGAGAGAGAGAGAGAGAGAGAGAGAGAGAGAAGAGAGAAAGAAAAAGAGAGAGAGAGAAGGAGAGAGAGACAGAAAAATACAACTCTTTACCAGACTAAGTAATTAACAATATAGAATAAAAAACAAAATTTGATTTTAGTTTTTTTTTTTTTTTTGCGAATTTCCTTTTCCGAGATCTTGCGCCGTCGAGAAGTTCTTTATTTTGTTTTCTAATTTTAAAATACATCCTACATCGTAAAAAAAGAGATTTTACTTTTTCATCGCACTCAACCTGACGAGTTTGTTCCATGTGATGTTTCATATAATCATTTTCAATAAGGATGATTTCCTCATTGTTGGCTTCAAAAATCTGATGAAGTTCCTCAATATACTTCATAGTTTCACCTGTCGGTTTTGATAATCCCCCCTCAGCAAAGCAAAGGACTTTTTGATTTTCAATTGCAATATGTCCATTCCATCAAGTAAAAGAGATTTTGCATCGTGTTTCTCAATAAGTGTTCGTTCTTCGCCGCGGCCGCTGCGCAGCCGAGCCTTTACGCACGGCGAAAGAATCATCGTACCGAGTACTTCTTATTTTTCTACAGCGCTAGCTCGTGAGAAAGCTCCTTCCTGATGAGAAGGAGAAACAGTTAGCAGTTTTCGATCAGTGTTTGGATCCGACGCGGTTCGCCGCTCCGCAAATTACTCGCCAAAAGACGCAAAAGAAGTCATGCGCACGCAGTTAACTGTTAAGATAAGTCGCCAAGAAGGCCAAATTTAATATTTAAAATTTTTGTTCGCCAAGAAGGCCAAATTTAATATTTCGCATTTTTGTTCGCCACGAAGGCCAAGCTAATTTTAATAATAAAAAAACCCAAAAACAAACGTTGTCCGTTAAAATAACCTTTAAAACATCACCCGAGTCGTGCGTTAACCGAAAAACCAGAAAACCAACGGAACAGCAGAACCAACAGCAATCAACGACCACTCCGCGACGACCAACAATCACAGGTACGTCTCCTCATTTTTGACCCTCAAACTAACACTTGGCGATCCTGCCAGGAGCCTGGAATCAGGTTCTGGAGGACCAATTTTTGTGGGAAGTGGAAAAGTGCGCCACGTGCATCACGCCTCTGACCTTCAATCGCCCTGTTTCAATTTCAAGGGCACTGACTAACGGTCAAAGCGCATGCAGCTTATCACGCAATAGACGCGTGGACAATCCCTCTCCCTTCAACTTCAATATTTTGCAGGGCTAGCGCACCCCTGCCATTTGGCGTAAACGGTGGTCTATTTGAAGGCAAATAATGTGACAACAACAAAATAGTGACCTAGCGACTCGCGCTCTAATTGTCGTTTCTTCGTTCCCTTCAGTTAAAAACGAAGAGAGGGAGTCGGACGGCCAACGAATTGCTTTTTCTTTATCGGTTCTCTGAAATTCTTTGCGAATCGGTTTTCTTTCTTTGCTCCATATATCAAGCGCCCTTGGTGTTCATGCGGGTGCCTATATGTAGGTATGTACAATTGTAAAGAGGCAGACATACGACATTTTTAGTGCGAAGTTCAGTTTCGCCATCGTTGACGAAATCTGCTGACAGTCACTTTAGAGCGGCAGCGAACGCACACCGAACATCGAACAAATATCGATCGGGCATTCTCGAGCTAGCCATACAAGAGTAACAAGAGCAAAGCGTATTGAACGTTGGCTCCATTGCTTTGCTGGACTGTAACTGCTGGACATATAACACCACATAAACAAATGCTGTGATGCTGGCGCTCCGCTGATATTCTGTGCATGCAACTGTTGTAATTGAAACTTGAAATTCTTAATTGAGATTTTTACGAACAAATAAATTATTTGACTTAATTATTATTGCGATTTTTTTGCGTTCTATTGAAACGATTTGATTTTTATTTAATTGAATTTGGGTTCACAGGAGTATTGCGGGCTGTTGCGAAGGTTAAGGTCTATCTTCGCAGTGTGCTACGACAGTAATTGACCGAAAATTTGTTCAACCTCGACTCTTATGGAGTCGAACAAATTTCATCGATTGCTAAAGGCGACTTCTTGATTTTCCAGTGCGCTACAACCAGCAGTGGTCGCCGCGATACAACTCCAAGAGATAAAGACGTCTATAATTTTCTGCGATCATCATGGCGTCCAATTGGAATTTCAACTTCCAGCTGGAGAATCTCAAGGTTTGTGCCTTTATGCGGCTGACTGTGATCCAGGGACTTCGACGGAGTCGCTCCTGGAGATCGTTGCAGAGGACATCAAGACCGCTTGGGAGCGCGTCAACAATGTCTTTAGTGTAGCTTATGAAAGAGGTGAATGGAGTGTTGGAGTCGTCGCACTTGCTCGGATCGCTTTGGACGAATGTCAACAACTCCAAGTTTTAGCCAGAACACAACTCAGCAATATGCATTGGGCAAAAAGATATGCTTCTCCAACGCAATCATGTTCTTAACATCAAGAGCCTCCGTCCTGGGAAGAAACAAATGCTGCCATCAGACGCCGATGTAAAGCTCTTGAGCGCCATTTAAAATTCAAACAATTTAAAGCCCCAACTCCAGCCTTCAACCAAATGAATTCTTCAAAACACGAGTCGCTTACTCTTGATCGAAGTGCGAAACCGTTTTTTTTTTTGTTATGTAGCGGCAACCATCCTCTGCGTCAATGTGATAAATTTGTTCAGATGTCGGCCGACGAACGTGTTCAAGCTGTTTCTCAGCATAATCTATGTCTAAGCTGTCTCGCGGCCGGTCATCTAAAGGCAAAGTGCAATAGCACCTTTTGCTGCGTGAAGTGCCAACAACGACATCATACCTTGCTGCATTTTCCAAATGCAACACCGGATGGCCAAGTTTCTTCACCCCCATTGACATCTCCCCCGGAGATGGGTCCGTCGCCGACGAGCCAATCGGCGCATATTTTTGCGCAACCGAAAACTTCGAATTCCGTGAGCATCCCCCCACGTCACCGGCACACGCACACGTCTCCGACAGACAAAATCAGGTGCTTTTTCCAACGGCCATCGCACATATCTCACTCCTGGATGAGGTCTCGCAAAGGACATTTATGACTGAGCAATTACAACAGCAGTTGAATTTACCAACATCGCAAAAAATATGCACTCAACTAGCGAAAAGGAAGTGCACGCTCACTCGTGCCTCGCCACGCTCCGCGTGCAAGCATGAGATCGACGCCATTTTACTTCCAAACCTGACCAACCGGCCAAAAGGGACTCCAATCGGGATCCTACCAACATTTCATCGTTTGAGCTCGCCGATTCGCATTTTATGAATCCTGGCCGAATCGATACGATCTTCGGTTCCTGTGTTCTGCCTTTATCGTTATATACTGGAGTCAAAATATATATCGGAGGCAGTTTTCTTGCACCATATTCTCCAATCGGATGGCTTTTGAGTGGGTTCATCGCCAGTAAAACCATCGAAGCGTTAACGATGCACGTCTCCTCCGGAGGTTACTTCACGAGTTGCACAAATCATTCCGGGAACAAGAGGAATTTCCCAATTATCCGCCAGCTACCACGGTGGATCTTTACGGCGAAAAAGTTCATCACCAAACGACGTATCGCATCCCAGAATTTGTCAACCAACAGCCGCTCCACGATCTATTCGAGGCCATTTCATGGCAAGCAGTTATGAATCCCAAGCCATTTGATCCTGGAGGAGGGCTCTCCTTTTTCATCACAGGAGCGGCAGTGCTACTGGCGTCACCTTCGCTTTCTGATACGCTCCGCGAATCATCATCAGAGCGTACCGCTCACCGTCGCTTCAAAAATTTTCGCAACACCCTACCCTCCCCCTTATTTTTTCCCCCTTGCCCATCCGCGCCGCAAGGCCGCCTATGCTTCCACCAAGCGATGGGAACCCGCATGCCCGCACGGTAGCCGACAGGGCCCTAGTCCATGAGATGCTGCAGGAGGTCCACGACTGCCTGCTGATCCGGAAAATATAATATAAGCAGGAAATATTTATTGCGTAGCGCAAGGCGGGCAGTATGTTCGTTCTTCGCCGCGGCCGCTGCGCAGCCGAGCCTTTACGCACGGCGAAAGAATCATCCTAGCGAGTACTTCTTATTTTTCTACAGCGCTAGCTCGTGAGAAAGCTTTTTCCCGATGAGAAGGAGAAACAGTAAGCAGTTTTCGATCAGTGTTTGGATCCGACGCGGTTCGCCGCTCCGCATATTACTCGCCAAAAACAAAAAAAAAAAAAACAAAATCTTTTAAACAAAAAGACGCAAAAGAAGTCGTGCATACGCAGTTAACTGTTAAGAAAAGTCGCCAAGAAGGCCAAATTTAATATTTAAAATTTTTGTTCGCCAAGAAGGCCAAATTCAATATTTAAAATTTTTGTTCGCCACGAAGGCCAAGTTAATTTTTATAAAAAAAAAAAAACCCAAAAACAAACGTTGTCCGTTAAATTAAGCTTTAAAACATCACCCGCGTCGCGCGTTAACCGAAAAACCAGAAAACCAACGGAACAGCAGAACCAACAGCAATCAACGACCACTCCGCGACGACCAACAGTCACAGGTACGTCTCCTCATTGTTGTCCCTCACACTAACAATAAGCATTTCAACAATTTTTTTGTTTTCTCGCTTTTGAATTCTCTGCGCACGCTCCTGATCGCGATCTTCATTGGCAGATGGCTTTTGAATAGTTGGCACAACGTTTTTCAAAAATCGTCTTTTCGTAAAGCCCTTTGCACCATGCAAATTGTTGAAGTCTTAACATTCATATTTTTTTCGCGGGAGCTAAAGCTTTTCCATTTCTTCAATAATATGGGTTCCGTTGGAAAATTTAAGAAGCTTATTGAACTAGGCCTTTTTTGTTGTTGTTGTTGCAATTTTTCACGGCACACCTCATTTAGTATTTCAAGTTGGTTTTTTCCCAAAACTTGATTTCACACACGAACTTATTTGAAAACAATATCAAATATCAAATTTAAAACAAACAGACATGCGCAAGGCCAAATCTGTTCTTTTTGATTCACGATGAATGGCGACTGTCAACAAAGTTGATAGTTGATACTTTTTGTACGGGCCATAAAGCCGTTCGTCTTTATATCTTCTTACATATATAAAAAAAATAACAAAAAAACGTGTTTGTGTGTCGTCGCTAACTGGCCAAACGCGTCATCCGATTTAATTCAAAATTTCAGGATTTTTTGGAGATGGTCTGTGAATGGCTTATGTTAAGTTTGAACGAAATCTTTCTGCAGTGGTTCTCACAGTCAAAATCTGACCATAGCAGCGATTCGCGTCACCCGATTTTATTTAAAATTTTAGAGTTCATTAGGGACGGTCTGTAGATGGTTTATATGAACTTTGCACGAAACCGGTGCACAGTGATTTCCACAATTTAGGATATTACATTTGGCAGCTGAAAACAGTGCTCTATTATGACGCATATAAGAGATGATAAGGACCGGAGTAATGCCCGATATTTTGAATCTTTTCTTTTGGGAAAAGTGAATTTTTTCTACTGGGCCGATCTGTAATCAATTACGGGAAAAATCGGCCATGACCACAATTCGCGCAGAATATTTGTAAAGGCTTCCTTTATATAACTGGATTAGTGGCAAAAAATTTAATGGTAACTGCATAGATAAATTGACAAATTTTAAACCACTTAGCTTAAAATTGTGAAAGGGGTATCGTGTCAAAGCTGTGTAGATAAATGTACGATATAAGTTTGAAAGAATGGCTTAACAAAAAGTTATTAAATTATTACGTTTCAATTTGACCATGACCACCATTCGCGAATTTTTTCAAAAAATTTTTTTTCCATTGTACCATAAGATATAATTATATATGGCTGCTATATTCACGATTCGAAATGATGCAAATTATATTTTGCAAAATTGCACGAATGGTGGCTATGGCCAAAGTTTGACTGTAAGAGGACACTATATATAGCTTGCAAAATCACAATATAGGCTATATGTGCCACAGCAAAGAGTACACTATGATTAAGAGATTGCATCTCTATTTTCAATGTAAACAAATCACATTATAACGCATGAGCTAACGCAAGCTAAACATGTTCAGATTATCAAAACAAGTTTCGCTTTCTTGCTTGCTTTCTTATGTGCATGAACGAGCGCCTGGACGAAAAATCAATCCGAAGATTTGATGCCTAGGCCGCATTTTTTCAATGTTATGTAATTGTGATGTTGCGAATATTCGCATTCGCATTCGCATAATGCAATATTCGCATATTTCTGGACATTCGTATTTGCATTCGCATTCGCAAAATTTTATGCGAATATTTGGCGAATATTAACGTCCCAAAAATATACAAATCCTATGTTGACATTGGAATAATAAAATAAACCAATTTATAAAAAAACTAAAATTTTCCTTTTTATTTGAAAAGTAAATAAAAAATACAAAATTAAAAGGACATTATTCTTCAACACACTTGTAATAAAACTAAAACTATTATTTAACAAAAGAGTGTACATATTTTTTCAAAAGTCTTTTTTTAAGTCAACCAAATTTTAGTAGTTAAACTCTAGCAGTGGAATGTTGAACTTTAAAAACAGAAGTTTGGAAGCCTTTTCTCCTTCAAGTCTATTGCGATGCGGTGTGTAAATAAGCCCAGCGCCACTAAAGATTCGCTCACTGGAGACACTTGTTGGCGGTGTTACTAAGAATTGTCTCGCTATAAGGGAAATAACACCGAACTTTTTCTCATTTACCTTCCACCATGTCAGAGGGTCGATGTTATTTGCTACACGTTTTTCCGCTAAATACTCCATTATGGTTTTACGATTTAAAAGATTTGTAGGGTTTTCGTAGCTAGCTAAAGGAATGTCATCTTCTTCACTGTTACTTTCACTCATTTCCATTAGGAATTTCATCTTCTCTCTGAAAGAAACGTGTGTCACAAAATCTTCAGGCTTAGCTATTTTAATTTTTTTCGAATTTGGAGAACCAAAACTTGAAGATGCGGGTTTTTGGCTATTTTTTAACAACTCCAAAATGTGTTTTATGACATGGTCCTTAGTTAAAGTATTCTTAAAAAATTTCGCTTTGTATCGTGGATCAATAAAGGTTGCCGTAGTAAACAATATAACGTCTTCCAAATTTGAAAACTTATCAGTGATACCTTTTTTTCAGAACGGCTGTTGTCTCACCAATATGACCATCGGATGAATCGAAATCATTGAGAATTTTGTCCAAAGTAGCGATTAATGGAATAACTGCTGATAAAGAAACATTTGCTGCACTTATTTCTTTGGTTTTTTCTTCAAAAGGTCTTAATAAATGTATCAGTTTTTCTATTAGCGCCCATTCTTCAGAAGTCAGTTGATAAATTTTGTTATTTGCGGATGCATAAAGACATAAAGCCTCTTTTACTTTCAAAATACGCTCTAGCATGTAAAAGGTGCTATTCCATCGGGTAACACACTCTTGTACAACCTTGAGGGGTGTTTGATTTAGCCTTTTTTGTATGGCTTTAAGCTCATCTTGCGAAGTATTTGAATGATGGAAATGTGTTGCTATCTTTTTGCATTTTGTTATGGCAGCCACAACAGATTCCTGAGATTTCAGACCTTCTTTTAATAAGTTTTGAATTTTGTGTGAAATACGGTCGATATGTTGAACATTTAATAAAGACACACCTCTTTTCATATTTGCACCTGCATCCCGAACAAAGCATTCTACTTTGTCTTTAGGTATTTTCCAGTCCGCCAAAATGCCTTCAAGCTTATGAGCAATTTAACACTATCATTTTTCTTTCAAAATCTTCCTTTATACCATGACAGGTTAAACTCAGTAGAGAAACTCCAGAGCAAGAATCGGACCAAATGTCACTAGTGAACGACATTTTAGATAGTCTTGGATTTTGTGACTCACTTTGCCGTATAATTCGTCGCAGACAAACGTTGTGAAGTATGGCGAGACTTCATGCTGTATAATGGACATAAGTTCATTATAAGTCTTACAAATCCCGGACTTTCTACGAATCTAAATGGCAAGTCTTCCAATGCAATCATTTCACTGATTAAATTGTCAACGGCCAAGGACTTATCTGTTTTATTGTCCCAAATTTTCGACTTTTCGATGCATTCTTGAAGTGACATCTGCTTAGTTGTCGATGGTATACTCTTTTTCAAAGTAGATGGAAGACCACTCATGGCATCCCGCTTTTCTTTTTCGGCTTGTTCTACCGCAGAAAATTCTGCTTTGTGCATGGCTTTTAGATGATTTCTCAAAGCTGTCGTGCTTCGCCCTTTTCGCGAATAATCGTCTTTACAGAGCTTACATGTCGCCCGTTCCGAATCGGACAACTTAAAATAAGCCCATACTTCACTCGAAACTGGTTTGTTCATAACGAATAACTTTAAAAAACTTTAAAAACGAAGAAACTTTTAATTTTCACGATCTGCCGTCAATTAAAAAGAAACCATAAACGAGTAACGGTTGTCGAAATAAAAAGTGCTGCCAATACTGCGAAATTGTTGCGCTTTCAAAGGGGAAATTAGTATTATGTGGATGTTATATATTTCTTTTATGTAGATTGATTTGATATCTATTTTGATTTGTAGGTTTTAAAACAATATTTAAAAGTTATTCGAAAAAGGCTTTCAGAACAAATTCAAATTCATTTTCCTTACGAAAACAGATTAATTAAATTACTTTTTTTGGATCATAGGGCAACACTTTACCAAAAAATATGTGGGATTTACACGGCACGTCAGCTGTCAATAGCAATGCATAGATTAGTCGCGCTTTGTATAAAGCTGAACATTCGCATTCGCGAATATCGGCGTCAGATATTCGCTTTTGCATTCGCATTCGCGAATATTTAAAAATCCACATTCGTAACATCACTATTATGTAAATATAAGGAATTTGTTTTTATTAACTCCTTTTACCATTGGTCCAGTAAAAAATAATCAATTTCGTTAGCTTTGATATACAAAAAGTATATTAGTTCAATTTTTAAATCATATATCAGCTTTTGTTGAAAAAAAACGAGCCGTTATTTTTGCAGAAATAAATGTTTGTATGAACGAATTTTTTTTAAAGAAAAATATTCGAAAAAAGTCGCTTTTTGGTATTAAATTTATTTTTATATAAATTCATTTCCAAGAAAAAACTGAAACGAATTTATATTGCAAGAAGATCAAAACAACTATTTCAAGAAGAAAATAATGCAAATCACAAAAACAGGTCTCCAGACTGTAAATGCGCATTACCTTCTCGCAGTTTGCTGAAAGCACGGATGCCATTTAAAAAATATAAGGGTAATTGAAAAAAGAGCCAATTTGACTAAAAAAAGCCAAAATTTGTTGTATGTATAAAAATCCAAATATTGTGATGTAAATTAGGTCCGCCAAATCTTAAAGCTGCAATTTTATCTTTTAATTATTATTGACTTCAATTATTTGATATGTTCGCACGCTTTGAACTGGGTGTTGAGTAAGTTTTCTCTTGGCGAAAGAAACCCAAAAAGGAGCCATATAAAATAAAAAAGAGCCACAGCGCGAAACATCAACTGTGGCAACCGTGACTGACAGTAAACTTGCCATATGCTGATACTAAATACCAAAAATACCATAACTTTCGGTAGCTTTTTCTTAGAGCTGCCAGACAAAAATCGGCTAATTCACGCTTTGAGTTGTGCATTTATTTAATCAAATTCAAGTCAGATGCACGACATAATTCTGCATGTTTACTGTGATCTTATAACAAGGGAAGCAAAAAAAAATTATAAGTTCTCACAATTTAGTCCATAATTTGAAGTGCGTCGTTACAAAATATCGATTCGTGACGTAAAAAATACATCCAGGGTATGCAGTCGACATTTTGAAGCATCTTGGATTGAAAATAAAAGCTAAGACGAGGTGCAAGACCAATGATAAACCTGGGTTAGTAAATTTTTAATTAAATTTAACACCAGCTCGCAAAACGATAACAGAAGCAATAACACATGCTTCGCGTTTTCAAATATTTTTTACACATTCGCATCCGGAAGTATTAGAATTTGACATTCGTCACATCACTACCACATAAAACAAGTACGGGTGTTATATTCGGGTGCATCTGGCAATACAATACCCGATAAAGATAAGCAGTTGGTTATATATTTGTCAATCAGAGGCTTAATATAAGCTCAAATTCTAAATAGCATCGATATTTTGTAAAAATAACATCCGATTTTGCGGCAGTCTTTAAAATTTTTTTGAAAGGTTCTTATACTGAAGGTACCCTTAATAACGGACCGACCAAGAAAATTTTAGTAGAGCATGTTTGCGGCTACAAAGGAATCATACATGTGAACTTTCGATCAAGGCCCATTTGAATTTCGGGTGCAGGAGACAAATTTCAAAAAACGCCCTTGTGCCACGCCCACTTTTCCAATTTTTGGAACTTACATTAAATGTCCCAAAATATACTCACATATCAAAATTTATGAATATATTTCAAAAAGTGTCAGTTTTAAAACAGTTTTGTCATTTTCATAACAGACCCTAGTACTGGAGGTACCCCTAAAAATGATCCGATCGGGTCCATTCTCGAACTTGTTCTTACTCATGTGCCCATGAGTATGCATACCAATTTTCATCGGTAGCTCAACTCCTTCGATAAGAAGACTGCATAAAGACAGACGGACAGACAGATGGGCGGGCATGTCTAAATCAAATCTCCTGGTGGCGCAATCACTTCCAGCTCCAAGCAGGGTGCATTAAATTTGAACGAATTTTGTTGGATCTTCTACTATCGGTAATGCAAGTGTTCAGGTTTCTTATGTTTTTGGCGTCAAATGCTTGTAAATTAGTGCTACACTTCAAATGGCTTTTACAATATTCTATTTACATATTTACGATTTATTGGTAGGCCATGACGACATAAAATATCCCTATCCTGAAAGCACAAAAGCATATAATGTTCGAAAATGCCAGGTTTCAGGATGCGATGGTTCTTCACCACTTAGCCAAATGTTTCGATAGCCGAAAGATGAATTACGTTTGCATCAATGGAGCCAAAATGTTGTTTTTAAAGTAAATGGGATTTCAAATGTATACAAATACATATGCAGTTAGCATTTTCAGCCACAAATGAAAATGAAAAGAAAGCTAACAAAACATGCTATACCCTCTTCTAATATATCAATGCGTCAAGGTGAAATTGTTGATTACGGATTAGAACCTGAGCCCGAATTTACAAACACAAAAGAGACAGCTTACGGATCGAAAACTGTAACGAATGCTTAAAGTTTTGTCAAAACATGAATTTTTATAGACGGAAATGCTCTACGTTAGAAAAACGCTTAGAAAAAAATCGACACATTTATGCATCATCGCTTTCGAGTTTGCGACGTGAAATTGCCGAATTGCATTCGAAGCTAAATGTGTGGAGAACTCTTTGTGAGAATTTCGGTTCAAACTCTATCATATTTGGCGACAACATCAGTCAAGAGACTAAAGAGTTTGTCAAACAAATAGGATGCATTAAAAACACACATTGCACTTCGGAACAAAAAACTATATTGCAAAATATTAACTACGTTTCAAGCCGCGCATACAATTTTATGCGGAAAGATCTAAAATTTAATCTAAAAGATGACAATTTCATTGAGTTTGAAGGGGAAAAAATTTATATATTATATTTGAAGATTATTGCCATCTCATCAAAAGCATAAAGAACGTCTTTATGAAGAACGATATTTTGACTCCAGATGGCAAAGCAAAGTGGAGTGTACTTAAAGAATAACACGAAATCGATTCAAAAAATACTGTTAAAATAGCTCCAAAACTTTCCAAATATTACATTTAACCTAAACTTTTCTAGAAAATGCGTGTCCGACTTGCTGTACAAGCTTTAAGTCATTCCGTTTCAACGGCCATATAATTTTGCAGCTCTAACAGCCTTTTTAAGGTAGAGGAAAACCAAAAGCATTCAGAGTCGACAGGAAAATTTGTCAGAGCAATGAATGATATTTTTGACTACTGTGGTGCTCGCAACTTTTCGTCTAGAAACTTCATCAAACACCCATTGACGCTGGAAAACGGGAAAATTAAAAAAATTAAAGATGCCATAATATTTTTGAAAAGCATACGTGCTTTTTCTAAACGTAAGCTTTATTGTATTGATGGCTTTGTACGCACTTTGACTTCAATGTTGGACCTTTCAAAGGAACTTCTGTCGGATTCGGGCATCAAGTTTGTGGTCTTAGGTCGTTTCAATCAAGACTGCATTGAAAATCTGTTCGCTGCATATAGATCGAAGTTTGGCAATAACAAGAATCCATCGGCGCGTGAAATACAATACATGAGCGCAAAATTATTTTCTATGAAACTTTTGACTCAGAAGTTTTTCAAAATTAAAAATGCTCTTGATGAAATACCTGATGAGACAGTTCTCGATTGGGATCTTAAACCTTTAGATGCAAAAACGAGTATGAAGAGACGCTTCAAAAATCCGTTCTCACGGAATCACCTGGGATTCCCCAATATTCAGAATCAGATTTCACTGTAGGAAATTGTATGGCCGAAGAAGCAGCACAAAGATATTTTGCTGGTTATGCAATGAAGTCTCGGGCGATCAGTAAACTAAACTGCAAGGAGTGCCTTGAACATTTTTCAAAACTTGAAGTATCGCCCCTGATCAGCTCTGAACTTTTCATCACCATGAAAAATTATAGCAGCAATGAATTACTACTGGAGAACCCTTCAAATCATGGGCGTAGCCAGGGGGGCAGGTAGGGGCAAATGCCCCAACCTAAGCCAAATGTCCTCGAAAAATTCTGCGTTTTTTAAGAAAAAATTAATCTTTGTCCTCGAGGAGATTTGGAGAAAATGCTGAAACAACGAGGACTTTTCAAAGAGTATTCTCGTAAAAAACGAGGACAATTTAGGAAAAAAGCGGGAAAAAAGGAGTATCAATGAAAATTTTTATAAAAAATGAGGACAATTCGCAAAATTGCAGAAAAACGCACAGAGCGAAAAATGTCCCCTAAATTTAAGAGGATTTCCATCTTAAATTGCATGTCGACCAAGGAGAGTGACAGGGGAAAAGAGTGAAGAAATATTTAGTAGAAAGTCATCTTAATTTTAGCTTACAAATCATCTTAATTTTATTGAAAAGGAAATCTAGTAAAAATAAGGGGGAAACTTCTTATTCTCTCTTCTTCTTCTCTTTGTTATGTCATAAAAAGTGCGAATGAGAGGCAAAACTGCTTGTTTCTAACCGATTATCATCGTAAAATTATTCAGTTGCAAAACTTCTAGTTTTTATGGGGTGTCATCTTAATTTTATTGAAAAGAAATTCCCTCTTATTTTTACTAGAAATCATCTTAATTTAATTGAGAAGATTTTCCTCTTGTTTTTACTAGAAATCATCTTAATTTTATTGAGACGGAGTTCCCCGTTTTTTTTTAATGGGGTAGTCATCGTTATTTCATTGAAAATCTAGAAAAAACAAGTGAGAGTGGTACTGTGGGGCAAGCTTGACCGTACAGTACCCTACTAGTTTTCAAGCTTATTACTGCATAAATACGCGTGGCAATGCACTTTATATAGTTATTAGAAGAAACAAGTAAAGAAATTTACATCGGCTAAGCCGATTGCACACATACCTTTTCCTCAGCCTAAAATATGTTAAAACATTACCCTTCTTCTGTTGCAGTCGGGCAAAAAAAAAAAATGTGTGTATTGGGTAAATTCTTGTGTTGTCCAGTCAATATCAAATTTTTGCAAATTTCGCGGATGTTAATCATTGTCAAAATGTTACCGTAAGAGGGCATTAAGTCTAGCTGAAAAATACTCAATTCAAAATAGTGAAGATCAAATTTTTGCGAATTTCGAATTGTGGTCATGTTTGAAATTTAACCATAAGTGACGACTTTATTTGACGGCTAAATACACAATCAGAAGCAAAAAAAAGTATACTCTAAATTTTTTCTTATTTCATTGTAAGATTGTATGAACTTAATTGAAAAATGTTGTTACATATTTTACTTCAGTACAGCCAAATTTGCTTAGCAATTTCTGTGGGCCAACTGATTTTCGAAAGTTAATATTATGACAAAATTAAAAATATAAAAGATTTTCAAAACAAAATGTTTTTAAGGGGTGGCATCGTGCTCTGAAAATGGCAAAAAACACGATTTTTTTGTATGGGGAATTTCGTTTTTCCTTGATAGTTTCCATAATATTGGTCCTTTTTGCTTATGCCAAAAGATTTTTGAAAGGTAATTGAAGGTCTTTCCGAAATGGGGACTAACTATTAAATCGAGTTTATTTTAGGGTGTGGCAAACGATTTCCAAAATGAGCATTTCCGAATTTCGACGGTTTTAAAGCTATACAGACCAGAACCTTATTGATATATTTAATATTTATATTTTTTTTTTAGAGACTTATCAATCACATGAAAAAACATCAACATAACCCCCGTTAATTAATTACTTTGTATGCAAACGACACATAAATAAAATAAATTTTCCCGAAAAAGCTACATATATAGCTCCATATCTTCTTCTACACATGGAAAAAAAAATTTCTTTTTTTTTAATTGAGGACTGAAGAATTTTCTTTAAAAAAAATGTGATTTAATATTTGTCGGACGATTTTGAAAAAATCGAAAAAATGACACCTTGCTATTTATAAAACGCGAAATCAATGGTAAAAATTTATAAAATCGATTTGATTCATTTCATATACTAACGATATTTCTCTACTGTCAGAAACCAAAAAATGATACTTTTAAAGTATCTCTCAATATTATATTGTTAATAAATGTGTCCTACTTTTTTTTTCAAAAAAATTTCCTCGTTTTTTCATTGATTTTTGAGAAATTGTCCTCGAAAAAAGACCTAAAAAAATTCCTGGCTACGCCCATGCTTCAAATACCTTTTTCGAAATTAATAAAATGCGTTTTGAAGTTTTTAAAACCCTTTTTCCGTTACATTTCGAAAAAGCTGGAATTTTGAAAACCATAATTCATGCTTGCATCTTCAAAACTCCATCCTGGGTTGACGAAAGCGACAATTGTTACAGTCATAAAATGGATATTTTGAGATATCTCATAACAATATTATTGCGAAAACAATGTCGTTGGCATTTAAAAAAAAACACCAAAAGAAAACTCCCAGATACACCTTATTCTCACAGTCCCCAAAGCCAAAAATTAAAATTATTAGGTGTCAAGTAAACGTAAGTACAAATATAGATCTTTTTTTTTAAAATAATATATAAGTAGATCAGTGGCGGATCCACGGGGGGCGATATCGGGTCCGGACCCCCCCCCCCCCTTGGGAATTTTGGAATCCAAAATTGCTTAGGGGAAAGTGGTCGAATTCCAAACCCCTTAAGAATCTTTTCTATAAATTCAAAACGCTGATACTCAAGATAAGAACTTAACATGCCATTAGCAAGAGAATATCATAACCTTTGTTTTTGCAATATAAATTTTTCATCAAGAATTAACTAAATATAGATTATTTTAGAAACATTCAGTATACTTTTTTTCAGTGAAAAATTTCAAATTAATGTTAAATCAATTAGAAAATCATGAGTTGTTTTAAGGCACGAATTATATTTTTATTGAAATTTTAAAACAATGGTGCTGGAGCGAGGCACTTTCAAACATTTCTATATTTTCGAGGCTTTTAGAAGAATTCACGCAGAATTTTTCCTTCGCTGAGTGCGATTCCTGCGTGAATATTCAGGGATGGAAGACCATTCAAACGCTCTTGTCTCATTGTGCTTCTTAAGTAAGACTTTAGTCGTCTTAACGTCGAAAATGACCGACGAATAGCTCAGGCTTACATTATTTATGTTTCTTTATATTTTTCAAGCTTATTTAGGGTCCTTTTTTGTACATTTGTGCTACTTAAAATGCTCCAACACTTAAATCGTATTTATTTTCATATAAGTAGTGCTATTTTTCTTTTATTAATTCATTAAAAGCTGCAATGATTTTAATAAATTTTTTGATGTACATACATCAATATCTTGTTGTGTATTTCATCATATCGCACCCTTGCTATTAAATAAGCACAATTCAAAATTGCGCATTTCTCGAAAATCATTCAATCTCTCTTCAAACTGAGGAGAAATAATATTTTTTCTAAACTTGTATTACTCTCAATCGGCTGCTGAATCTGTCAGTATAAGCGTTAATTTTCTAGGTGTTGAGTTTCTAACAGAAAAATGCAATCGAACATAAAAAAATGTATTAAAAAATTTTTTGAATTGTGCCGCTTTATTAGCAAGGGTGCGATATGTTAGAAGGCAAGCTTTGAGCAATGTTGTTTTCGTTAAATTCCAGCAACATGAAATATGACCAATTTTGAATGTGTGCTATCTTAAGCTATTAGAGTAGCTCAGTATGATAAGCAATCGAAAATGTTTCCTTGCTGAGAAATAATAAGTCCCGCATCATTATCGCCTTTCTCAGATTGGCATTGGCCCCGTTGAGGACAAGAGAAAAATGTTTCCCAATTTTTCTATGGTAAGTCTATTTCATTTTTGAGATAGAGTTTTACGGCTAAGGTGAAAAAGTTGCCCCTTTTGAAAAAGAGTGGGATTGATAATGGATGTTTTTCGGTCTAAGAACATTGCGTGTAGCTAGGAAAAGTAGTTCTTCGGTTATGGATATTTCAATGATAAAAAATAAAAATTTTCTATCTTTGAGGCCATTGCGCCACCTCTAAACTTTGCTTAATCTTCATAATTTTGCACACGCAAGTTTTTGATAAATACCAAACTTTTGAGCCACTGGCAGACAGAATTCGAGAAACTTTTTTTTTTCCATACATTTGGCGCCCACCTTAATGTATATGGATTAGAGTGTTTTGGGAAGTATTATTTGGAATATCTCAGAGTACATTTTGATGGTAGCTCATAGCACAAAAATTCAACTCATATTCGTACATAAATATGGGCCAAAGAGTGGACAAAAAATTTTTTTTTTTAATTAATTGTATGAAGCTGTGAAATTTATTTAAAACAAACAAAAATTATTTTTCTGCCTCTAGCAAAAAGTTTTGGAGCCCCCCCTTTCCCAAATCCTGGATCCGCCACTGAAGTAGATGTTCCATTTCAGGAAATAAACGATTCTATTATCATACCATACCATATTTGATTTTCGATGATGAGAAACTTAGCATCATAAGCACTGGGATAACATGTATTTCCTTTTTTTTCTAATTTAATCAACATAACAGGTAAATGATGACAACGCATTTAATTACAAGAAAAAATTTAAAAAACTAATAATAAAAACGAACAAAAAATTTTTATTTTTGACTCAATGCGGCCTAGGCATCAATTCGTTCGCATTGACTTTTCGTTCATGCACATAAGCAAGAAAGCGAAACTTGTTTTGATAATCTGAACATGTTCAGCTTGCATCGCTCACACGAATCGTAGTTGTGCGATGGGCTAACGTCGAAAAATAAGAGAAATGCAATCTCTTTACTAATAGTATACTCTTTGCCGACAGACAGATATGTCTAGATCGACTCCTCTGGTCACCCTGATCAGCAATATATATGGGGCATTCCACGTCAAATCGGCCAAGGTTCACCCTCGATGTCTCCGATTTGATTCAAATTTGGAGGGTCCACAGGCACATACAAATAGTGAAGGAATCCAAAATTTCAGCTTGATTGATGCAATTTTTTGGATTTTACAGCACATACAACAACAAATTTTGATTTTATAATTTTTCGATTATTTCGGCAACGAAACGAGCTGAAATTCTGAAAAAAATCACATATACGCACATTAATATGGTGTATCCCAAAAAATTTTTTTGCAATTTTTTTTTTTGGAAAATAAAAAAAAAAAATTTTTGTGAAAATTTTGAAATTTTTTCCAAAAGTAGCCCCAAGTATTGCGGAAATTTTGATACCAACATTATGGGGTGCACTCTGTAGTTAAAAGAGTTACTAATTTTTCAAAGACGCTGGAATCAAGTATTTGGCCGGTCAAATTAGCTTGAAAAATAAGGCTAAGGTTACATTAATTCGCAGAGAGCTAAAATACGGCATGAGTATTGAGAACACTATTCAAAACAATTTTTCAAAAGTCCCCATCGATCCGACGTGTGAAAAAAAATTTATTCAAGGTCAAATGTTGCAAAAATGTTTTTTTTTTTTTCTATGCTTTTTCAGCTAAACGGTAAAAAATTTCATCAACCTATCTCAACACTTCACAGATTTTGGGTGCACAGCTGAATGGCATTTTTTCGCCACAGCACACGGAAGAGGAGCGGGTGATGGTATGGGAGGTACTTTGAAACGTTTGGCAAAACGATTCTGTTTACAAAGTGGTATTAAAAATGAAATTTTAACGGCACAGAAACTCTATGAGTGGGCGAATGAACATTTAGAAAACTTAATCGTATTTTTTTTGCACAAACAATGACTACGAAAGTGAACTTGACGTTTTGAACATGAGATTTGTAAAGGCAAAGACAATTAAAGAAACACTTGGGTTTCATTGTGTTTTACCCATCGACGATCACACTGTCGAAATGAAAGCATTCTCAGAGAGTGAAACGTCCAAAATGGTAAAGTTTTAAAATGTAGCTAAGAATTACTAGTTCAGTTCAATAAAAATGGTTCATATATGAAAAGTAATATGTTTTTGACATTCTTATACATTAATTTTTCATTACCTAAACCACTTTTAGAATTTTTTCTTTGAATAATCAGGAGAGCATCGCCAATTGTTACCGCGACTCGATGTTGTACAAAGCAGTACTAAGAACCATGTAGGACTGTAGGTCTAACTGTCGACGTCGAAAAGCCTCTGCCGCGATGGGGATATACACCATTAGGCAGGCATAGGAAATTCAACAAATTGGGGATATTCACCAAAAAGCTACCAACAAAAACCTTAAGCAGGAATAGGAAATTCAACAAATTCGAGAAATTCACCAGAAAGCTACCAACAACAATACGGGTAGACACAAAGTGGCACTATGATGCCAATTGCAAGAAAATTGTCAAAGAAACACGGCGTCAGCTCGGTTTTTTATATAGCTTTAAAAGTTATAATTAAAGCTTTAATAAATATATTACGATATACTTTTGCTTAATGTGCACGAATGTTTTCATTTTGTAATAAATTGACACACATTTTTGACTACTGCTACGAATTTGATTGTATATAGAATTTAGTATTTTTGCTGAAAAAGTGTGATCAAAAAGTTATGTGGACGGGGTAGGACAAAAAAAAACCATTTCTATTTCTCCTTAATATTGAGTTTCCTTGATTATTTTTATGTTTTCCAAGCTTTTCATGGCATTTTATGAGTTTGGTAGATATTTTATATGTAATGTACTCGAAAATCTCCCAAAATTAAAATTAAAAGTGGCAATGCATTTCACCACAGCAGAGCTAAAGATTTCGCTGCCGTAGCGTGCTTCTCTTTTCCTCATGCTATATGCATATGTTGAAGCAGCGTAGCTCTAACACACTGCAGGGATTAGGAAGAAGAAGAGTTAGACCTATAGTCCTATATGCTAAGAACGAAGTTCTAACGGCACAAAACATTATCGGTTTTTTTTTCTTTTGTTATTGAATAAACTATGGAGAACACAACTTTTTCAACTTTGCACCGCTATATCTCCGAAATGGTGATTCTGAGGAAAAAAGTGTTTAAATCACTTTTATAGATAAGTGCATGATGAATAATTTTTGTGTGACATATTTTTCGATAAAACTTACCGTAGAAAAACAAAAACATTTTTGCAACATTTGACTTTGAATAAATTTTTTTTCACACGTCGAATCGATGGGGACTTTTGAAAAATTGTTTTTAATAGTGTTCTCAATACTCATGCCGAATTTTAGATCTCTGCGAATTAATGTAACCTTAGCCTTGTTTTTTAAGCTAATTTGACTGGCTAAATACTTGATTCCAGCGTCTTTGAAAAATTAATAACTCTTTTAACTACAGAGTGCACCCCATAATGTTGGTATCAAAATTTGCGCAATACTTGGGGCTACTTGTGGAAAAAATTTCAAAATTTTCAAAAATGACATTTTTTCAAAAAATGAATTTTTTTGAAAAAAAAAAAATTTTTTTTTAATTTTCCAAAAAAAAAAAATTTGCAAAAAATTTTTTTGGATACACAATATTAATGTGCGTATATGTGATTTTTTTCAGAATTTCAGCTCGTTTCGTTGCCGAAATAATCGAAAAATTATAAAATCAAAATTTGTTGTTGTATGTGCTGTAAAATCCAAAAAATTGCATCAATCTAGCTGAAATTTTGGATTCCTTCACTATTTGTATGGGCCTGTGGACCCTCGAAAGTTGAATCAAATCGGAGACATCGAGGGTGAACCTTGGCCGATTTGACGTGGAATGCCCCATATACATAAGGGTGATGACTTTTAGTGTTTTTTTTTTCCAAAAAAATTTCCTGTATTATAGTACGATGAACTTTTATTAAAGATGCCATAAAACACTAATTTTAAGGTTATTTGATATAAAAAATGTCACGCACCAAGTCATTTGAAAAATTTAATTTTTGATTTTTTTCCAAATTTTTTATGTTACTGTAAGCAGAGTCGCTTCTAGAGGGGTTAAATGTATGACCAACTACCATTATTTTTTTATTCTCAACAATTTATCGAAACATACCTTCCCCCTATCTCCACTCCTTAAGGGGGCTCCCATACAAAAGTATTTTTTTTTTATGAATTTTTCCCCCACTGTCCTAACTAGCCCCAGAGTGCCCCTAGAGGAGTCAAATGTTTGACCGACCCGCATTAACTTTGTCTCCCTAACATTTTTTCCCAACGTACTGACCCCGTATCTCCCCTCCTTAGGGGGTCACCCATACAAAATTACCTTAATTTTATCACAATTTCATACAAAATGGCTGTCACTACAGTCAAACCCCTCCTAGGGGGATGATATATATGCCCGACCCCCATTATTTTTTTACTCCAAATATTTTCTTCAAACATACCCACCCTCTATCTCCCCTCCTTAGGGGGGTCCCCAAATAAAAATAGGCTTAAATTAAAGAAAAATGCCTCACGAATTTCAATCTATAATATAGATGCCGTAGGAACAAGAACGAGCATGTTCAGTATGCATATTCGAAAAATTTACAAAATTACCTTTTAAACGAGCCTATTATGAAGAATATTGGATTCGTTTTCGGTATGTTTTAAAAATATGTTATAATTATTACCTTCTTATAAAACTGAATTTTGGGTTCCATCCCCTAACTGGCCAAATAATGACCTATTATGAAGAATATTGGATTCGTTTTCGGTATGTTTTAAAAATATGTTATAATTATTACCTTCTTATAAAACTGAATTTTGGGTTCCATCCCCTAACTGGCCAAATAATGACATCCGCCCACAAATGAATTAATTGTGTTTTCAGTAAAATGCTTGTAACTTGCGAACCACTCAACACATTCCATTGATATTTGGTTTACTGATAAACTACAAAAAGGGACATATCTTGGAAAAAAATGGACGCCGGCCCTCTCGAGCCACGCCCACAAATAAGACCACAAATAAGGGCTTATCGTTACTTTTGAAGTAAAAGGCGTAGAAGCTTCAAATTCGCAACATAGGTTGACCAAGGCAAATGAAAGGTGTAAGAACAAAAATGTATGTAGCCCGCCCACTTTCACGCCCACAAATGGAGAATTTTCGTAACTTCCGAAGTAAAAGGCGTAGAAGCTTCAAATTCGCAACATAGGTTCACCAAGGCAAATGAAAGGTGTAGGAACAAAAATTTATGTAGCCCGCCCACTGCCACGCCCACAAATGGAGAATTTTCGTAACTTCCGAAGTAAAAGGCGAAGAAGCTTCAAATTCGCAACATAGGTTCACTAAGGCGAATGAAAGGTGTAGGGAAATAATTTATGTGGCCCCCCCACTGCCACGCCCACAAATAGAGAAGGAAAACATAGTGCGCTCATAATGTCGGGACGCTGGGTATTTCAAAGTCGGGCTTGACCGACTTTAGCTTTCTTACTTGTATTTTAATTGTGTTTATGAAAATGAAAATTACATCTTGTCAACAAAATTTTAGTATATAAACGCCGTAAGGTGCAACTAAAATTTACTCTTTAATTGAAGTCAAAACAAGCATTTCATTAAAGCAGAAGTGACACGGTTAAAGTGCCGTTTGTCGCGCCAAATCAACATAAAAGCTCAATTCAGTTTATGTGCTGCAATTGAAATCTTTTATACCAACATCAATAGGTTGACAAACCAGTTTACCAAACAAATAATATAAACAAGTAAAGAAGTTTACATCGGCTAAGCCGATTGCACACATACCTTTTCCTCAGCCTGAAATATGTTAAAACATTACCTTAACAAAAATTCCTGCCGTTTTCGTTGTTCTAGGTTGGATATCTATTTATACCTTATCTGTACTTCGATTTAGCTTCTAAAACTCGAGATTATTATTAAGCACAAAATTTTCGCGGATGGTGATCTTAATCAAATTTTAACCGTTAGAAGACATTTTGTCTAGCTGCGAAATACTCAATTCAAACTAGTGAAAATCAAATTTTTGTGAATTTCACAAATGATGGTCTTGATCAAATTTTAACCCTTAGAGGACATTTTGTTTAGCTGCGAAATACTCAATTCAAAATAGTGAAAATCAAATTTTCGCGATTTTCGCGAATGGTGGTCATGGTCAAATTTTAACCTTAAGTGACGACTTTATTTGGCGGCAAAATACACAATCAGAAAAAGCAAAAAAAAAAAATCATTTTTGTATACAGATATGAGAATAAGAGAAAGAGTGCTTTTTCTAATGTGTAGGATGATGACCATAAATAAAGCGATGTCGCAATTTTTTTTCAGCAAAAGCTTTAGTCTACATAGTAGCTATAAACACACCAAATATCAATAAGCTGGGATGTATAGTAAAAAAGTTATTCACGAAAAACGTTAAGAATCGTGATTTTTGAAGCTACTGAACCACTTCCCACGACCCAAGAAGGGACTACGAAAAAAATTTGTATGTAGTTTTTTGGACATTTACCTGGTTCAAGTCCATGCCAAATTTCAATATGATACCTTTCATGGCTTAGGAGTAAATTACGAAAAACAAAAGTGTGACCGACAGACAGACAGACAGACAGACATGGCTAGATCGATTCCTCTTCTCACCCTGATCAAGAATATATATATTCCTTCGGAAAAGGCATAATAACATATTTAATTTTCAGCTTTGCTAAAATAACGTAAATTTCTATGAAATTTTGGAACTTTGAAAATATATAAAAAATAGAAGGAACCGGACCAAGTGTCTGCCATTATACTTTTCTAAAATAAAAAACATATATTTTAACATATCAAAAGGGCAGACATGCTACGATCACGTTTTTTAAAGTCAATTTTGACGCTTTTCGACGTCTAGGTACGCCCACAGGAACCCTCGCTGGGAATAGTTAACCGCCATTTCGTCCACGGCAGGTGAAAAGGTATACCTAGCATTAATATGAAGTTTGCTACTATACCGTAAGTCTGCCGCACGCTGGCTCTCAGTCTAATGGAACAACTGGAAAAGCCCCAACAGAACTATTATTCAATCGTGTGATTAAAGACAAAATACCATCTATTTTTGTGGTCAGCGATGTGGAGGCTAGGCACATGGATGCCGTTAACAAGTAAAAAGGAAGGGAGAAGGCAGATAAAGATCGCAAGGCAAAAGACAACGATATTAAAGCTGGAGACAGAGTATTTATGAAGAATGTGATATTTACAAATAAACTGACACCAACATTTGGAACAGATGAATTTGAAGTGATTGAGCGGAAAGGAAATGATGTCACGGTACGAGGTAATGATAAAGTTTACAGGCGGAACATTAGTCACGTCAAGAAATTGCCAAGCGAGGAGGAGGTGGACGAAGAGTCCACTCCCAATGACGATACTCTTGGTGGGAACGAACTGGTGGAACCACAGGCTCTTCCAATATCAAGGTTGACACTGAAGTAAAAAAAAAATTGGATGGATGTGGAGACCTGAATAATCAAGTATTCATTTAGTTTGAGGCTTAGAGAAAATATATTGGGAATACATTCGAACTCTCGAAGAAGTGAACTCTGAGAACTTCTTTGCGTTAACTGTCATGGATTCTTTGACAGCTGCCACGCCCACAAATGAATTAATTGTGTTTTCAGTAAAATGCTTGTAACTTGCGAACCACTCAACACATTCCATTGATATTTGGTTTACTGATAAACTACAAAAAGAGACATATCTTGGAAAAAAATGGACGCCGGCCCTCTCGAGCCACGCCCACAAATAAGCCCACAAATAAGGGCTTATCGTTACTTTTGAAGTAAAAGGCGGAGAAGCTTCAAATTCGCAACATAGGTTGACCAAGGCAAATGAAAGGTGTAAGAACAAAAATGTATGTAGCCCGCCCACTTTCACGCCCACAAATGGAGAATTTTCGTAACTTCCGAAGTAAAAGGCGTAGAAGCTTCAAATTCGCAACATAGGTTCACCAAGGCAAATGAAAGGTGTAGGAACAAAAATTTATGTAGCCCGCCCACTGCCACGCCCACAAATGGAGAATTTTCGTAACTTCCGAAGTAAAAGGCGAAGAAGCTTCAAATTCGCAACATAGGTTCACTAAGGCGAATGAAAGGTGTAGGGAAATAATTTATGTGGCCCCCCCACTGCCACGCCCACAAATAGAGAAGGAAAACATAGTGCGCTCATAATGTCGGGACGCTGGGTATTTCAAAGTCGGGCTTGACCGACTTTAGCTTTCTTACTTGTATTTTAATTGTGTTTATGAAAATAAAAATTACATCTTGTCAACAAAATTTTAGTATATAAACGCCGCACAGTGGTTCAGAATTTCAGTGGGTCGGCCAAAAATGCCCAATGTTGATGTCCAAATATGCAAAATCATGGTATGCTAGTTGATTGAGAATAGTTTCAAAGTAAGATTCTCAAAATTTTAGTTTGGTTGCACAATAATTGTGGGCGTGGTTGATAAACAAACATTGCACTTTTTGATTTCCTTAAAACTGTGTTCAAAATGTAATATTTGGAATATTTTAGTAGCTCACATCTTACACAAAAATGGCTGTAGAAACTCGTTGTTTTTTTAAATAAATATATGACTGATGTCGTTTGATAATAAATATTAAAAAATATTATGCAGTAAATAAAATTATTTTTATAATATTTTTTTTTGAAGCTCCAATTTTATACGATTTTCTTATTTTGCAAGAGTATAACTTGTTTGCATCAAAATGCTTCAAAACAAAATTACATTTATTTGAAAGCCAAAACAATTTTCTTTTCAAAAATGTATACTTTATTGCCAACAACTGCCAACATCATTGTGAAACTTTCCATTATACCAAAAAAGGGGTGGCATTCCGCATGCACGAATATAAAAGGGTCTGTTACGAAAACCACAAAAACTGCTCTAAAATCGAAGTCCTTCAAGATATTTTGGTAAAATTTGTTATTTGAACATGTTTAAAGGCAAGTAATATGATTTCAAAAAATTGGAAAAGTGGGCGTGCCATAAGGGCGTTTTTCGAAAATTGTCTCCTACACCCGAAATACCGATAGGACTTGAATGAAAGTTGGCACGTATGCTTCCTTGATAGCCAGTAACTTCCTTCCCAAAAATTTTTTCGATCGGCCTATTATTAAGGGTACCTCTAGTACTAGGGTCTGTGACAAAAATCCCAAAAATGTCTAAAAAGCGGACTTTATTGAAATATTTCAATGGAACTTAGATTTTGAGCGTATATATAAGGGTCCGATTAGAATTCAAAAAAAATTGGAAAAGTGGGCGTAGCAAAAGGGCGGTTTTCATAAAGAAATTTAACAAAAGTCGGTATATGGGGCCCCTTATGTCCTTAAACACCTCTTGATATTAAAAATTATTTGAACATGTGTTTCTGTGTCGGGTATTCTATTGTCAGGCTGGCCTTACTATAACACCCTTACTTGTTCAAGTTATTTTGATGAAATTTTGTGTTTGAATATAGTTTATTGTAATTTTTTTAAATCTTAAAAGTGGGCTTGGCAAAAGGTCGGCTTTCGAAAATTGCCTCCATAGACCTTAATTGCAATGGGAATCGAGCAAAAGTTGTGATTTCAGGTCCTTTTGAAATCACAAAAATCTCCTATAAGAATTTTCTTGGTCAGTTTATTTTGAGCAGGACCTGCAGCACTATGGTCCAATACAAAATTTTCAAAACCTGCTCCAAAACCAGAGATTTTCAGTTTTAAATTACCAGTATCCCAAAACAATAAAATAAATGCAGAATATTCTGATTAAAATATTTAGTGCGAATTTTATTTGAATTCGGTAGTTCAAACTGTAAAACAGAACATAATGTGAGCAGAAAATATTTTATAAAACATGAAAATTCCCTTGAAAACAAAATTTTTCAAGTTTACCGCTAAAGTAAACCACTTTCTAATTCTTCAATCAAAACAAAATTTCGTTCCGTTACTCTTTATTATTTTGTCTCTCAAATGGCGAAAAAATTATATGATTGTCTCTATTGGTTCAAAAGTTACAGATTTTTGACCGACCTAACCTCAGTCTGAACCACTGTGCGCCGTAAGGTGCAACTAAAATTTACTCTTTAATTGAAGTCAAAACAAGCATTTCATTAAAGCAGAAGTGACACGGTTAAAGTGCCGTTTGTCGCGCCAAATCAACATAAAAGCTCAATTCAGTTTATGTGCTGCAATTGAAATCTTTTATACCAACATCAATAGGTTGACAAACCAGTTTACCAAACAAATAATATAAACAAGTACAGAAGTTTACATCGGCTAAGCCGATTGCACACATACCTTTTCCTCAGCCTGAAATATGTTAAAACATTACCTTAACAAAAATTCCTGCCGTTTTCGTTGTTCTAGGTTGGATATCTATTTATACCTTATCTGTACTTCGATTTAGCTTCTAAAACTCGAGATTATTATTAAGCACAAAATTTTCGCGGATGGTGATCTTAATCAAATTTTAACCGTTAGAAGACATTTTGTCTAGCTGCGAAATACTCAATTCAAACTAGTGAAAATCAAATTTTTGTGAATTTCACAAATGATGGTCTTGATCAAATTTTAACCCTTAGAGGACATTTTGTTGAGCTGCGAAATACTCAATTCAAAATAGTGAAAATCAAATTTTCGCGATTTTCGCGAATGGTGGTCATGGTCAAATTTTAACCTTAAGTGACGACTTTATTTGGCGGCAAAATACACAATCAGAAAAAGCAAAAAAAAAAATCATTTTTGTATACAGATATGAGAATAAGAGAAAGAGTGCTTTTTCTAATGTGTAGGATGATGACCATAAATAAAGCGATGTCGCAATTTTTTTTCAGCGAAAGCTTTAGTCTACATAGTAGCTATAAACACACCAAATATCAATAAGCTGGGATGTATAGTAAAAAAGTTATTCACGAAAAACGTTAAGAATCGTGATTTTTGAAACTACTGAACCACTTCCCACGACCCAAGAAGGGACTACGAAAAAAATTTGTATGCAGTTTTTTGGACATTTACCTGGTTCAAGTCCATGCCAAATTTCAATATGATACCTTTCATGGCTTAGGAGTAAATTACGAAAAACAAAAGTGTGACCGACAGACAGACAGACAGACAGACATGGCTAGATCGATTCCTCTTCTCACCCTGATCAAGAATATATATATTCCTTCGGAAAAGGCATAATAACATATTTAATTTTCAGCTTTGCTAAAATAACGTAAATTTCTATGAAATTTTGGAACTTTGAAAATATATAAAAAATAGAAGGAACCGGACCAAGTGTCTGCCATTATACTTTTCTAAAATAAAAAAACATATATTTTAACATATCAGAAGGGCAGACATGCTACGATCATGTTTTTTAAAGTCAATTTTGACGCTTTTCGACGTCTAGGTACGCCCACAGGAACCCTCGCTGGGAATAGTTAACCGCCATTTCGTCCACGGCAGGTGAAAAGGTATACCTAGCATTAATATGAAGTTTGCTACTATACCGTAAGTCTGCCGCACGCTGGCTCTCAGTCTAATGGAACAACTGGAAAAGCCCCAACAGAACTATTATTCAATCGTGTGATTAAAGACAAAATACCATCTATTTTTGTGGTCAGCGGAGATATCTTGGATGTGGAGGCTAGGCACATGGATGCCGTTAACAAGTAAAAAGGAAGGGAGAAGGCAGATAAAGATCGCAAGGCAAAAGACAACGATATTAAAGCTGGAGACAGAGTATTTATGAAGAATGTGATATTTACAAATAAACTGACACCAACATTTGGAACAGATGAATTTGAAGTGATTGAGCGGAAAGGAAATGATGTCACGGTACGAGGTAATGATAAAGTTTACAGGCGGAACATTAGTCACGTCAAGAAATTGCCAAGCGAGGAGGAGGTGGACGAAGAGTCCACTCCCAATGACGATACTCTTGGTGGGAACGAACTGGTGGAACCACAGGCTCTTCCAATATCAAGGTTGACACTGAAGTAAAAAAAAAATTGGATGGATGTGGAGACCTGAATAATCAAGTATTCATTTAGTTTGAGGCTTAGAGAAAATATATTGGGAATACATTCGAACTCTCGAAGAAGTGAACTCTGAGAACTTCTTTGCGTTAACTGTCATGGATTCTTTGACAGCTGTTTAAAAAGTTCTCAAAGTTCACTAAGTTTGAGGTCTGAATGAATACCCATATAGTTTTCCTTATAAATTATGAAAAAGTATTGGGGAGTTCAGATTGAGTTGCGGTTTATAAAATACAGTTTTGAAACAACTAACCATACAATACTACAAGCGACACTCTCTAAATTTTTTGAATTTGCTTGTAGGTATGATAAGAATATGCGGGTGCGATACAGACAGAGAACAGTTTACATGAGTGCGACTGAAAAAGATAGAGTTTTGTCAACGACTGCTGTGGTGAACAGTTCAACAGCCCTGCAGGAAGTATGAGTAGTTAAGCTCTAGCGTGTTACTAGTTCTAATTCCACCAGCACTGGTTCTTCTTTATACCCCTGGTTATGTATTACTCTGTACAAAATTAACATTGCGTGTGGGCCAAAAATCACTAATTGTGCACTTGAACTAACGCTTTTTTAGTGATTTGGGAACCAATTGGGTAAATTGGGTATAGTAAAACACTAGTTCCTTTGAAAGATTATTGACCATATTTTGTGGTTTTTTGGTTATTTTTGTTCTAAAATTTTTTGAGCCTCCAATATGCAATATTTAAAAGACACCAAATTATTTTTCGAGTTTGTTTTATTTACAAAAATATTTGTAATATATAAAGATAGATTTTATTTTTGATTTCGGAGCACCAACGCTCTTTGCAACAACTATATAATGGCAACTCTTATTACTGACACGAAAAACCATTTTTCCATGCAATACTAGTCGGAGCTTTATACGAAGCTATACCCCCCTTTGCACTAGTTCTTTAGTTTTAGTGAAAGTACTAGTTGCATCCGGACAATATACCTCACGCTTCCTAGAGGGTAATAAGCATTGAGCTCTGCTGTGTTGAAAGTCAGATTGTAATGTCGATGTGTGAGTTCATATGTACACAAATCGTGGTGAAAGTCAGTTTATTTTATGTGAATGTGTTAACTGTGGGCAAAGTCAGATTGTGAATGGGCAAAGTCGGTTTATACAAGCTCCCCTCACCCGTCTTAGTGATTTTGGGAAGTGTCGCTTGTAGTATTGTATGCAACTAACTTCAATCCGGTCTTTATTGTTAAGCACTTAAAGGAAAGGATCTTGGTCATAAGATCCTTGCGACTAAGCACTGGTAGGGTGTTACCATTCCAAAAATGAAATCAATTTGAAAATTTGGTCATCCGTCCACTCAGTTGAAACTCTTGGTTTTTTCCGCTTAAAAGTTGGTCTTCTTCATAAGACATAGCGCACCTGTTATATAAAAGTCATATAATAAACACAACAATACCAATTTGTTATTTATGAAAGGCAGTCGTAAATTTTAAAAGAAAAATAAAATACTCACCCCAATATTCGTCGAAATTCAAACGAAATTCCAAAAACTCAGCTTAAATGTTTCATGTATTTGATCATGTCAAAAAGCTTCATTGGCAAACATTTTATTTTATCAAATAATAATATTTTATTTCAAAGCCAACTTCATTTAAGGTATAACATTGGTAATATAAATATATAAATATTATTTGTCTCAAAACTTTCAAACACGTTTGATCTCAAATATTTGACTTAAAAGTTTTGCGATTACACGGTTTATCAAATATTTTATATACATATATTTTAAGTTAAATATTTGGCTCGTGTAATCCTACTTTTAGAAGGTGGGCGCACTCGATTGTTTGACACATAAGCATGCACAGGCTTTCATACAAACAAACCCTGAGTTAACAAACATACAAACAAAGGTTTTCATATACACAAGCCCTCAGTTACCAAACATCTCTAATGAAAATAAATAGTTTTTTCTAATTTTCTTCCCTTTACCGTGTCGTTGCCACAATTCTAGTACCGCTGTTAGAAAAATATTTTTTATCTATTCTATTAAAATTAAATATTTTAAAAATTTCCACAAATAAAACACAAAATTAAATTTGAAAAAAAAAATTGCAATCATCAATGGAGCTTCGAACCGGATGCTTCTCGCTTTCGGTGCCAGCACTCATACCCTACGCTATGTTGCAAACGTAGCGTACGCTGTCATAAACGCTATAAATGTTGTAGACATGATGACGAGAGCACTTTTTCACTAAGATTCTGTAACATATCAATGTTAATTGCCTGTTACAGCACGAATTCTCCCTCTGTTAAATTGATCGGTCTGTCAACGGATCCGCGTGTTATATCTAGCTTGTGGCTCTGGCATAGCGGAGGGGATGCATGCTATGCTCTTGATTCCAGGGTCCAAGGTTCGATTCCTGGCACAGGCGAAACGGAGTGTGATGTTCCAAGCCTAGCACTGGTTTTTTAAAGATCGCATGTTAGGGGCACATTACATAAAAAGACATACACTCACACAAACACAAGAAAACCTTCTTGGTATCACAATGGGCTGATTTACGGCCTAAGTGGCAGCCACTTCAACCTACCTACCTATAGCTAGCTTACATTGAGTCTTGCGTATTGGTTCGAACCTTGTTGAAGGGTAAAAATACTTTAACGTCTTGTAAAAAAAATTTTTTTTTTATGAATAAAATACAAATATAGATCTAAAAAAGTTAACCCTAGTTCTTATAACCGGGTACACGTGTGGCCAGTGGGCACTTTGGAGTGATGTACCTCCTAAACCATTTATTGTTATTTTATAAAACTCCGGATCTAGGAAGATTACGGTAATCCGCGTCTGCCACCTCAACTGATGTGCTGAGTCAAGGCATTGAGGAGCGATGATCCTCCAAAGTCTTTACCCCCATTAACGTATATCCAAGTACAGGTGTGGCCACTATCTTTTAGTGCAATTTTATAAGTTTTCTACATAAATAAAACAATTGTTTTTTGCTATAAGATAATGTAAATCGGGCATGTGATTGGATTCCCTTTCCCCAAATTTTTGGGGAAAGGGAATTTCGTTCCTCCAATATTTTGAAGAATGTATGGCAATTTTGAAAGAATTGACATTGTCAAAAACAAAAGAGCGGCTATACGATAAAATTTTCGAATTAAAAAATTTCGAACATATTTAAATTACCGAGTATTTATTTCAAATTCCCGGGGAAATGAATTCCCGGGAATCCAATCACACACCTGAATGTATGTTTTTATTTATATATATTTATTTTTTATAACTTAAATTATTTATTTTATTTCTTTATTGTTGCAAATTTCACATAAAAACAAAGTGCTTGAATGCTGCAAACAAATTGGCCGTTTACATGAGTAACGTTTACATGTAAAGAGTGCGTCTTCTGCGCTCATTTTTCTGCTCTCAAAAAGTGGTTTTTATTGCTGTTCTGCCCAACGGAACTGGACGAAGTTTTACTTACACGTAGCTGAATATATTTCCTTTATGACAGGTAGTTGAAATCCTGAAGAAATAACCACGAAATATAAATAAATGGCAAAAAATTCCTACTGGCCACACCTGTACTTGGTTATACGTTCTCGTAGTAAAAGTTGGTTATAAGGACTAGGGTTAAATTGTGATAAAAACGTTTTTACTCAGTATTTTTGGTAAAATGTACTTGCCAAAATCAAATTTCGTGGACTTATAGGCTTTTCAGACTATGAATTTAAATTCTGAATTTAGCTCCTTAAGTTGAATTTATCAAAAACCCTTTCAGACTGTCCGTTTCTGAATTTACGACTTCAAACAGCTGGATTTTGTTTTTGGATTGATTTTCGAACAACTTTTCACATTTGTTTCATTCAAAAGCTGCAAAATGGAAAATGACCAGAAAAAAATGTTAAGCATGTTATTGTTGAGACGTCACAAATTGCAAAAAATGAAAGCAACCGGAATGGTGTTAATAATTAGCTTGCTAACATCAATTTTGAACAACATTCAACATGCTGCAATTCTATCCAGCAGTCAAAACACGCTTTTGAATATTACCCAGCAAGCAATATGAGCGCTTTCGGATACTCTTTTCGGACAGAGATAAAATTGCTTTCACCTTCCAAATGAAGCTTTTTCTGTGCCCGTGCTTAAAGAGGATTTCCGGATGATCCGAAAATGCTCCATTTTATGTGTTTACTCATTAAACGGTCTTACATTAGGCTCTTTTCAGACGTATGATTCGGAGCGCTCCAAAATTTGCTTGCTGGGTAATTTCAAATCAAAATAAAAACAGCTGACTTCAACGTTCAAGGTTGAAAAAAAAGGGAGTAAAAGGTAAGGGTAGCAGCAACGAATGCCTAAACTCATGAGTTTATTTCTGAGTTTAAAGACCCTAAACTCAGTTTAAACGCACTACTTAAGTCTACTTAAGGTACTAAATTCAGTTTAACGCAATAGTCTGGAAACCATATTAATCCTTAAATTTTTGGAATAAAAATTTATTTTATCCATGGAATGAGAGCACGAAAATAGCACATAATTACCACCTATACGGGCATGTGATTGGATTCCCCTTCCCCAAATTTTGGGGAAAGGGAATTTCGTTCCTCCAATATTTTGAAGAATGTATGGCAATTTTTAACGAAATGACATTGTCAAAAACAAAAGAGCGGCTATACGATAAAGTTTTCGAATTAAAAAATTTCGAACATATTTAAATTCCCGAGTTTTTATTTCAATTTCCCGGGGAAATGAATTCCCGGGAATCCAATCACACACCTGATAAACGATTTTTTGAAAAATTCGTTAAGTGCCAATTTTTGCGGTGTGAAGCTACATCGCCCTTTCCAAACAAATTATTTTCGTCTGTAAAATCTGACAAGGACGAGCACAAAAATTTTTAAATCGGTACATTAATAGCACACAAAAAGCACGTAATTCTGAGAAAAAAATTTTTTGATTTCGTAAAAAGCGGGGTGCAGCTTTACGCACTTCCGACTTTTGCTTTCTCACTTGTTTTAGGCCCCATCTACACGATGCAAGTTTTCGCTTGGCAAGTTTTAGTACTTGTGTGCAAGAACTTGAGTGACCAATCCACACGATGCTAGTAAATTTTAGCTTGCAGCTTGCCTGAAAGTAATCTAAAGATGACTGGCACGCAAGTGCTTGGGTACGTAGCCACACGGCGTTACTAAAAGTTGCTTTTCAGAAGCAATTTTTTTAGAACATGTAGCTTGCCAGCTTGAAGGTTTTTACATTCAAGTAGAAGTTCTTGCCGCAAGTTTGACAGTTGGTATAAAAAATCATATTTCAACCTAAAATAGCAAAAATGAATAAAAAAATTAAGAAAGTTCTAGCAGCGGCGCTCATTTTGGAAGAAACAGAAAATTATAGAAAAAAAACCAAAACGAACGATTTGGGCACGCAAGTTCTTTTTTAGAGGAGACATAAATCCCTATTATGAGAATTTAATGAAGGACCTATCAAATGAAGGTGAACAATTCTTTAAACGCTTTGGGCATATCACTCAAGGAGACTTTACCCGTGTTTTTGACTACGTTCATCCGCTTGTTATAAAACAAAATACAAATATGCGTATTGCAATAAGTGTAAGCGAGCGTGTTGCCGTTACGCTGAAATATTTGGCTTGCGGTGACAGCCGTGGCACGCTCTCAGAGTTGTTCAGAATATCACCTCAAGCAATATACAAAATAATACCAGAGGTGTGTGAAGCCATTTTTTTTATCAATGAAACATGTCTATTTGAAGGTAATTATGTTGAAATGACTTAAAAATGACATGCATTTTCTAAAACGCAATCACACTTTTTTCTTCGCAGATATCTGCAACTGAAAGCGAATGGCGGAACATTGCTGAAGAATTCAATGATAAGTGGAACTTTCCGAACTGCTTAGGTGCTGTAGACGGCAAGCACGTAATTTGCAAATGTCCCCCAAAGGCAGGCAGCTCTTATTTTAATTACAAAGGCTCACACAGCATTGTACTTATGGCGGTTGCAAAAGCCGATGGATCATTTATTTACGTAAATATTGGAGCTAAGGGTTCTGCTTCCGATGGTGGAGTGTTTTTAACAACAAGCATGTATGAGGCAATGCATAACGAAAGAAACCCGCTGAATATTCCTTCAGATCAAGCGCTTCCTGGATGCCAACGTGCCATGCCATTTGTCATTATTGCTGATGATGCTTTTGCTGAGTCAAACCGTTTAATAAAGCCGATACCGGGAGTTAATTTGACTCGGTTTAAAAAAGTGTTTAATTATAGGATTTCGAGAGCCCGCCGCATCATTGAAAGTGCATTTGGTATTGCAGCAGCTAGATGGCGTGTTTTACGAAAGCCTATTGAAGTGTCTGTGGCAAACACAGAGAAAATTGTTGCGGCTGTGTGTGTTTTACACAATTTTTTTATGCACCATAACCAAGAAACATATGCATCACTAGAAAATTTGTCAGAAACCTTGGGAAATAGCTTACTGCAACTAAAAACAGCATACTCTCGACGGTCTGAAGAAGTTCAGTCAATTCGGAATGAATATATTAATTACTTTTTATCTCCCATTGGCGAACTGTCTTGGCAATATAACGAATAAAATATTTTAATAAAACACTTAATTTTTAGCACCTTATTGCACAAATATCGACCGTTACAATGTTTACGGTATTACAATGGTCCAATAGCATTTATATGATTATAAGATTTCATTCAATGTCTCTTCAAGGTTTTGGTCGATCTCAGCCTGGTACTGCGTTCCTTCAGTTCTTTCGAAATCAAAATTTTCTTCATCGTCCAATAAAGAGTTCACCAAAATACGTTTTATATTTTTCTTCGCATTGCTACGTACGAATTCATTTTTAATTTGCTTCAATGAATACGACACAAACTGAACGAAGTCATCTTGTTCATCTTTTTGAATCGCATCAACAAGTGCTGACCAACATTTTGTTCTATCGTCGTTTTCTCGCTTTTTCTTGGGTATCGGTTCAGACGATTCTTTTGACGTTGAATCCATAAAAGTCACGGGTATATCATTTACCGTATCCTGTAGTTGCAAAACACAAAGGCGCAGTTAATAATGCACTTTATCTGAGTTTAAAAACTTACTTTCATACTGTCTGTACGACCACTTTCTGCAACTTCAGTTGCTAAAAAATTTAGCCTCTCAAAATGCTTCCATTTAACTGGTTTACCCCCAGAGCTTCCGCTTTTTTGTTTTTTAAACTTTGTGGCATTTTGAAAATAAATTGTGCGCAATGAATGCAATTTGTCCTTTATAACCTGCTTTTCCAAATTTGTTTTTTCGGCAATGGCTTCGTAAGCTGCCTCTTTTTTATGCTTGTTTTTGTAGTCCATGTGTGACTTTTGCCACAAGCACTCATTTTGCTGGTATTCTTCAATAATTATTTCAATTTGCTCCTCTGACACAGCCATGTTGATAAACAAATGCGAAGAATTTAATTCAAGAAATAGCTAGTTATGTAGAAAATAATAGATATTGAAACATCGCACTCGCTACTTTTTTGAGTATCTTGAACCTGACAGTTTGTAAGCATGCAAGTAAAAAAAAAACTTCTAGCAAATTGGAAGATTGTATTTCTACACGATCCGAATTTTCTTTAGGCAAGTTCTTGCATGGAAGTCTTGAAAAACCTGCCGCAAGTCCTTGCACGCATTCTACACGATGCAATCTGCTTGCCAAGTACTTGCAGAAGTGACTTGCCAAGTGAAAACTTGCATCGTGTAGATGGGGCCTAACGCTTTTTAATAATACTTTTCGGAAACAAAATATAATTTTGTCTGTTTTGAAAGTAAAAGCAAAATTTTTTGCGTGTAAATCTGAAATTTTAGATTTATTTCTTTTTTTTTTTGATTTTGAAACCATTTTTTTTTTTTTTTTTTTTGTTAAATATGCTATGTTTTTCATTTTTTCAATAACAAATCAAAAAAAAAAAAACAAGTTTAATCAAGCAAAAATGAGAAGTGTTGATATTAGATTTTTCAGAATAAACCCAAATCAACCTTGCGAGCGCTACAGAGTAACAAGTTGTTAAGGGAAAGAATAAGCACAATGAAAAGGTTATTCAGATTTCAAAGAGAAAATTGACATATTGGATCATATTTCTATTAATACTTTACTCCTATACATTTGTCTTTCTTAATTTTCCAATTTCTTATCTTCAAAATTTTTATTCAAATTTGAAAGAAAGTGAATATGAATATCAATTCAAAATGTTTGCTCGATCTTCTGCGTTTATAAGATAAACCGTCAGTTTCTCGTTTGAGTGACCAGCAGTAATGATCAATCATCCTGACTTTGTTCTTTCCTATAAATGGTTTTGCAATAATTCATGTTTCTTGGTGGAATCGTTGGCCTTGTTCGTCGCTGAACCGACCGATATTATCCGGTATCCAAATAAGAATGCAAAAAGTGAATTTTTATAGACATGTTGCATCCCATTTTCCCCAGAAAGTTATGGCACAAAGAAATGAAGCTTAGCCGTGCTCTTCTTTTGTCCTGGTTCAACTTCGCAACAAATTCTTTATCAGTCATAAGCTTTTGAATCTGCGGTCCAACGAAAATTCCTGTAATTCATAATAAGGATATAACATACAATGGAATGATGTTTCTTCGAAGAGTAGTGTTAGGAAATTTTCATAAATAACTTCTTTAATCTTGCCATCACTAAACTTTGAAAATATAAGTTTCAAATATTGAAAAGCCTCGCTTTCAAGTGTAAAGGCGGAAAAATAATATCATCATCCTTCACGAATGGGACGTTAAGAACATTCTTTTTGCCTATTTGGAATAACTTTCTCGGTGCTCAGGTCTTACACTTGTATTAATTTTTTGCTCGACTGTCCCATTCACACAAATTACATGGATGTTTAGTGCAGCCTCCTTGGATTCCTAGTGGAATTATCAGGACTTTGAGGGCAGAGACAATCTGCCACTGAAATTTATTGTAATTTATTAATTTTACAATTTTTTCCATTGTTTGATACGTCTTTTTGATATCAGTAGATAGCGTATGCTACTGGAACTGATGGAATTTCATTTATGTTGTGCAACAATACTGCTTTTAAGCCCAGGATGATAAAATCAGGATTCAGAAATCTGTTCTTTTTCGATACGCTCGCGAACTCATAAAGGAAATCTTTGCATTGCGAATCGTAAAATGAAAAAGTTCAGAACTTTTAAGCTCGCGAATGGAATTTTTCCCTACTCTGCTCTTAATACATTGAACACTAAATTTTGCAGAAACCGTCTTTAAATAACCGCCAATCTTGTGAACAATGCCTGTGACCAAATGCAGCAAGCAGTACATCTATTTCCACGCAAAACACAAGGTTGTTATCGGTTTGATAACTTCAAAAATTTTTTCAAACGCGGATAGGTCTCTATCTCGTGTACACGGTACATTAAAGTCACTGTCCTAAAGATTCCACTGCTTCAATCTAGAGTCTGTTTGTCTTAAAGACATTCTTAAATCCAGCACAATGTCACGATAATCCTGATTTGCCAAAAAACATTTTTGCCTCTCTATTGCTTCGATTGGAATATAAGGTGCGTCATTTGCTTCATTTGAAGATTTTCGGCTTGATTCAGATAAACTTGCGGGTTTTTTCATCTGTACTGGGACGATCTTCTTTTTCTCTTGCGACTGGTTACGGTACAGTCAACATATCGGAATATTTTATGCGGTAGCGAGTTTTATGGTGGTTTTTGTTTGGCACAAGTATCAATCTTTTGGCTTCTGATATACTTGATAATGCCAAATCGTAGAGGGCAAGAATGGCAAACGCAATTCATCACATATACCGGAATTCTATGGTTTCAATGTTGTACACCAGAACGGACAAATGTATTCGGGTTCATATCAAGAACTTATCACGTATGAACAACTGAAGAAGCTGTTGAACGCTTCAACCACAGCTTTATTTCTTCCTAACTTGAACCGATGTTGCCTATCACCCATTTAACCACAGGCGTAAAACAAGTGGTTGCACTTTTCACACAATTTATCTTACGCGCTGTTCTCATCAGCGTCAAAATTGAACTGTAAAAATCCACTTAAGCCAGTAATAGGCACGCTTGGCACAATAAAGCTCTGTCGTTTCACATGTGTTCACACACTTTAGTAATCAGTCGCTGAGTAGAAACCTTGCAGTAATATTGACTGTAGTCTTCGATCAGTCCTTGATGTTACCAATACAAGTCCCCTCATATTTCCACTTCTAACGTATTAAACAGCCCTTTTCAACATGGGTCTGACATTGCCTCGTTGCATATTCAATTAACGGAGCGCTCGCAAGTTTGAATTGCGTTCTTTCGGGAAAATCGTCATAACTTCAACACTTTTTATTATGTTTAGATGAAACTCGGTCTAGCGTTATCTGTTGTTGATAAGAATACGACATTGCATCTACAACATTAAGAAATATTATTGATGTGTACCAACAAAGTGGTTTCAAAATCGAAAAAAGATGAATAAAATCTCAAATTTCAGATTTTCATGCAAAAAATTTTACTTTTCTTTTTCTAAACATGCAAAGTTTTATTTTTTGCCTAAAACTACTATTGTGGAGTATATAAAAACGCGGGAAATTTTGAAATCGGCGAAAACAATTTCAAGTAATAATATTCAAGAGCAAAAAAGTCAAATGAAACAGTTTTTTAGCCGTGAGTTAAGATTTTGGGGGTGTTAGAAAAATTCTGAAAAAGGTTTTGTGTTCCACGCGCCAGGACAAACAATCTCTACTAGGTCACTTTAAAAGTTCATTCACTTTTTTAGATTTTATTGCACTGTGTAATGACAAAGTTAAGCTATTTTGCAACCGTTTGTGCAAAATTTTTGCTAGCAGATGGCGAAAGGCCTATCGAGCAAAGTCAAATTTTTTCTCTAAAAACCGTGAATTGGTAGCGTCTCAAATCAAGACACCTAGGCATGCTCTAGAAATCGAATCCGAATAAATCAATAAGGTTTCACTATACACCAATGGGTTGAATGAAGATGTGGCAAAGGTCAGTCTACAACGTTCGAAGGAGAAGTCGCGTTGCGCACGAGTGCATGTTTTTTTTTAAATGGTGGAATTGTGAAATAAAGTTTCTTATTCGTTTATTATTTTTCTGAGTGAATAAACTTTTGATTCCTTTCCTTGTTGATAAAAGTTGATTTGAGTTTAATTGGCTCGCCTTATTAATTAAACAGAAGCAGAGTGACGTTAACAATATCTTCTTAGTCAATGGTTGGAACAAAAAGTATTCTAGGCATCGTTGATAAAGGATTTGATTAACTTGAATTGTATAGTTATGAACATCAAATCGGTATAGTATGTCCGGAGATAATTGGAATTTACCAACCATACTATTTTTCAAAACTCAAAAAACGGAAAACAGCCTATATTTCCAAATCTGTTCTACTTAAAAATTTTCTGACTTCATATTCGGATTCAGCAGAAAATTTTACTTAAGAAATGATCGCCAAAAGTCGAAGGTCGTTTTTTAATTTTCGTAAACTAGTGTAATTGTCCAGGTAGATTCTTTTACCAAGTATTCTTTTTTAACTTTTTCTCTAAGACTAGACGCTGCAAGTTGCATAGATGCAGAAAAGTCTGCCGTGTCGTTGTGTGAAGTACCAAATCGAATTATAGCTGATCAGGGAAGGTGCTTTAGTATTGCAGCGTTTGGGGAGTTTTTTGCCAAGCAGAGAATAGACGTCCATTTGATTGCAACTGGCGCAAGTCGAGCGAATGGTCAGGTAGAACGCACTTTTAGTACCTTGAAAAATTTATTAACGGTTATCGAAAAAGACAGTAATGAAAACACAGGGAGATGTGTTAAGAGAGATAAAGCTTTTGAAAGAGACAGTGACTTTAAAAAAAAATCAATTGTTTTCAGTAAGCTTAGTTTATTCTAAGAGGAGGCGATCGGAACCATCTTTATTTGACGCAAGCACAAGTGCAAAACAGATTTTGGCATGGTGTGTGGAGAGTTTGAGGGTGAAAACACGTCGTTGTTAAAGATCGCCATGTACAGTTTCCCTGTTAAGGATCAAAAGAGAAAGGAAAAGTTTGGATAAATTTTGGTCTTTTTGAAGAAAATTATTGTGTAAAATGGTAAGACTATCAGGTTGAACAAAAAATTTGGCTAGAGAAGTAACTTATGATGAATTATGTTTATGATGAAACCGAATTTCTAATAATAATAATAATTTCAAATTAAAGTGTTGTGTGATAATTTATCTGCATTGGTTACACGAGGGCGTGTTAGTGTCAGAATGGCTGTGTCGGTGTGTAGGAAAATACACACGCAGACGTGAAACTGAGTAGTCCACATGATCGTGAAATATATAACTATTTGATCAGAGTAGCTTTTGATAAAGATTTCAGAATTAAGAATTAAAAACATTAACAAGGAAAAGCGTGACGATAAAAAGAGTCAGTCGTCGAGTGAAGATCGAAAAGCAACATTCGAAACTCGCTGCGCGTTTGTATTAAAGGCAGGAGCAAACAAGCGGAATGGATCCGACAGAAGGCAACAGGACTCCTACAGACAGGACTTCAGATGATCCTGCTACGCCAAAACGTCCTGTCTGGGAGAGTTCTCCGACACGTACAAAAAATACGAAATTTTGTGGGCTTACTTCACGCCGTAAAAAGTGCCTCCCTGTAAAAACCAAACTATCCCAACGATTTTTTTTCTAAACCAGCACATAACAGCACACATCGAGCACATCCCAGCACAAGTTTTAAAATAAATAAGTTTTATAAAGTGGGGGCTAACTTCACGCACATAAAAATCTTCGATCTAAAGCATTTTTCTATCGCTTTGATTTTACTCTCCCTCGCTCAAAAAAGTCAGAAAACTGCAAGAACATATCACAAAGAATCAACAACAAAAACCACTCACAAATAATTTCATTTCGACAGTCTTGCTATTTAAAGAGCATACAACAACAACACTATGGAGAACTGTATACATTAATTGTAGCCTTAGTTTTCAACCGATTTGGAATCTGTAAAATGATAAATCATATACACAAAAATTTATATCCAATGGTTTTTTTTTTTTTTTTGTATAAAAATCGGTTCAGTATGATCGCTAAACGAAGGTGGAGAAAATGTGCGCTAGCGTATTAATATATAGATATAATATGAAACTCTTAATTATGATATAGGGTAGGGTAAGAGAATTAAAAGAAAAATAATTTTAAAAAAAAGCTTTATGTCTTATTCATGTTAAAGGGTAGACCTATAGTAAGAAATATAGTTGAAGGACGAACGAAGTAAATTATCCAGCATTAACAGGCAAAAGTGTCAAATTAGCTTTCTTCACCAACCCTCACAGATTCAACAACTCTCCTGCAACAATAGACAAAAGACTCGAATTACCTTTCTTTAGCAACACAACAAATTCAACAATTCTGCAGCAGAAACAGGCAAACGTTTCAAATCGCCTACCTTTAGCAGCACTCACAGATTCAAAAATTCTCCAGCAACAACTGGTAAAAGTCTCGAATAGCTTTTCTGCAGCAACTTTCACATATTCAACAATTCTCCTGCAACGACATACAAACGTCTCAAATAGCCTTTCTTCCTCGTCGCTCCAGCCGCAAAAGACTTAATATTTCAACAAAACCCAGCCGTTACAACAAACAACAATTTTTCGATACAGATGAGCAGGCTATTTAAGAAGGGGAGAGTAGGGAGCCAAAATATCACTCCCGAACTGTATTATTTTGCACCAATAGAGCATACAGCCGCTGTGTCTTCAAGGTCAATTACAAGGCCTAATCGGACTTGCAGCGTTAGCAGTTCAAGTCATCAAAAATTTTTCATTCACACCGACAAACTCGCCGTTACTTTACCAACTACAATTGCAGCCAAAGTAGCAGTAGCCACAAGATCAACCAACTCGCACGTGGCAAAACAACAACAAAAACTGTGGTGTTTGATCACCGCGAAGGTCGCGATTTTCTTCAAAGGGGGAAGGATGTTGTGGGTCACGCTTTGACTCAAACATCAAAACTTAAATTTCTCCTCTTGTTTCGTCTCTTAAGGGGTTATATATGTTGCGGTCGGTCAAAAAATCGAAAATTTTTTTATTATTTTATCTTGAAGTATATGTTTCTGAGAATGTAATTACGAATTTTCATGAAGACGAAGCAGTACAAGCAAAGTTATAGCGTTTTTCATCTTGCCTCGCTACACTAGACAAAAGTATACTGAAAACTTTAAACGCGATTATCTCGGAATGATGTTTTTCTGAAAACGTCTTTGCGGTGACCGCGATTGCGGGCAGAGTTTTCAACCGATTTTGATGTTTTTTTTTTTTCAATTGTTCGTAATTTGATTGCCGTGTCTTTGAACGATTCCATTTTTTTTATCAACTCGTATATCAATGTTATGAATTTTTTAAAAAATTTTTACACATAAAAAAACATACTTTTTTCGAAAAAATCGTCCCCGTTGAAAAAAAAATTTCTAAAATTTTTATCGATCGTTCAAAGACACCACAAGTGGATATGCTTATTGAATTTGTATGGTTTTCTGTTTTCAGTTAAGCTCTTGGACTGGCATCGCGGTCACCGCAACCCTCTGCGAAAAAAACGAGTTTTTTGCAAATTGGCATAGCATCGTCAATTATTGATATTTTTTTATAATTCGAGGCTGATTTTGAAGATCAGTCACTGTACTATAATAAACAAATCACAAAAATTCAATAAAAATATGGCTACATACCTTTATAAAAAATCAAACTTTTCCCCGTTTTCCTAAACCGAAAGATATATAACCCCTTAAGACTCGGAGAAGTGTTTAACCGTATAAAGAACAACAAGCGTCAGCACATTGACCGTGCGCGATATTGGATACACAATTATAACAAAAAACAAGTAGCATGCCCAGCAACAATCAATGGACTCGGCAGAAAGACATAAGGAAAACAACAATACAAGGCCACGGCATTATTATTATACAAGTAACACACAATTTTTTATTTACTTTTGCTTTGCGTCTTTTTTTCTGCTTTCACTATAAGTACAGGCAAAAGTTAAAAGGGTTATTTATGCAATGCAGACCGCTGCACTAAAATCAGTATAGCTTACGGAGTTGCAACTATTTTCAATTGGTATTGCCGTATTTGGTCAAGGACACTTCTAGCTATGAAATATAAAAAAATTGGAGAGGCTATTTGGGGCTTGTTTTAATTTAATTTTGAAAATTTTTACTTCTATTTTCAAGGCCCTTATTATGGTTTAATGGAAAATCGCATAAACTACAAAAAATGAACTAGAAATTTACACCACATAGGAGTATAGGTCCTAATTTTTAATTTGAAATATAAATCATTAAGTTTGAACCACAAACAACCAAAGTAAAGCATATTAAAATTTGACGTTTTTCGAAGCTCTGTCAAATAAAAAACCAAAAGATTTTGAAAACTGCAACTTCAGAGGCGTGGTACCCTTAAACGGTTCAACATATTAGTATAACTATTTTTGAATTTCTTTGTACAAGAATAACAAAATAATAATAGTTAAAATTTGAAAACAATTCAAAAATAATATTTGGGTCAAATGTTCTGTGCCAATATCACAGCTGACAAACAAAACGACAAGAAAAAAGTGCATGCCATCGAAGTGCTATTGCGTAAGAGCCGATGCAGCACTTTCTCTGTACATAAACAGTGTTCCGATCAACTGAAAGGGAGACTGATTGTAACGGTTCCGGAGGAAGTCTCAGCTAAGTGCACGTACTATTACGAAGCCAGGACGCTTAGAAAAAACGATAACAATTCCAGCATAGGGAAGTTTCGAGTAAATATCAAGAGTTTTGGATTCACATTGATTCCTGTATGGACATAAGGTCCGGGTTGGGCAAAATGCATTGAATTTTAAATGCATTGAGCTTTGCATTACCACTAAACATTTAGTGATAATGCTCGAGAAATTTCATTATCATTTAAGGCTTATTGGAAATGTAAAAAAAAATGCATTATCATTTAAGGCTTAGTGTCAATGCAGATTTTTTTCAATTATCACTAAACTCTTAATGCTAATGCATTTTTATTTTCATTATCAATAAGTATTTAATGGTAATACAATCTCATTTGCAATGCCATTAAATCTTTAATGACAATGAAAAAGTTTTGCACTAAATTAAATTTCAACAAAAAATGACTTAATGCATTAAATATTTAATCGCATTAAAATAAATTTCATTATCACTTTCTATTGAATCTTAGCAGCGGACGTCAGCGGACGCGGCAAATATTACAATCGTATAAAATCACACAAAATACACATTCAAAAAATGTATCATTGTTGTGTAACACCTTGTAGCCTCGTCAAATTAACTCCAATGAACAGAAAATGATTTACAAGTCTGTGTATAAAAGAAACCAAAAAAAGTTATATACGACTACTGTAACAACTGTTTGTAAAAACTAAAATGATATTTTAATTCTTCGTTAGTTCATTGATACATTCCATATTATGAACAAAGCCTCATATACGTTTGTTCTGTTTTTACGGCTTCCTGAACATATACTACTTTTATACATCAGCTATTTGCAATTAAAAACTGATTACAAATACTCACGGTTTGTACGGCAGTTTTTTTCAGAACTATTTTAACGTTTCAGTGTTGCCTGATTCGAAATATAGAATAACATGGTAGTACTTATAGAAAACATGTGGATTTAAGGTAAGCAGAAAAGTTTTGCAATATTGGACAATCAATTGCAGCGACTGTTTTCGGTTTTATTTAAAAAAATTTTCTTTTGTTTTTATTCCAGCACTTTGATTTCAGCAGTTAAATTGCTACCAGATCGCCAAAAGCAATAAAATTGTTAAAAAGCAGTGGTTGCAACTATATTTTTATTACAATTAGTTTCGTTAATCACAACTTGTTTTCGCAACTTAGTTAATTGCAATTCAAATTTTAAGTCGTCGTTTATATGCGTACATTTGCTATTTGCAATATTTTTATTTGCTATTAAGAACGAAGTATAAACATAGTAATAAAGTATTATTCCACCACGTCAAACCCCAACAAACAGAGAATTCAAAAAAAAAAAAAAAAAAAAATACTGACAGCTGCGTGGCTAATAGCTGGTTTGAACTGGGAAAGCTTTTATTTAATTTTAAGCTCATCGAATTTTTAAGGACAAGCATATTTAACAATTTTTTTTAAATCATCTTTTGGTTTTACCATTCAAAGTTTCCAAAAATATTACAATATTTTTAAATGCCTCGGCACTGAATATAAATGCAAACATAAGATTAATTCGTATGAAAATGGACTCACAGCTCTGGCAGTAGACAGTGCTGCCATGTATCTAAGCGGTCTACGTAGCTTCCCAAAAAATCGAAAGCTTCACATAAAGAAAGCTAAAGAAATGCGTAATTTTCTTGTGACAGTCTGCAGCTCTTGAAATATGGAGTTATTTTTTTAATAATGTTTTTTGGAGTAAAATGAATACGTTTACCCAGTTTGTTTCAAAAAAGATGAAAACTTTAAATTTTCCTTTAAAAAAAAACAAAAAAACCAACAAAATTATTCATTATGCAAATTGGTGCATTCGGGTCGGACTGACACCACAGAAAACAGTGGTACAAGGGCGGTTCAATTAGAAATGAAGACACCATTTTTTCCCAAAAAATTTTTTTATTTTGCAACATAACCCCCTTTTATAAAGATGCACTTTCCCCAACGTTAGTAGCCGATATGAGATTTGATAGACATATAATACATTTGCAGTCTTAATACACCAATCAAATGCAACATCTAACATTTGATTATTTCGACATTAGTTTAATTTATAGCATACATAAAAAGCCAATTTCATCAAAGGCATTTGATTTTAAACACCCATTGGCATATAACTACGCATTTAATTTTGATTCCATTTCACCAAATCTAATATTTAATAACGCGGAAGTATGGCAGCACCCCCAATTTTTAGTGCAACATCGAATCTATCAGCTGGTTACAACCAAAACAAATAAAGGAGAAATGTCAATAAAAATACTCAGTAAGCATTTGTAAAAACTTTTTAAAAAGGTGCTTATGTTGATTTGTTTTGAAAAAGATTGCCAAATTCTTTTCAAGCATACGAGTAAATGTATGTGTTATATAAAATTTTCAAACATTTTCTCAACTAATTTGCAAGAATTAGGCAAATCCAACCAAAATAACTGCGCAGGGTGGCACGATGAACAATTTTTTGACTGCCGTAGTGGTATTTCATTAAATGGTTTTTTAGGTAAAAAGCTAGTAGAAAGTAAGTTGAAATAATGCTTTACAATGCTTTGGATATATTTTCCATAATTTGAGGTTAATTCGTGCCGCGGAGCCAGTAGAAAGACACAGTTTTGTGGTTCCTGTATCTGTTGCCGTTTGTCAGCTCCTTGCACGCAAACCCTTGCCACCTCGCTTCCAGAGAATACACTTGGGCAGTAAGTGTCGCAACTGGCATATAGAAGCCAATTCTCCAAGAGACAGCAAGCTGCATAAATTCTTTGAGCAGTCTTAGGCGAGCAATACAGTAATTTTCTAAGATACGTTCACGTCGAACTTTGCATGCCAAATGCGTTCTTTATACGCCGCCAAGCCGTGCTAAAGCGATTGTTCAATAATATGCTTCCATTACGGAAAAGCGTCATCGCCAACCAAAAAGTGTGGTATTCTAACATTACCATGACGCTTTTTTCAAATTTGGACTGCAGATAAACGCTGGAATCGCCTCCGCTTTCATAAGCCCCAACACCTTAATATATAAATCGATAGTTGGCATCACAAACCGCCAACAAGACTATAAAATGGAGTCCCTGGAAAAAAGATTAAGCCACTTTGTTGCAACCGTTTCGTGTAAATATTTTTATTCATTACTTACTTTGTAGTTGCAATGTGTTTTCTATCAATTTCGCCTACGCAATTAGGAAATTGCCACTTTTCATGAAATCCTGAAGCAACATCTGCAAGTGTTTCTGCATCCCACTTTGGAACCTGATCTTTGGAACATGACATAAAGCACGGCACACTTGAACGATGAAAGATGAAAAATGATGCTTGCTTATTCTGTAACAGGAACTGATATGCCCCTGCGAATCACCAGAAGCCATGAACCTTCCGAAAGAAGAAAATCATAAGTAGCACTAAAAGAAATTGCTTTTAAGGAACTTATATTATGTCAGGATCCAGGATTTGGCTGTGCGGGAGCGGGGGGAGTGTTACAAAACTCTATCTATATTTTATGCTAGAGGCAGAAAAATAACTTTTGTTTACATATTTTAAATAAACTTACGCCTTCACACAAAATTAAAAAAAAAATTTTTCTCCACTCTTTGGCCCATATTAATGTACGAGTATGATCAGAAGTTTCGTACTCTGAGCTACCATCAATATGTACTCTGAGATATGCCAAGCTATACTTCCCAAAACACTCTTATGCATATGGCCACCGCCACGGTCTTATAACGTTACAATCGTACGTTGTTTTTGCTCATAATTAAAAAATTATTTTCCCGGTCCAAGATTTCTCACAAGCATTGGAAAAATCTCCCCGTTTTTCACGTGTCTTCTACAAAGGTTTTATATATTTGAAAAACTTTTTAAGATACAGTCTCTTAAAATGGTCTTATAACGTTACACAATTTTGGAAGTCAATTAAAACGTTGGTGCACATACTTATTTAAAAAAAAATGGGAAACCCTTTGTATCTAAATTGCTAGTACGAAAGATCTGTTTGTGTTATTAAGTTTGTATTTCATATAAGTAAATAGGCCAGTCAAATGTATTTTGAAAACGTTGGATCGATTGGAAATTTATCAAAATTATTTTTAATAGTGTTCTAAGCTCAGCAAAAAAATTTTGAAACCAACAACTTTTATTGGTTAAAGTATATCCAACATCGTATATTCTTAAATTAAGAGTTCCACTGTTGTTGCGTCCTCCTTGCTATATATAAGACGCATTAAAATTGGCGCTCTTAATTTGAGAATAAACGTTGTTGGGTACACTTCAACCAATAAAAGTTGTTGGTTTTTTTCTCAGAGTACCAAATCTAAGCTTTTTTTGAATTAATGTAACCTTGTAAGTCTATTTTCACCGGTCTAAAAGGAAATGAAAAAAATCACATTTCATGTTTCTGGAATATACTGGTTTGACATACTTATTCATGTTAAGGAGTTATTTTAAGCTCATGGAAATTTATTTTGGTTGTTTAAGCCTTCTTGGATATTCAAAAGTGATTTAAGAGTTACGGAAAGTGTTTTATATATTTAAGTACAAAAATGTCTTATAATGTTACACATCTTTGATTCCTGCCAAGGGAGAGTATACATAATATTTCAACGATTCATATATATACCAAAAATACTCAAAAGGGAAATGGTTTTTCCATTTGGAAATTTGTTTCACTATGATTAAAAAAACTTTTGCCATATTTGGTCTAATAACGTTACATGAATATTGTAGCATCCTTTTGCAATGATCAAACAAGCATATCCAGAGTTTTCTTCTAAAAACGAATGACACATTTCGAGTAAATTATTCACATATGACGAAAATAAGTGTAATTCACATAAAGAAATATTGAAGAACCAAAAATATTTAACAATCTGCGAGTCATCTATTCGCGAAGGATGTTTAAGAAACACGAGAAATACGTGCAAATGGGACGTAATAACCAACTTTTCACGGTTTTTTTTTTTTTACTTTTTTGTTGCAGTAACTTAAGAATGTATGCTTACTACATATGGGCACAACACTAACAGCCGGTTTCACCAAAAAATTTTATCGGAACTTAAATTAAAATTAATTTAAATTTAATTTTTTATTTAAATTGAAATTTAATTATTTTGAGTTTCACCAAGATTTGAATTTGACACATGAGAAAAGTAGAAGCACTTGCGAAATCAGCTGATTTATTTCTTCGCTCCCTAAATATGCGTGGTCGCCGATTTATTAATACATTTATAACGACCTCATAAGCAGCATTAATTTCATCCGATTCCATTTTTTCTTATTTTGACTTGTACTTTTTATTTGAATTTTTTGAATTCCTTACGTCAGCTGTTTTCAACACGAAAACAGAGTTCCATTTGTCATATTTAAATCATATTTAAATGGGCACCAAGGCTCATTTAAATGAAAGTTAAATATGAATTAATTTTTAATGGTGAAACAGAAACTAGAAATATTTAATTAATTTTCAATTAAATTGATGTGGTGAAACCGGCTGTAAGAAATATAAAGGCTTGTTCAGACGCTACGTGTTTCAGCTCTCATTCGTGTTGCGGGGCCGAAACAAGAACCAAACACTTTTTTCGCCATACAAATTTTGAAATCCGAAACACTTCAAAACTACGTGTTTCAGATCGAAACAAGTAGCGAAACAAGTAAACATTATTATCATCCCTAATTTAATCGATTGTTATCGGGAAGAGAAGTAAAGAGCAAAAGAAAAATTACTAAACATGTGATCTAAATTCATTCACATTTTGACATTTACTCACATTTATTTTCTACTTTCAATGTGGGCAAGAAAGACTATTTCAAATCATTTTGGAAAACAAATAAGAAGAAGAAGAGAAAAACGGAACACGAATAACTACGTCTGAGCGAGTAGTTTCGCATTTGTGTTTCACGAAATGAAACGCATATTTCGGAGCTCCGTCTATACAAGCCTTGAAAGTTTTTTTTTATGTTTAGTTTCATTTTACGTGGCACAACAGCAACTCCTGAACGGTCATTTTAGACGTTAAGACGACTAAAGTCTTATTTAAAAAGCACAATAGGACAAGAGCGTTTAAATGGTCTTGCATCCCTGAATATTCACGCAGGAATCGCACTCACCGAATAAGAAATTCTGCGTGAATTTATCCAAAACCTCGAAAATCTGCAAATGTTTGAAAGTGCCTCGCTTCAGGATGATTGTTTTAAATTTCAATAAAAATATTATTCGAGCTTTAACAACTAATGATTTTCCAATTGCTTTAACATTAAATCGAAATTTTTTACTGAAAACTAAGGTAAGTATTTTTGGGTACCCTAATTTCCAAGGGGGGGAAAAATTTTACTGTAGTGACATATGGGGGATTTTTTTTTTGTTTTTTCCTCTATATGTAAAATGACCCCCTGAGTCCGAATCCGCAATCCATTTTTGGGGGTCGCGTCTGGTTTAGAAGATATAACGATTTGAAATTTGCAAAAAAAAAGCACGCATTTTTGGATTATTTTGACATTTTCGGCGTTGCCAGACTATTCGATTTGCATTTAAGAGCAAAATTCAGAAAATTTTGTATAAAATTTGCCATATTTATAAAAAAGGTGGAATTCATTAATGAAGCAAATAAATACAATTGAAATAAGGGAAATATAAAAGTGTTTTATTTTGCAACAATCGGAGTTTATTATTAAGGAGTTTTTGGGTATTATAAGAAATTATAGGAAATTATTTGAAAAAATGGCAGCGCTAAGAAACGCACTGTTAAGAATTCCTTTATATTCATCAACTACGAAAATTCTTGTGAACGCAAGAAAACGATGGAGACAATTTTTGATATTTTTAATCTTTTTGACGCGAATTTGACTGGAGATGTGCCCTTTCTAGCCATAGAGAAGCTACAGGAGTGGCACGTTATACCGAGAAATGGTGAAGTGAAGTGCTCCAAAGGGGGAACGATGGTCCTTTCGCATAGAAATGATGTCGTTGACGGTTATAGGTGGAGGTGCACCAAAACACATCCCAATGGAAAGACGAAGGAGATGCAGTGCACGGAGAGTGTGTCGATCCGTCGAAATACGTTTTTCGATGGTTCCCATCTATCTCTTTGCCAAATTGTATCTTTTACTTTCCTATGGGTACAGAACCTCCCCTTGAGCCACATAACCTCAACCATCAAAACTTCGTCGAAAACCGCAGTGGACTGGAGTTCCTTCCACCGAGAGGTCGTGATTTACAAAATGCTGGAGCGTCACGATAGGATCGGTAAGTTTTAATTGAATGTATGACTATACTTTTAATGAGCAAAATATTAAGGGGGCGTAGGCAAGATCGTTCAAATAGACGAGTCAAAGTTTGGACGGCGTAAATACCATAGAGGCCATCGTGTCGAAGGCCAGTAGGTATTTGGCGGTGTAGAGAGAGAGAGTGGCGTTTTTTTCTTCGTTCCGCTGGAAAAACGCAATGTGGACACGCTAAATCCCATCATCAAGGAATGGATCGAGCCGGGAACAACGATAGTGTCGGATTGCTGCAAAGGTTGTTCGAAATGAAACCAATTGGACTCAATACTAATAAAAGTTTTATTTTTAGGCATACGATTGTCTGGAGGCAGAGGGTTACTCCCACTTAACCGTGAATCATTCCGAAAATTTCAAAAATCCTGAAACCGGTGCGCACACAAATACCATTGAATCGATGTGGCGGCATGCGCAAGCATTTTTGCCAAATTATTCTCGGAAGAAGTCTTTCTTTCGAGGTAATTTGGCGAAATTTATGTTTTTGCGGGGGTGTAGAGCGAAAAGTTTGGATCCGTTTGTGGAATCTTTAAGGTAGCTGAAGAAGTATACCAACCCGTTAGGTATCGGCTCCTTTCAGATGACGAATCCGACTCAAGCTACGCCATTGAAATCAATGATGACGAAGAAGGAAATTGAAATTGGAATTTCGGATCGGCGAGGGAGCAATCCACCAATCGGTCCTTTTCAGGACCACCAAAAAGTGAACAAAGAGTTGAAATTGTGAAATCGATAAGGTGGTTGTGAAGTGAACAAAACGAAGCAGCGCGAATTTAAAAAAGTTTTTCACTTTTTTCTTGTAGAAAACCTCAATTTTCTCAATTTTTTTTCCTCCATTTTTCTTAATTTTTAATTTTCCCATTTTTTTTCTCTACTTTTACATTTTTCACAATTTTTTCCTATTTTCTCAATTTTTTCATATTTTCTCAATTTTTTTTTTTTTTTCTATTCGAATCACATTAAATATGTTTATGATAATCTTTGATTCTATAGTTCATACAACAACTACTTACATATTCCAATTGGCAGATTTTTCCAAAACGTGAATTTTGGTAGCGCTACGCTATTGCTGTCAGTCAATTTGCATAGTGTTTTCATACAAATTTTAAATTGAGATATCTTCTAAACCATACGTGACCCCCAAAAACGGATTGGATATTCGGGCTCAGGAGGGTGTTTTACGTATATTTTCCAAATTTAAGCCAAATCCCCCATATGTCGCTAAAGTAAAATTAAGCCACATTGAAATAGAGATGTGACAGATGTTTTGATCAAAACTATCGATTTTTCGACGAAAACGCGGGGTTGCATATCGATTTTGCGTAATTTAGTGCGTGATTTAGCTTTAATCACGTCAGAAAGCGTGATTTAGTTTGACAATTTTTGTATGGGTATATTACGTGATTTGGGCTATGTTTGAAAAGCCTATTACCCATAGAAAGGCTGTCAAACTAAATCATACTGTACTGCGTGCTTTATGTTAAATCAAGCACCAAATAACGCAAAATTAAAATGCACCTGTGGGTATTCATCAATATATCGATAGTTTTAATCGAATATATGCCTTAACTCAGATACTTGCCTTGCTTGCCTAAATACATGCCGATATGTAGTATTATGGTGTACGCATAGCAATCCAAAGGGCTGGGATTCAAATCTTTTCGTTTCGAAAGAAATTTTTATACCTTTTCCGAAGGAAAGGGTATATTAAGTTTGGCACGGAGTATGTAACATACCAAAGGAGTCGCGATATATATAGACATATATATATTCTTGATCTAGGTGACAATAGGAGTCGATCTAGCCATGTCTGTCTGTCTGTCTATCTGTCTGTCTGTCCGTCTGTCTGTCGGTCACACTTTAGGTTTTCGTGATTTACGTGAAGCCATGAAAGATATCATATTGACATGGAGTTGAATGTAAAAAATACCCGCAAAAATTCCTGTGCTATTGCGCCGAGGAAAAAAAGGTATCATAAACATATCACAAGCAACCCTGACTGCATAAACAGCTGATTTAAATTTCAATTTGAGTTTGAATTTCGAAATGGAAACTTATTTGTTAGTATTATTAAACGTCATTTTTGAGTTTAAAATATACTGATTTCAGTGAATTACAAACTTACTTTTCGCAAAACTAACTCCTTTCAAAATCCATTTCAAAGTAACGAATGGAGAAACTTTAGAACGAGAAGCTTCAAAGCGCTACCAATTATTTCTGCTAGAAAAGCCTGGTTTTCAATGTGTATTTTTCGGCAAAAATGTGCGTAAATATGACAATTTTTTCCCTGAACTGAGGCCAGCCGTCAGAAATGCCGCGTGAAATTTCTGACAGGATTTTTCTGAAAATTTTTTTATATGGAGTTTTCCATTCCTAACCGAACTGAGGCTAAGGCTTTACACACTACATGAATTTGACGTAAACATACTCTCTGAAAAAAAAAAGCAACGTCAAAAAATCGGAGAGCTGATTAGAGAGTTTTTGATGCCAACCTTCAAAATAGTGTTTATAAAGGTGAGATGACACTACGTGTGCAATGCACGAATATTTGCTCACTGACGTCATAAACAGTGCCGGCCAGGAAGCAAGCTAGAAGCAAAAAGAGCGTAAGCACTCGTATGTGCACAAAATTGCTCTCAAATGAGAAGTAAAGCTGAGAGCCAAAATTTCGTTCAGTTGAGTGGAAAACGTCAAGCGACGGAGCTGCGTCGGATGAAGCTAGATGAGAACGTAAATTTTTTCAGCCTTGATACACTTCGAAGAAAATGAATTTTTTATACTTCAGGACTTTTTTCATCGTGTTCTTAACATTCAGTTATTTTATTATATAATATATATAAATTCAGCACATCATTGATTTGTACAATAATTCTCTGCTCTGCACTGTAAATTTTCAAGATAAAAGAGCTCAAGATGAGCTGAAAAAGCTCCAAAATGAACCATCCCCGCCTCTTGGACGAGGCGTCGAGTTTTTGCGACATATCGATCCAGGGACATACCCAGTTCTAAAGAACAAAATTTTTCGGCTCTAAGAAAAATTTATGAAATTTTGTATGAAAACATCCACAACTGTTTCTCGATGTGTAATGTGCACGCACACAAACGCAATTAGTAAATGTAGTGGTGGCCGGCACTGGTCATAAACATTGCACACGTAATGAAATCGACGAATAATTTGTTTGCTCAAAATAATTCTTAAGCTTGTATTACACTGTTTGGCATTTGGCCAAATATTTGGAATAAAATTTTTTACAAATATTTGATAAAATATTGTGTTTGATCGGCATATAAAAATAGGGTATTACACTGTTTGGCATATAAATAAAATATTTGGAACTTTTTTGTTTGGCTTGATTCAGACAAATACATGTTTGGAGCAAGCGAGTCAAAGTTATTTGGATAGGTATTAGACTGTTTGTCATCAAATTATTTGACAAGAATAAAGTATTTTGAAAAAATTCTTTATTATTTCATAATAATTTTCTTGTTCTTTGGAGAAATTAAAAAGATAACAAGTAAAGAAGTTCACATCGGCTATGCCGATTGCACACATACCTTTTCCTCAGCCTTAAATATCGTCGAGCGAGTAAAATGTTGTCCCATACGCCATTTAGCTATTTTTGAGAAATCGCGTTTAAAGTTTGGGAATAGATATCTCAAAAACAGTACGGTCAATGTTTTTTAAACTTTGCAGACTTATAAAACACAGTTCAAAGAATACAATGCAAGTGCTTTTAAGCAATACTTGATTTCTGTTTGATTGTAAGAATTGATTTTTCGAAATCAGTGATTGTACTATGTGCCGTTCGTTGTCTGTTTTGTATATTAATTCATGCACATAGTACAAAATCAGAAAGCAAAATTTTCAGTTCTTTATTTTTCAATTGGTTTTCAAATTATTGATAAAGAAATGGAAAAAAAAATGTTCAAATAGTTAAATCTTTGAAGGATATCACAGTCAATGCTTCGTCCAGGTGACATTGAGAGCAAAAAAAATTTGTTGGACAATTTTTAGATAAGAGAGCGGTGGAGGAGTTAAATTTGCCAAAAAAAAAACGTTACGGCCTCTATGGACGAGCACCTATGACCTTTTTTTTTCGAGACTTGGGAGGTCGGCAAACAAAGATGACATTTTTTAAATTTACATGGACCACCCCGAAAAACGTTATGCTACCTTTTTTTCTAACTTCAACCCCCATTATTTTTGGAATTCCAATACGTTTATCCTTAAGTTCCCCGACCTGATATTCCATTCTCAAAATGCGTTCCGATATAAATTTCGTTAAAAATGATATTTTTTTAAAAGTTTGTGTATGGTATTCTATTTTAAAGTAATAAGCCAAGAGAAAAAAGTATATCAGAAGTTAAGAAGTAAAAAATTCCAAGCATTTTCTGTGTGGGGGAATGAAAAATGGCCCCAATGAAAAATGGCCCCAAACTGAAAATGAAAAAAGGCCCCAAATTTTGGGGCAATTTAGCATTTTGAAAAATGACCCCAAATCAAAAATGAAATTTGGCCCCAAAATAAAATGAAAAAAGGCCCCAAAATCAAAAAGAGGTGTTTTTAATCTAAATGAAAAATGACCCCAAACTAGAAAATAAAAATGGTCCTATGAAATTTGAAAAACTAGAAATGAAAAATGGCCCCAATTTTGGGGTAATTTTTCATTATGCAAAATGGCCCCACTTTAAAAAATTAAATTTGGCCCCAAAATCAAATGATAAGTAAAGAATATAAAACAGGGCTGGAACGCGAAATGAATTCATAACCAAATAAAAGAGGCCCCGACTTTTGGGGTCATTTTGCATTATGAATTATAGCCCCAACATGAAATGAAAAACCGCCTCAAGAACCAGGATTCGTTTTGAATACAAATGAAAAATGGCCCCAAACTACAACTTGAAATTTTTAAATTGAAAAATGACCCCAAAATTGGGGTAATTTTGCATTATGAAAAATCACCCCAATTCAAGAAAGGAAAAAAGGCCCCAAACTTGGGGTAATTTTGCATTATGAAAAAAGACCCCAAATCAAAAAAGGAAAAGTGGCCCCAAACTCAATGTAATTTTTGAAAAATGCAAAATGACCCCAAACAAAAAGGAAAAAAGAACCCAAAAAAAATGAAAAATCGCCCCAAAATTCGTGTTGTTGTTTTCAATATTAAGTTTTGGGGTCATTTTTCATTTTGAGTTTGGGGCCATTTTGCATTGGGGCCATTTTTCATGGAGCCTTTCTGTGTAGCTTTAGAAAGCCTTTTTTTTATTTTTCTTTAAAAACAAACAATAATATTCGTCATTTGGGCAGAAGGGTTCATATATTCTGTTTTATAATTGAATTTGATTAAATCAAATTAATAAATAAACTTTAATTTATATTTCTTACTCATAGATTTCCTCCAATTCGAGAGTAACTTGATGCCCGTCCATCTTGTTTACATTTTGATTGCACGTGGTACACTATTTTACTTAGCGATTTGTTCAGCCGATTTTATATCGATAAATGTACTACGTGCTAATTGCTGTGCACATGGAACAAAATCGCAAAAAAACAAAAATTCTACCAGCACGTGTGACAAATGTCCCGCTGATATCTCGAAAACGAGAAGAGATATCAAAAAACGGAGAACGCCACATTAAAGATAGGGTCTTAAATAGGTAATCCCCGTTGTTAACTCAAAACGTCTAAATTTTTACGTGGTACATTATTTTACTCGCTCGACGATATGTTGAAACATTACCTTAACAAAAATTCCTGCCCTTTTCGTTGTTCTAGCTACACATTATCTGTGCTTCGATTTAGCTTCACAAACTCGAAATTATATTTAAGTACAAATTTTTTGAGAATGGTGGGCATGGTCAAATTTTAACCGTTAGAGGACATTTTGTCTAGCAGCGAAATACTCAATTCAAAATAGTGAAAATCAAATTTTCACGAATTTCGCGGATGGTGGTCTTGATCAAATTTTAACCCTTAGAGGACAATTTGTTTAGCTGCGAAATACTCAATTCAAAATAACTATATTTATATTTCTGACTATATTAACTTTTCTTAAAATTTCAAACATTTGTCAAAATAATATGAGCATGTCGATTCTTTTTTGAAAGACTGTAAATTTTCTCTTTTTGACAACTTTTTGTGTTTACAGTAGATATTGACACTATTTCAACAAATTTTTTTAAGATGATTTTCTTAAGCCTTAAGAGAGTGAAACAAACAAAAGCATTAATTTGAAATTGATTTAAAGTAAAAGTCTGGATTTTGATTTTTTTATATATATTTGTAATTTACCGTTAAAGGGATAAGAAGAAGAAATAAATAAGAAGAGATAAATATGCACAAAATTGCTCTCAAATGAGAAGTAAAGCTGAGAGCCAAAATTTCGTTCAGTTGAGTGGAAAACGTCAAGCGACGGAGCTGCGTCGGATGAAGCTAGATGAGAACGTAAATTTTTTCAGCCTTGATACACTTCGAAGAAAATGAATTTTTTATACTTCAGGACTTTTTTCATCGTGTTCTTAACATTCAGTTATTTTATTATATAATATATATAAATTCAGCACATCATTGATTTGTACAATAATTCTCTGCTCTGCACTGTAAATTTTCAAGATAAAAGAGCTCAAGATGAGCTGAAAAAGCTCCAAAATGAACCATCCCCGCCTCTTGGACGAGGCGTCGAGTTTTTGCGACATATCGATCCAGGGACATACCCAGTTCTAAAGAACAAAATTTTTCGGCTCTAAGAAAAATTTATGAAATTTTGTATGAAAACATCCACAACTGTTTCTCGATGTGTAATGTGCACGCACACAAACGCAATTAGTAAATGTAGTGGTGGCCGGCACTGGTCATAAACATTGCACACGTAATGAAATCGACGAATAATTTGTTTGCTCAAAATAATTCTTAAGCTTGTATTACACTGTTTGGCATTTGGCCAAATATTTGGAATAAAATTTTTTACAAATATTTGATAAAATATTGTGTTTGATCGGCATATAAAAATAGGGTATTACACTGTTTGGCATATAAATAAAATATTTGGAACTTTTTTGTTTGGCTTGATTCAGACAAATACATGTTTGGAGCAAGCGAGTCAAAGTTATTTGGATAGGTATTAGACTGTTTGTCATCAAATTATTTGACAAGAATAAAGTATTTTGAAAAAATTCTTTATTATTTCATAATAATTTTCTTGTTCTTTGGAGAAATTAAAAAGATAACAAGTAAAGAAGTTCACATCGGCTATGCCGATTGCACACATACCTTTTCCTCAGCCTTAAATATCGTCGAGCGAGTAAAATGTTGTCCCATACGCCATTTAGCTATTTTTGAGAAATCGCGTTTAAAGTTTGGGAATAGATATCTCAAAAACAGTACGGTCAATGTTTTTTAAACTTTGCAGACTTATAAAACACAGTTCAAAGAATACAATGCAAGTGCTTTTAAGCAATACTTGATTTCTGTTTGATTGTAAGAATTGATTTTTCGAAATCAGTGATTGTACTATGTGCCGTTCGTTGTCTGTTTTGTATATTAATTCATGCACATAGTACAAAATCAGAAAGCAAAATTTTCAGTTCTTTATTTTTCAATTGGTTTTCAAATTATTGATAAAGAAATGGAAAAAAAAATGTTCAAATAGTTAAATCTTTGAAGGATATCACAGTCAATGCTTCGTCCAGGTGACATTGAGAGCAAAAAAAATTTGTTGGACAATTTTTAGATAAGAGAGCGGTGGAGGAGTTAAATTTGCCAAAAAAAAAACGTTACGGCCTCTATGGACGAGCACCTATGACCTTTTTTTTTCGAGACTTGGGAGGTCGGCAAACAAAGATGACATTTTTTAAATTTACATGGACCACCCCGAAAAACGTTATGCTACCTTTTTTTCTAACTTCAACCCCCATTATTTTTGGAATTCCAATACGTTTATCCTTAAGTTCCCCGACCTGATATTCCATTCTCAAAATGCGTTCCGATATAAATTTCGTTAAAAATGATATTTTTTTAAAAGTTTGTGTATGGTATTCTATTTTAAAGTAATAAGCCAAGAGAAAAAAGTATATCAGAAGTTAAGAAGTAAAAAATTCCAAGCATTTTCTGTGTGGGGGAATGAAAAATGGCCCCAATGAAAAATGGCCCCAAACTGAAAATGAAAAAAGGCCCCAAATTTTGGGGCAATTTAGCATTTTGAAAAATGACCCCAAATCAAAAATGAAATTTGGCCCCAAAATAAAATGAAAAAAGGCCCCAAAATCAAAAAGAGGTGTTTTTAATCTAAATGAAAAATGACCCCAAACTAGAAAATAAAAATGGTCCTATGAAATTTGAAAAACTAGAAATGAAAAATGGCCCCAATTTTGGGGTAATTTTTCATTATGCAAAATGGCCCCACTTTAAAAAATTAAATTTGGCCCCAAAATCAAATGATAAGTAAAGAATATAAAACAGGGCTGGAACGCGAAATGAATTCATAACCAAATAAAAGAGGCCCCGACTTTTGGGGTCATTTTGCATTATGAATTATAGCCCCAACATGAAATGAAAAACCGCCTCAAGAACCAGGATTCGTTTTGAATACAAATGAAAAATGGCCCCAAACTACAACTTGAAATTTTTAAATTGAAAAATGACCCCAAAATTGGGGTAATTTTGCATTATGAAAAATCACCCCAATTCAAGAAAGGAAAAAAGGCCCCAAACTTGGGGTAATTTTGCATTATGAAAAAAGACCCCAAATCAAAAAAGGAAAAGTGGCCCCAAACTCAATGTAATTTTTGAAAAATGCAAAATGACCCCAAACAAAAAGGAAAAAAGAACCCAAAAAAAATGAAAAATCGCCCCAAAATTCGTGTTGTTGTTTTCAATATTAAGTTTTGGGGTCATTTTTCATTTTGAGTTTGGGGCCATTTTGCATTGGGGCCATTTTTCATGGAGCCTTTCTGTGTAGCTTTAGAAAGCCTTTTTTTTATTTTTCTTTAAAAACAAACAATAATATTCGTCATTTGGGCAGAAGGGTTCATATATTCTGTTTTATAATTGAATTTGATTAAATCAAATTAATAAATAAACTTTAATTTATATTTCTTACTCATAGATTTCCTCCAATTCGAGAGTAACTTGATGCCCGTCCATCTTGTTTACATTTTGATTGCACGTGGTACACTATTTTACTTAGCGATTTGTTCAGCCGATTTTATATCGATAAATGTACTACGTGCTAATTGCTGTGCACATGGAACAAAATCGCAAAAAAACAAAAATTCTACCAGCACGTGTGACAAATGTCCCGCTGATATCTCGAAAACGAGAAGAGATATCAAAAAACGGAGAACGCCACATTAAAGATAGGGTCTTAAATAGGTAATCCCCGTTGTTAACTCAAAACGTCTAAATTTTTACGTGGTACATTATTTTACTCGCTCGACGATATGTTGAAACATTACCTTAACAAAAATTCCTGCCCTTTTCGTTGTTCTAGCTACACATTATCTGTGCTTCGATTTAGCTTCACAAACTCGAAATTATATTTAAGTACAAATTTTTTGAGAATGGTGGGCATGGTCAAATTTTAACCGTTAGAGGACATTTTGTCTAGCAGCGAAATACTCAATTCAAAATAGTGAAAATCAAATTTTCACGAATTTCGCGGATGGTGGTCTTGATCAAATTTTAACCCTTAGAGGACAATTTGTTTAGCTGCGAAATACTCAATTCAAAATAACTATATTTATATTTCTGACTATATTAACTTTTCTTAAAATTTCAAACATTTGTCAAAATAATATGAGCATGTCGATTCTTTTTTGAAAGACTGTAAATTTTCTCTTTTTGACAACTTTTTGTGTTTACAGTAGATATTGACACTATTTCAACAAATTTTTTTAAGATGATTTTCTTAAGCCTTAAGAGAGTGAAACAAACAAAAGCATTAATTTGAAATTGATTTAAAGTAAAAGTCTGGATTTTGATTTTTTTATATATATTTGTAATTTACCGTTAAAGGGATAAGAAGAAGAAATAAATAAGAAGAGATAAATATGAAGAAATAAAGACAAAAAGAAAGAGTTAAAGAAAGGAGTAAAAAGCAAAACTAAGTGAGAAATAAATTACTTGAAAAGAAAGTACACTAGTGAACATAAATTTCTATTGAATTTTTTTTTTTTTTTTGAACTTTTGTAAAATTTTTCATAATCAAGCAAACTGCAAGAAAATAAAAAGCACGAATTGTAAATTAGTTTTACGACAGTATACTACGTTTATACTTAAGTTAAAAGAAAAGTGAAGAAAAATAAAAACCAAAAAACAATTATAAAAAACTGGACTTTAGTTATAAGTTATTCCGAAAATTGTTAGCAGTTGTAAAAAAGAGGAACTTCAAGAAATTTTATCTTTGACTGTTATATGTGTGAAGTTAGCCCCAATTTTATAAAATTTATATATTTTGAAACTTGTGTTGGAATGTGCTCGATGTGTGCTGTTATGTGCCGGTTTGAAAAAAAAAAAATCGGTTGGATAGTTTGGTTTTTACAGGGAGGTCCTTTTTACGGCGTGAAGTAAGCCCCCCAAATTAAATTTTTTTTTTTTTGTAAGCAATAACTGATTTAGCTTGTGCCTAGGATGGATATTATGTGCCATTCAACTAAAATGAAATAGTTAGCACGGTTATGTTTCAATAAGGACATTTCTATTTTTCGTCAAGAAGTTGGCCCCCACATTTGAAAAAAATAAATAAAAGAAAATTTTGCTGTGGTGGGCACAGCACAATGATCTATGTGCCGATGTTCCAAACCAAAAATGTTTAACGGTAGGACTTTTAACAGGAGGTGCTTTTATGTACCTTAGTTTGATCTAAACAAATTTAAAGTTAAAGTATTAAAATAAGAAAGTCTAGGACCTTCTTTAATCAATTCTCTTAAATTGACAAAGGTTTTTTTTTATAAAAAAGCTGAATAACAAAATAAAACAGGGCTTAAATAACATCCAAACAAAAATTGACTTCAGCTAGATTTGATGAATATCAAACGTGCGCACGAATGCTTTTGCACTAAAATAGCTTTACGACAAGATGTAAATAATCGGAGTAGATTCACTCCGTTTTTAAATAATTTTGACGTCTACTCCCTTTTTTTCAAATATATTCCATTTAAAATTTTTCCACACCGACAATCAAGCTTGAGGTACAATAGGTGCGACAGAACGACACGACGATGCGCTTTGTCGTCGTGATCTGTCAAATGTAATATCAATACACGCAATCCTATGGAACAACGTACAATGGTCTCGGATACGACAGCACGATGCGACAAATATTCGAAAAATTGAATATTTGTCGCTCCAACACGATTTGACATTCTGAAAGCAGCGATGGTTGCGTTAAAAACAGGGCTGATATCTGAAACAACTGTTTTGAAAGGTAAATGGAAGTTGTGAAATGAATAAGCTCAGCGAGGAATATATTCAAATATTAATAGATTTGGTGCGCGAAAAGCACATATTTTATGACAAGGGCCATCCGCACTATAAAAAAGCGATTGGAAGGACCACGTGTCGCAAGAAATAGCAAGAAAACTACATTAAAATAGTCAATGTCAAATTGCTGAACATTCATACGAGTGGCCTTACAAAACATTTCAGGATCGTCTTTTTTCATTCCTATAAATGTTGTAGCGTAAGATCCCAATGGGTCCCGACATTCGAACATTGGTCGAACCCGCCACTTTCGCGTGCGCTTTTTTGCCTCAATGTATTTTTGATGGCCTAAAAATGCTGCCGTTGCATACAACAAAATTCGGTGCGAGCTTAATGCTCTCATTTTCCTACTTTTTTTTTAATCGCAAGGTTTAAAATGTTTTTGTCAAATTTTTTTGTCGTTTGCGTGTAACATATGATTGCAAACGATACGATTTTCCCTGCTATTGTACATTGGCCTGCAACACGACAAATCGGATGCGACAAATCGTTTTGTCGTGTCGTTCTGTCGCACCTATTGTACCTCAAGCTTCACTTGAAAAAAATAAAAAAATAAAGTAGTTTTTACGTCGATATGTGACCATCGATGAAACATGGCTCTATCACTACACTCCTGAGTCCAATCGACAGTCGGCTGAGTGGACAGCGATCGGTGAACCGTCTCCGAAGCGTGGAAAGACTCAAAAGTCCGCTGGCAAAGTAATGGCCTCTGTTTTTTGGGATGGGCATGGAATAATTTTTATCGATTATCTTGAGAAGGAAAAAACCATCAACAGTGACTATTATATGTCGTTATTGGAGCGTTTGAAGGTCGAAATCGCGGCAAAACGGCCCCATATGAAGAAGAAAAAAGTGTTGTTTCACCAAGACAACGCACCGTGCCACAAGTCATTGAGAACGATGGCAAAAATTCATGAATTGGGCTTCGAATTGCTTCCCCACCCACCGTATTCTCCAGATCTGGCCCCCAGCGACTTTTTCTTGTTCTCAGACCTCAAAAGGATGCTCGCAGGGAAAAAATTTGGCTGCAATGAAGAGGTGATCGCCGACACTGAGGCCTATTTTGAGGCAAAACCGAAGGAGTACTACCAAAATGGTATCAAAAAATTGGAAGGTCGTTATAATCGTTGTATCGCTCTTGAAGGGAACTATGTTGAATAATAAAAACGAATTTTGACAAAAAAAATGTGTTTTTCTTTGTTAGACCGGGGACTTATCAGCCAACCTGTTAATTAAAATTTTTGGTCTATGTAAACGATTTGCCTTTATCATGTTTCTCAATTTACTCAAGATTTAATTTCCTATCCGTTTTTGCAATTGCTTGCATTGTGGCAGTGATGCCAGATCAGCAGGTTTTTCGGCCAATCTAGCAGATTTCTCAATGGGCAGTGGAAACTAATCCGTCATTGCAGCTAGCAGATGGTACTCCAATAATTCATTGGTACTCACCGAACCGTTTATGGGGGTAAAGACTTTGGAGGATCATAGCTCCTCAATGCCTTGACCCAGCACATCAGTTGAGGTGGCAGTCGACGCGGATCACAGTAGTCTTCCTAGATCCGGAGTTTTATAAAATTACAATAAATGGTTTAGGAGGTTTATCCCGGTTATAAGGACTAGGGTTAAAATTTTTTAATTTTACCAATTTTTTTCGCTTTACGTAGATACGAGCTTACGCAAAGATCCCGTCCTGGCTTCTGTATCACAAGAAGCAGGGACTTATCTGGCTGATAACGACAGAGATATTGGCTGTCTCAGACGATACCCAGTCATAAAAGGCATTTTTATGAAATACAATACCCCGTTGCCATCAACAGCGCCAGTAGAACGCCTTTTTTCATTTCCTGGTATTGTAAATCGGTCGCGGCGACAAAAATTTACAGACGAACATTCTGAAATGCTGGTTCTGAGGAACGCAAATAAAAAAATACAGTATCTCATGCATAAAGATGAAACAGTTTTTATTCGCTAAAAGTTTTTTGATCACACATGCCAGGAGATCACTCTTACGCATTTTTCCAAAGATTTGTCGCTTAATTTTATTAGAATAATTTTTTTTTTTCACTCTCATATGAAATTAGTGGTTTCCCAAATATATTTTCAATTTCCACTTAAATTTTAGTGGTTTCGCGATTGGTGTTCCACTATTAGTGGTAGTGGACTTTTTTTATTCAACTACCACTAACCATTCGTGGTAGTGGACATTTTTATTCAACTACCACTAACCATTAGTGGTAGTGGAATTCTATTACTCAACTACCACTAACCATTAGTGGTAGTAGAATTTTATTACTCAACTACCACTTACCATTAGTGGTAGTGGAATTTTATTACTCAACTACCACAAAGCAGTAGTGGTAGTTGGTATCAAAAATACATTACTACTAAACAGATAGTGCTAGTAAAATATTCAGTGCACTAATATTATAGTGCACTGTGCCCATCTCTGCTCCATATGTCTAGTTGACTCGTTATGACGCCAAATCGATGCATGAGTGTTGTTTTTTGCGAGTACGTTTACCACTTCCTTTCTTTTATTTCCTTTAAGCTGTCTTTTTTTATGTGTAAATACTGTTCGTCATAACCTGTGATCTGGCATTCCATAAGCGTGGGTTGATTCTTAATGGGTTCATTCATAACTTTTCCCGAGAATACGGAACCAGATTCCGAGCAAAATCCTGAAACTGTGACTGTATATCCTGATCGGGAAATATTATTTCGCTTAAATGTTAAGGGACGTTTAACTTTTATCGCATTGAATGTTTCATCAAACAAGTAATCCTTCCAAACTCCTCGTTTCAAAGTTTTCGTAATTATTGCTTTATTGGTGTGTGAATTGTATGTAGATTCTTCCACTTCAATATTTTTCCATATATTTGAAATATCGATAGAAACAATAAAATTGCCATTGCTTACATTTTCAAACGAACTGTCTACGTGCACAGCTTTTTCGTAGTTAAATCCGTAGAAATCGAGTTCGAAAGTGTGCATGTCATAGCTATTCATTTTCAATATGGTATATATGTTCTTCCCTGATAGTGGATCCTCTTTTCCGATTTCGGTGGATAATAGAGAGAAAACAGGTGATTTCGGAACCGCTATTGATCCATCGATATTCAATACTCCCTGATTTTGCTCTTTTTCGAGCAATTCTCGCAGCTCCTGAATGGATGGTTATTCGTCCAATTTAAATTTTCTTGTGCGACTTTGACTATAAACAATAGGTATTGTTGTGAGTCAAAACCGTCACGTCACACGCTAACGTAACGCTGCCAGCTCTATCGTCAACGGCACGCTATCAGCGCTAAGCCAAAAGCAGTGCAATAAATAATGCATCATAAACAAATGCAACGGCACCGTTTGAGCTCGAAACCTAACACCCCGAACAACAACAGCACGAGCGAGCATGAAATCGAACGCCTCAACAAAGCAACAACGGTCGGCGCTCGAAGTCATAAAAAGAGACACTGTTACCGGAGACGGCAACAACAACAACAGAGTCGTGTAATGACAAACAGACCGTCGATATCAATGTCAACCGAGAATCGATCGTTCAAGGCCATCGATCGAAAGGGAAAGCAGGCAGACAAAAGGCGAAAGAACACGAGCCGCCGAGTCAGCATGTGGACCACACACAAACAAGGGATGTTTGCGGCATGCGTTGCTTGTTCGTATTGCATTTCGTTCTGTACGTCTTTTTGTGCGTGCACTTGGCTCGCATTAAACCGTACATATGTCGAATGGGTTTTGGAGTGATCGGCATGTTTAGCTGATTGTAAATACATGGCACGACGAAAATAGAAGACAACGGCACTTATGCAATCGCCGGAAAACGCCGAAATGCAGAATAGACGGCGACCAAGGGACGCTCGCGGGGAGGTTAGCTGAGGAAGAAATCTATGACGCTAGCAACTATCGATATTGCGAACGGAGCAATATCGGACTATAAAAGCGAAGTTCGACTGGCAAAAGGGACTTATCTTCGATTAGCACTCTGAGTATTAAGAAGATCTCAACTTTGGCGCACCTACTTACGAGCCAGGACGACAAAGTGTGGATCTCAGTGTTAGCTAGGGAATTAGGGCAGTAAAGTAAGATAGAGTAGAAACATTGAAAAAGACTTTAATAAATGAACAATTATTATAACGAGAAAAGGAGTGTTTTATTTGGAAAATACTGAATCCTTGTTGGCGCTTACAGAGGTCCTTTCTCCCCAGTACACACAACATTTATGGCGCAGCCGGTTTTCGACTAAGGATAGTCGGGAGGATACTACAATCCTGATGTATAAGATTAATAAAGTTAAAAAGTGAAAACAAAATTTTGGCAAGTGAGGGTCGAAATCGATATCGATTGCGAAAACTGAAGTCCTTTATTTAAATAAACCATTGAACAGGAACGACGTTTCATTCATCGGTGCCTGGGAGGAACGACTGTTTCCAAAAGGCGTTTTTACGTAAAAGACTAAAGTGTTCAATATCATACCGATATTTCTGTCGAGTCAAATTGCACTATAAACGCAATTTGGGAGCGATAGGGTGCCCAAAACAAAATTAACTTATAACATAATTTTTAATAGTTAACAAACAACGAATATAAAACTTCAGAGGAATAGCTAACAGAATAAAATGGTAAGTCCACAAACAAAATTTTTATAACATACGCCTCACAGGCTTCACATCAATTTAAAATTTTAATCTTGAATTTTTGAAATTTGGAAATTTTGAGTTAAATTCAAATGTAATGCGTTTTTTATAAGCGGAATTTTCCGTTGGACAGAGTAATTTATGGATAGAGAGTGGGAGGAACTAAAACAAAATCTTAAAGATTCTGAAACACATGCGACTACGTTACAGACCGAAGCTTGGGAATTAGTAAGGGAAATAAACCCAAATAGAGAATATTTGACCCTACTAGAAAACCAAGTCGCTTTATCCCGTTTTAATCGATTGGAAGAAGCAGTTTTTCTGATAGAAAAAGCGAAAAATTCAGTAGCCGTATCAAACGAAGTCGGCAAGGAGAAAATACAACAATTGGAAGAGACAGTTGGACATTTAAAAAATAACTGCAAAGATTTGAGGGATCGAATCGATAAAGAGACCTTGCTGATAGAAGAATCAGAAGAGCAAAACGAATCTCTAAGAGAAGCTCTGCAGACAGCAGTGGGAAAGGACATATCGGAGTCCATAGAAAAGGACAAAGCTAACCTCAAAAAAAAAGGAGAAAGAAATTCAATTTCTGAAAGTAGAAATTGGAAACCTAAATAGAGAATTAAGAACAGTTTGCAGGACATCTCCATTTCCCACCAGGCGCATACCGAACAATTCCGGAACAACATCAGGCCCAATACAAACACCCAGAATTGAGGTAACAATGGCAAGTCCACAGAACGTTGCAGAAATTGTTAAAAATGTCCAACGATTCGTACCATCCTTTTCCGGAGCAAGAGGACCTGAGTTTAAGGCTGATGTAATAAAATTTGTCGAAGGCATAGAATTGCTCAATTGTATGATTACCCCGGAGGACATACAGAAAGCCATTACATGTATAAGGCAGCGACTGTCGGGGGCTGCGTTCAACACCATTGGCACCAGAAAAATCGAGACTCTAAATGAACTCCGCGACTTTGTGCAACAAACATACGCAACAGTAAGAACGTTGGAAGATATTAGAGCAGATATTATAAACGGTCATCAACAAACAGGTGAGTCCGCGTCGCTGTTCGGAGGTCGAATGGAAACTAACCTAAAAGAGGCGGAAGAAATGATCACAAAAAAATGGACTACGGAAGAATCAAGAGCGGCGTTATGGGAATACCAAGATCTGGCAAAAAGGCATTTCATTACGGGATTAAAGGATCATTCCCTAAAACAATCACTGATAAACATGACAGACCCCAGTTTGCGGGATCTCATAAATGCGGCAGAAAATTCCGAAAACATTTTGAAATCTGACAAATTGAATATAAATACTATTAATTCCGCACTATCAACAGAACTGAATTGTTCATTCTGTCAACAGCAAGGACACACACGAGATGTATGTGTAAAGAGAAGGAATACACCCTATTGCACGCTGTGTGGAACGTATGGACACGAAGGAAGTCCTAGCTGCATGAAAAGCAAACAGACAATAATGGAGGCCAGTAAGGCATCTAACCTAACTTGCACACACTGCGGCAAAGTAGGACACATAGTTGATGATTGTTGGAGCAAATTAAGCAGCCTATTCTGCGATAAATGTCACATTAAAGGTCATAACAATACATAACAAAACCCACAACAAAGGCCAGCACAAAATAACCGTCGAGGGTCGAATAACAACAACCAAGTACAGTGTTTTCTTTGCAAAGGATTCAAGCATATTGCCAGAAACTGCCCTCAACAAGAGCAGCAGAACCCGGGAAACTCCCAGCGGCCCAGTCTTGGCCAATAGACTGGGATGCCAAAACAAAAGCAAAAGAGCGGCCAAAACCTGATCCGGGTAAAAATCAAAAACAAGGAGCAGGTCATCATAACAATAAGGAAACCACGATTTCGGAACTTCAACTACTAACAGATGGGGAAAGTCCAAAAGAGAAATACCACGGAATGAGATAAAAAACAAAATAGGCGGAAACATGGAAATACACTTTGATGGTGAAACCGACGAGAAGAAAATTACAAAAGAGAATAAAAAGAAGAGAGTGTCTTTTAAAAGCACTGTTACAGTATTCACCTACCCCGTATGCGAGATAGAAGCGGCCAGTATAAAGAATATGTTTGAAATAGGACAAGAAAACAAAAAACTCATAAAAAGTTTGTATACCAATGTTCTCCAAAGCGCGAAAAAACTGTTAACGTTTGCACATAACGGCCCACAAAGAGATGAAGGCGTTGAATTATCCTGTGAACAGGCTATCAACGACAGTATCAGAACGGTGGACTCACAATGCGACAGAAACACGCCAAGATTTTCAAATTGCACTGCCATAACGGAGACTCAAGAGGATGATGCCTACATCGAAATACCCTGCAATCAGGCTATCAATGGCAGCATCACCCTATTGGTCGACTCAGGATCAGATGCAAGTTTAGTGAAAAGGGAAGTCTTAAAGGAAGACGTACCGATAAAAATGGAGGACACGAAATGCTTAAGAGGAGCATTCGGAGGAGATTCCAGTACTATTGGATCAGTGACGATTAAACATAATACGATCACAGCATTAAATATGGAAATGCACGTAGTACCATGCAATAGCAGTTTGCCAGCAGATGGTCTCCTGGGAAGAGACATGCTCTGGAACAGAACTATCTTGGACACTATTGAGAAACAGTTGATCTTCAAGGAAGGAGGCAACCCAGTGGCCAGAGTGCCATTGAAATGTGCAAGAAAAAGGATTTTTATAGCAGAAACCATAAAAATCCCCCCCAGAGCAGCGGGAATAGCACGAGTAAACACAGGACTACTCAAGGAAGAAGTAGTCGTGCATAAGACAACAATTGCTACACAGGTATACCTAGGAGAGAGTCTATCTAGACCAAAGAATGGGGTTGGATTCGTGACAGTACTAAACGCCTCCGAAAAAGTTGCGGAAATAAAAGGAGGTACGGAACTAAAATACTCACTATTAAAGGAGTATAGAACAGTAAACACGCTAGAAGTCAACGTAGTTGAGAGCGATGAGAAAAATGAGAGGACAAATCTGTTAATAAATTCCTTGAAATTGGAAAAAAATTTGAACGACGAAGAAAGACAGTCCATAGCGAATATATGCAAGGACTATGCGGATGTTTTCCACCTAAAGGGTGACGAATTGAGTTACACCACTGTGCTCAACCACGAAATACCTACAGAGGTCGGAAAAGCACCAATAAATATTCGGCAATATCGCCTTCCGGAGGCCCACAAGGCGGAGATAAATAAACAGGTGGAAGAGATGTTGGACCAAGGCATAATTGCTCCAAGCAAATCACCTTGGAACGCACCAATCATTCTAGTGCCGAAAAAGGCAGGTGCAGACGGGAAAAAGAAATGGCGATTGGTGGTCGATTTTCGGCAGCTGAATGACGTAACCGTCAAGCAGGTATTTCCTATACCCCGCATTGATGAGATTCTCGACCAACTCGGTTGCAGCCGATATTTCACAACGCTAGACCTGGCAAGCGGTTACCATTAAGTGCTTGTAAACGAGAAAGACAGACAAAAAACAGCATTCAGTACTGGAATAGGACATTACGAATTCGTAAGAATGCCATTCAGACTCTCCGGAGCTCCGGCAACCTTTCAAAGGATTATGAATAATGTTCTGACCGGCTTGCAAGGCGTCGATTGTTTTGTTTATTTGGACGACATAGTAATTTACGGAAGTAACCTTAAACAACACGAAATAAGGCTACGTAAAGTACTACAAGCCCTAAGAAGCAGCAAATTGAAAATACAAACGGAAAAATGTCAATTCTTAAGAAAAGAAGTTGTATATTTGGGTCACAAGTGTTCCGACCAAGGCGTGCGGCCGGACCCAAGTAAGGTCGAATGTGTAAAAATTTTCCCGATACCAAAAAATAAGAAAGAATTGCAAGCATTCCTTGGACTAGCAAACTACTACCGAAAGTTCATTCCGAATGCAGCAGCGCTTCTTCTACCTTTGACATCACTGCTAAGAAAAGATGCTGAATTCGTTTGGACGGATGCATGCCAAATGGCAGTAATAGCCATTAAAGCTGCAATAACTAGTCCACCACTGTTAAAGTATGCAGATTTCACAAAGCCATTCCTGTTAACAACGGATGCAAGTAACGAAGCACTAGGAGCGGTACTCTCACAAGGCGAGCCGGGCGACGATCAGCCGATCGCGTTCGCAAGCCGAGCATTAAGCGCAACCGAGAAACGATACTCAACAATCGAAAAAGAATTCCTTGCCATTGTGTGGGCGACTAAAAATTTCCGGTGCTACCTTTTAGGCCGCCCCTTTACGGTTTACACAGACCACAAACCTCTAAAAGGAATAGCAAATCTAAAGGATCAAACATCCCGATTGGCGAGGTTCCGCCATAAGCTCTCGGAATTCGATTTCGAAATCTGTTACAAAGCTGGAAAATATAATTTAAACGCAGACGCATTGAGTCGATTACCATATGAAAATAATCTTGTGGCAGTGGTAACAAGAGCACAAACACAGTCAAAAATAGAGCAGAGCGATGAAAATACAGAGACAAAGAAAAGCAGAGATGATTCGGAAGATACAAACCCCACAGATAACCCAGAGACAGAGGATTTAGCAGAATTTTTAACACAGAGAAAGGACATCGAAAAGGTGCTTAAAAATTTTCACGATGGGCCATTAGGAGGTCACAAGGGAGCTATAAAAACATATTTCCGCATTCGACGACAGTACAAGTGGAACGGCATGCAGAGAGAGATTCGAAATTATATAAAAAACTGCGAGAAATGCCAGCGGAATAAATGCTCAAAAGTAGAAAGAATGCCCATGGTACTCACAGACATAGCTCACGGCCCTTTCTACAAAGTTTATATGGATATGGTAGGCCCCCTACCGGAAACATCGAGAGGAAACAAATACATCTTAACATTCATAGACGATTTTTCAAAATTTTTCATCTGCACAGCTATTCCGGATGCAGAGGCGGTAACAGTGGCAAAAGCTTTTTTCAACGAGATAATATCAAAATTCCAGATACCAAAGGTTTTAATCACGGATAACGGCACAAACTTTACATCTAAATTATTTAAGGAAGTTTGCAAAATTCTTGGAATCAAGAAATCCCAAACTTCACCATACCACCCCCAAGCCAATGGTGCTCTTGAAAGGAGTCACCGACCTCTTGCGGAATTTCTCCGAAATTTTGTCAAGGAGGATGGCACAAATTGGGATGAATGGCTGCACCACGCTATGCACGTGCATAACAGCACAGTCCATTCATCCACAAAACAGACACCATGTAAAATAATTTTTGGATTTGAAGCCGACATCCCACTTAACTTAAAAAGAAAACCGGAGCCACTGTACAACACAGACGATTTTGCAAAAATATTAAAATATCAAATCCAGCGCACCCATCAGTTAGTACGAGAAAACCAAAAAATAGCTAAAGAAAAATCAAAGCGATACTACGATAAGGGCTCGAAAGTCGGAGAATTTCAGACTGGAGACAAAGTGTGGCTAAAGAACCAAAACCGAAAAAATAAATTCTCACCCATTTGGGAAGGCCCTTATTCGATTGTATCAATTCCAACGCCGGTGAACGTAAAATTGAAAATCAAAGGAAAAGAAAAAACATTCCACAAAAACTTAATAAAGCGCCATCATCAAAAAGAACAACAAACAAAACAATAACCCGTGCCTTACGGCGACAAAACAAAAAAAAAAATATATATAAGTAATGAAAATTTTTTTTTACGAACAAAAAAATATAATAGTAGCACACATTTAAAATACACCGAAATATGTAATATGCCAACCAAGGCGTTTACGAGAAGTGTGAACATAGCAATTCCTAAAGGTAAAGAAAAAAAAAAAATTTTTTTTTGCTTGCAATTCACAAAATGCCACTTCGATCGGAATCGAACTCCCGTCTGCTAAAAATATTTTTCAAATCGATACAATCCTCAACCACTCAGCATATGTTGAAAGACAAACATTTAAACCAGCAAAAGAGATATACAAGAAAGGTCGAGCGGAACGCAATGTCGTGCAGAATAAATAAAATAAACTGGAATTCGGATAGAGTCAATGAGACAAATTGGCTTAACGACGACCATATCAACACCCTGCTGCCATGGTTGATGAGAAAGGCGAACAACAAGAAGATTCACGTATTCGACACGCACTTTTATGCATGCGCAACCTCATCAAAGGAAAAGTCAATGCCGGAACAATTACGCTTAAACGGTTTTCTAAAAAGAGTGTACATCTTCGAGTGCGAGAGCCTAGTGATCCCAGTACACGAGCGAAACCACTGGATGCTGGCAATCGTAACATGGCCAGCGATCTACGTACTGGACTCCCTAAAACCGCACAATGCATAGAAAATCGCAGAAAAAATTAGGTCAATTGTGCAATGGGAGGCAAAAAGAAAATGTCCAGCAGACACCACGGAGTATTCGGAAAATGCGATGCCGCTAATATATCCGGAATGCAGCCAACAACAAAATCTAAATGATTGCGGAATATATTTGCTCCGGTTTGCGGAAAAATACCGAGACGTCGTAAGTTCAGGACGTGCCTTTTTGCCCCGAGACGCCTTTGTGGAGGAAAGTAAAATTTCAAGAATATTCCTCGACAAATTAATAACGGAGCAAAAGATGACTCGCGCAGAATGGAATGAGACGGAGGAGGAGCAAAAGTTCTTGCAGAATGAAATTCAAAGAATTAAAGCGAATTGTAAGCCAGGGAATAGAAAGTACTGTAAAATAATATATAAGACTAAAATATATTCCGTATTTATCTCACGCAAAGGGGATGTTAGATATAAACAATTTAAATGCGCAATAACATACCAACATGCCAACTAATAATAAAAAAAAAAAAAATTTGTAGAAATAGAGCATTCTTTTAACAATATTTGCAAACACATTGTTTTATTTGTCCAACGGAAATAGGTGGAGATAGTGGAGGAGCCTTTGTGAAAGCGACAAAGAGCGTAGATGTGTGTGCAAATTCCATTTTCTTTTTCTTTTCAGGAAAAAATAATCATCTTGGGGTTAATAACAACAGTCACCTACGGACGACTTCAAATAACGCCAGTAGACGAACAAGGAGGATTTGTCCAGATCCACATAAAAGAAACAGAAATTATAGCGGATTTCTACACCGCGCTACATGTGATACACCCAGCCGAAATCCTGAAGGTCATCAACACAATCAACGAGTATGTCGATACGGTGGAAATAAAAAACAGAGAATTGCTGCTGGCAGAAATTAGAAAAATCAGATCAAAAATTAGCTCCATAATACCAAGGGAGAATGATCGATCTCGAAGAGGACTTCTGAACGCAGTAGGTACGGCCGCCAACTGGCTATTTGGCGTCATGGACGACGACGACCGGAAAGAAATCCTAGAGCACCTGACATTGGCAGATCAGAATAGCCATAACGCCATAAAAGGGTTGAACGAACAAATATACATAAACGATTTTTTCAACGAAACAATGTCAACGATAAAAAGGACGATGGAAAAGGATCTGGGCATGGTTAACGAAGTATTCACCACCGTAAAAAGACAAAACGACGAAATCACTAAGCACCTCCGTTATCATGACCAAATGCTAAAACTAAAAAGCATAGAGGAAAAGGTCAACATCATACAGGACAGTATCTCGGCAGCAAAAAACGGGGTGGCGCATCCCAACATACTAACGACGGAGGAGATAAAAAGATTCAAAATGGACTATTACAAAGTAAAACTAATCAGAGTGGGAGTGATGTCATACGTAAACAAAGCACTAATAATCGCAGTAAAAATCCCAAGAAACTTCCGGAAAATAGAAGTAAAATGGTTAACCCCTCTTCCAAACCTGAGTCACAAGGAAATAATAGAAAGAGACGAACATATCACAATAATAGATAACACAACTTACAGTTTCATGGAAAATGCGGTACGAAAGGAACTGAAAAAGAGTAGAAACTGCGTTTTTCTTAACACATGTAGACTCGAGTATAACAACAAAATCTCCATACAATACATAGACGAATCAACACTACTAATAAAAAACGCGAGGCAAACGCAGATCACACACGATTGCGACAAGCGCAACATTACACTTAACAAGAACGTACTCATATCCTTCTCCAATTGCACCATAATCATTCAAAACCAAAATTTTACGAATACTCAGATCATAATGAACGAAAAATATTTCTACCAAGAAAACGAAAACAACAATATCAAATTCAACGACACCATTAACTTCGAAGAAATTCAAATAAAAAGTGTTAAAAATCGAAAACTCATTGAAGAACTAACATTACACAGGAATATATCATATGGCATAAGCACCACGCTCGTCATAGCAGCAATAATAGGAGTCATATACCTGTGTGTCTGTCTCCGAAACAAAAGCGTGAACATAAGAAATAACCTGGAACTCTCAGAAAGGCAACCACAAAGAAGAACAAGCATTCGGACACTCAATAAACAATTCAGAGAAAAAGCCGCGAGCAAAGAACCTAACGTCGACATAAATTAAAGGCATATGAAATTAGTTAACAATATATTTTTATTATTATTTTTTTTTCTCCTCTTTTTATTTTTACAGTAATTTTTTTTAGTTTTTAGTCCCATGATTCCAAACAAAAATGAAAGTGCGTAATATGGGAAAAGTCACGCAGGGACACCCAGCGAAGTGGAGGGGTAGGAACCGGACGAGGAGGTATCCCTAAAAAGTCGTACTTGACATCCAAGTACGGGACATACAACTCCGGACACGTGGGTAACAGATGAAGAAATAGATCCATACCTCTCAAAGGGGGGGGGGGGGGGCGGGACCATGTACCGCTCCGCACGTAGATAATAATCCTCGATAGTGTAAAAATCATTGAACGTCATCCTGGAACGAAAAAGGTATGAAAAAAATAAAAACATTAACCAATATTCACCAAAAAAAAAAAAAAAATATGGAAAAAGAAATACTTACTCGAAGAAAGTCAATTTCGTACTTAAAAGAAATCGACGAGGACGCGACTATAAATAAAAAAATTTTGAAAAATTTTTTTTCTTTTTCACAAAATATTTCGGTTAAAAAAGCATTTGCAAGCAAAACACATGCTTGAAAATGGTCAATATCCGAAATAGAATTTGCTTGCACATGGTTAATTACCGAAGAAAACTGCGTCGGTTAAAAAAAAAAAGCATTTGCAAGCAAAACACATGCCTGAAAATGGTCAATATCCGAAATAAAATTTGCTGGCAATATCGGTATCGAAAAATTTTTTTTTCTCGATCCCAAGGACACACGTGCACGCACGAAAAATGCAGCCACATGTGCACCCGAACCTAACAAAAAGGGTAAAGAGAAAGCATTTGCAAGCAAAAATGCATGCTTGCACATGGTTAATTACCGAAGTAAACTGCATCGGTGAGAAAAGCAATTGCAAGCAAACCACATGTAGAATATTTCCAATAACGCATTGACAAATTTATATATTTTTATTTTGTCTTCTACACAGCGATATTTTGGCAAATCAGCACAAAACCTCAACCTTCATTAAAGGGGGGGAAGGGGTAGTAGCACGTAGCACAAGTAATATAAAGAATCATGCCATACCATAACAAAAAAAAAAAAAAAAAAAAAAAAAATGTCAAAAAGAATAATAAAAAAGGGGATTTAGTGAAGTACTTTGGATTAAAAAAAAAAAAAGAAGAAGAAATATATATAAGTATTTTCATTTACTACCAAATTTAAGAATATGATGTATTAGAAACTATAAGAGTCCCAAAACAAAATATTTTTGAGTCGCACTAACAAAAAAAAAAAAAAGAAAATTTTCAATTGCCTATGTAAGCATTTCGTAGAACTAGAATATTTAGCCAGTAACACCGTTTGAATTGTATCCCGAAAATTAGTTCATAGAAAGTCAAGAATTCACTGAGATATCCACTACACTGCAGCGATAAATATGGATCAAGAAGCAGTATCATAACAGCAAAAAAAAAAATTTCAGCAGCATCGGTCTATCGAACACCGCTAAGAACATCATCAAAGTCGCATGGGTGAACAGAGTCTACACGCCCACTACAACAGCGAGTAAGCAACATTCAAGTAACAACATCAACAACACGAGCCGGAATTAATAAAACGTATTCAGCTCGCCTCATCTGTATCATCGAGACGAAACTAAGCATGAAGTATGCCTGGCTACAACAACCGCATCCTTCAGACAGAAAACCAGTCGTGATGCTCACGACTTGCCGAAGAGGGGAGGGATGTTGTGAGTCAAAACCGTCACGTCACACGCTAACGTAACGCTGCCAGCTCTATCGTCAACGGCACGCTATCAGCGCTAAGCCAAAAGCAGTGCAATAAATAATGCATCATAAACAAATGCAACGGCACCGTTTGAGCTCGAAACCTAACACCCCGAACAACAACAGCACGAGCGAGCATGAAATCGAACGCCTCAACAAAGCAACAACGGTCGGCGCTCGAAGTCATAAAAAGAGACACTGTTACCGGAGACGGCAACAACAACAACAGAGTCGTGTAATGACAAACAGACCGTCGATATCAATGTCAACCGAGAATCGATCGTTCAAGGCCATCGATCGAAAGGGAAAGCAGGCAGACGAAAGGCGAAAGAACACGAGCCGCCGAGTCAGCATGTGGACCACACACAAACAAGGGATGTTTGCGGCATGCGTTGCTTGTTCGTATTGCATTTCGTTCTGTACGTCTTTTTGTGTGTGCACTTGGCTCGCATTAAACCGTACATATGTCGAATGGGTTTTGGAGTGATCCGCATGTTTAGCTGATTGTAAATACATGGCACGACGAAAATAGAAGACAACGGCACTTATGCAATCGCCGGAAAACGCCGAAATGCAGAATAGACGGCGACCAAGGGACGCTCGCGGGGAGGTTAGCTGAGGAAGAAATCTATGACGCTAGCAACTATCGATATTGCGAACGGAGCAATATCGGACTATAAAAGCGAAGTTCGACTGACAAAAGGGACTTATTTTCGATTAGCACTCCGAGTATTAAGAAGATCTCAACTTTGGCGCACCTACTTACGAGCCAGGACGACAAAGTGTGGATCTCAGTGTTAGCTAGGGAATTAGGGCAGTAAAGTAAGATAGAGTAGAAACATTGAAAAAGACTTTAATAAATGAACAATTATTATAACGGATAAAGGAGTGTTTTATTTGGAAAATACTGAATCCTTGTTGGCGCTTACAGAGGTCCTTTCTCCCCAGTACACACAACAGTATGTTCCCGTACTGCACGAAAATGCCCAAAACTGCCAATTTTCATAGTTTTTAAACATTGGGCGGTTTTGGGCAGTTTCGTGCAATACGGGTACATGCCTAATAATAAAGGATTGAGATCAGTGCTGTTAAGTCTTTACTCAGAGTCTTCAAGCATCATATTTGCACCTGAACTTGTATGTTAGGAGTTGCGAAAATACCTTTAAGCATTTTACCCTGCGAAATAAAAATTACAGAATACAGAAAAACTAAAATAGTTGTTCTTTGGTGCTCATATTTCTTCGCAAAAATCTCAAGAAATCAGGTTCAAGATATAAGTTCCCTTATACTTTAAATGCTTTATACGTTCAAGAAAATGTCTGATTTTTAATTGATAACACTTATTCATAAATCATGGCATAGAGTTGCTTACTGTACGCCAATATCAATAATTTTCCATTGATGTGTGTTAAATGTAGTAACACAAAAGAAATTATTTTTCCATTCTACACCTTACATGCATGGAAAATTTCTTATGCAAACTCATGCTTTTTTTTATGTATTCTTTAAACATGAAATTAAGCTGCAGGCTAAATGCAGATGTGTGATGTCTGAAATTTGCTTTTGCAATATTGCATTTATCGCGCTAAATACTGAATTTATGTGGCAATCAGAAAAGCGTATAATATACAAAGGGGGAAAAATTTGACATAAAATGGATCTAACAGGAAAGTCCGTTGTTAAAATAACGACGGCGCTGGTACGTAAGTTTAGTTCCTCTACTAAAACCATAAACAAAGAGAAGTGCTGCCAGATGGTCGATTACGTTCAATTCTGCTAAGGAGCACTTTTGTTCCCGCTAAATTCCGTGGTTCATTCAACAATGACAGTTTTGTTCTCGGAAAAAAGCTTTTGAAGCATTTTCTACTCCTCTACTTAGTGATTGATTTCTAATAGCGCAAAAATTCCCGCAAATTTGCACATTTTAAAACAACACTCTTCCTGTTCACAAAAACTAAAAAAAAAAAAAAAGTTGGGAGCAGATCCGTTATAATAGTGCTGCAACAATATTCAAAAACAGTCTTAAAGAATGATATTTTGTTTACCATTAGTATTTTTTCGGGACTCTCGTCATTTGATCCCAAGAATAATGCAATATAATAATGCAAGGTCAAAATTCAACCAGTAAGTGCGAGCAAATTTCTTCGAAACAAATTTACTGATCCGACTACTCATACAGAATCTCACACTCAGCACTTCAAAATTGAATCAGTATTCCCAGATCATGGGAAATTTGATGTTGCCTACTCCCAAACGAGCCATAAGTTTCTCATAATCTGGTTCGGTGAGTACCAATGAATTAATGGAGTACCATCTGCTAGCTGCAATGACGGATAAGTTTCCACTGCCCATTAAGAAATCTGCTAGATCGGCCGAAAAATTTGCTGATCTGGCATCACTGCCACAATGCAAGCAAATGCAAAAACGGATAGGAAATTAAAATTTGAGTAAATTGAGAAACATCATAAAGCCAAAATGTTTACATAGACCATCCATTTTTATAACTACTTAAATTTTTTATTTTTCTTCTTGATAAAAACGAAGTTGACAAAAAAATTATTAAAAAACGGAGTGAATTTACTCCGATCATGAACATCTCGACGTAAAGCTCTTTTACTGCAAAAGTTTTCATGCGCTCGTTTGATATTCATCAAATTTAGTCTAGTTTTGTTTGGATGTTATTTAAACCCTGTTTAATTTTGTTTTTCAGTTATTTTATAAAAACCTTTGTGAATATAAGAGAATTGATTAAAGAAAGAAAAAAAAAAAAAAAGCTGAATTTGGGGGCTAACTTCATGCCGTAAAAAGGACCTCCTTGTAAAAACCAAACTATCCAACCGATTTTTTTTTTCAAACCGGCACATAGCAGCACACAACGAGCACATACCAGCACAAGTTTCAAAAATATTAATTTATTAAAGTGGGGGCTAACTTCACGCGCATTTGACTGTAGATGGACTGAGAGAGAAATTGAATCAATTTAATTTATCGACAGTTGGATGTAAAGCTGAATTACATGACCGACTATGCGACTATTCCACTGTTGTGAGTCAATTATCGACTCACGAGCATTCGGCATTATTACATATAGTCACCATAAAAGCAAACAGTTTACGCGAGACCGTCTGAAACAGCAATAAATGCATAACGACCAAGCTTTGGCCAACAACGAAACAACACCAATAACTCCACTCGTAAGCGAATTTCCGAAAGCAAGGAAATTCGATAAGAACAACAATTGTAACACCTGTTCCGGCTTGAAGTGCAAGCTGGCGTATAGAGGCAAAGAACAACAACCACAACAGCAAAACAATAGCACACGCAGGTCAGCGTAGAACTAACGCAATAGTTATAGAAGTTTTAACCCGCGACTATGCAAGATCGGCTGGCATCGATTGGGAAATCGATAATGCAGCATCGACACTTTCTTTCAATAAAAGCGGAAGATCGAGACTTGGAAAGTAGCCTTTTGTATCGAACAGTTTCAGAAGTCTCAACTCGAAGCGCACGTACTTTCCAGTGGCAACGGCGGTTAGAGTGACGGCCTTAGTGTTTCAAAATGTAGGAACTTAGGGAAGTTAATCAAGTAGTTGCTAGGAGTTATTGGTATTAAGGTAATTAATTGTGAATAGATAATAAGGACGTTAACTTAATAAACGATGGAAAATAATCTATTTTATGTCCTTTCGCTTTATTTATTCACACTAAAGTATTTAGACGGTGTATTCAATTGGGAATACATCGGAAAATACTCTAACACCACATTCAACGAGAGCAGCCATCAACCGATAGCCAGGATGAGATGCAATCGATTATATCATTCGCACCGGATAGAAGGCTAATGTCAACGTTCACATTACATGACATTAAAGATTCACTTACCTTATTAATTGGCAATGGTGTTCCAGAAGTCACTCAATTGCTTAGCGATTTTGAAGACAACGCATTGACTGTAGGCTGTAATGACCTGCGAAAATTTATATATGCGAAACACCTGCTGAAAGAAGCTGCTAAATTTTTTAAAGGAGTTCTTTGAAAACTGCATTACTAAATGAACTTGGCGAAAATTTGTCATCGGTTCAGGTCCATAAAATGTTAGGAAATCGACGCAAACGGCACAATGAAACCTTGAGAGAATATTTTTACTCTTTAGTAGAAATCGGAAAAGCTATCAGCATCGACTGTGAGAGCTTAGTCCCATATTTTATTGAAGGCTTACCTGATTCGAAGATCCATAAGACTGTTTTGTACGAAGCAACAACAATTGAAGTGCTTAAAAGAAAATTAAAAGTGTACGGGAGGCAGCTAGCAGTCATCATACGCGGTGTCGCGACCCAATCAAGCACGAACGTCAGCATCAACTAAGTCCACTTGTGAAAGTGAAAAACGAAAATGCCAGAAATGCTGTGAAGCTGGGCATATTGGCAAAAATTTTAAAAACACCTAACCTTAGTTAAAGATGATGGAAGATAGACTGGTATTTAAAGATATTGTATGCAACAATATCACTCTTTTAGCACTGATAGACACTGGAAATTCTTAATGCTTAACAAGAAATGATGTATAAGTAAAAACTGGCCAAGGAGAAGTAGACAAGGATAAGAGAATCCTAAAAGGAGCAGGAGGAGCAACGATTAAAACTAATGGAAGTTTTAAGACTGTTATACAAACAAGCTGACGGATTTTGCATCGAAACTATTTTCCATGTCGTCAACGAAAATGACATCAAATATGATGTTGTATTGGGAAACAGCTTGCTGGAGAAAGTCCATATTTCTCTGCAAAGAGATAAAGCAGCACTAATTCATGTAGCGTTAGCAACAGACCATCGCCCACTCGCGATTACTACCTCGCCGTAGTGAGGGGGCCTAGTACGTGTGACGAATCTTCGAGCGCTGCCAGATAGGATCACGCATACGGATAAGGTCGTAGAGGAGCACTGAAGCCAAAAGTAATCAGGGAAATTTTTTGGGAACAACGCCCCGGTAGAGCACGTAGACCAATTAATTCATGCAAATCAACATTCCCCGATGCGTTTCAGATACTAAGCTGGTGGTTGGTATTGTCATGGATAAAGGCTACTAAGCAACATTCAAACGTTGCCTCATTTTAAAACACCCTTAAAGCATTCAAATGTTACCTTGTTTTAATACGCCCTTAACACAAACGAACACAACTCATATCTACATATTTCTAAATCCAATTTCGGCATTCCAGCAGACGCCGTAATTATACACTTTCGGCCAATGCAAGTGCATTGCGACCTCACACTATTAGTTCAACCTAACGACATTCTTTGTCATAACACCAACTCCGCGCCCGCTCTAATGACAATCGACCAAACGAAAGAATGCCGCTCCTCAAGTGTCATGCACTAATCGATTACACATGTGCCATCCGAGTCTAGCAACCCTTTTTTTAATTTGATTATCGCTTGCACATGTGCCATCCGATTCTAGCGATCTTCTTTCGCTTATTTGACTATTGAGTCACAAAGCAAAGGCAAGTCAATCCATGACCCTATAGAAATTCAGTATAAATATAAGAATTGTTTGTTAGAATAATAAATTGGTGTAAGAATCTTCAAAGTGAACTGGCTCGCGCTGTATACTGCCGATCACTCTTAAATAAAATATAAATATTTCAAAATTATAAAAAAGAATGCTTTTATTTAATTACATGGCGATCCTTGGCCATACTTTTATTTAATTACAGTATATTGCAGGACCTGAATAAGGGGAGTGAAATCCCGCCAAAATGGCTCCTGCGCTCGTCCATCTTCCGCCCCGCAATAATCTTGGTTAGGTCTCAAAATACGTTCGAAGCTTGTCGCCGTTAAGTTGGTGGTGTAAGTTTAGTTGACTTTCGTCCCAATTTGCGCTGATCTGGCTCTGAGCAGATGTCTCCTTGTGCCAACCCTCGCATGGCCTCCCTGCTTGCATAGATAACCATGAGACCCTTTGGCGACTACACGTACAAGTGGATATAGGGGCGTTGAGTTGGGGTCCATATAAAATGGAGACAACCAACAACAACAAAAACAATACAACACTGTCCAACCTATCAGGGGGACAATCATCAAATTCAATGGGGATGGATAAATCCTCTAAATCGTACAACTCATCAGGGGGACAGCGCGTGGCGACTTCACGTACATCGGCAAACCCCGGAAAGCCTAACCTCAAAGGTAAGCAGGCAAAGAAGCAAAATTCGAGGCAAAATGTTGTTTCCCCGACCACATTAGGTACGGGCAACACCATAGCCTCAACCACGGAACATCGGAGCTTCATCTGCCCAAGTGCCATCAGAAACTTAAGGCCCTTGGGCAAAGAAGCCAGATCAATTAGAAAAAGGTGCCGCAACGGATGCTGCTTCTATAAGCACTTAACCCGCGAGCGCCTCGACACGGGCTTATAGAACCCGCAGGACAGCCTTGAGCAGCCTAGCGAATTTTGAGCATTTAGCTGCAGAGTCTCTGTCGGAGTGCGACAAGGCGTCCGTTGTATGGGCCAGGAAGAACGCCGAGATCCGTCCTGAGAATTTGCCACCTGTCCCAGGGGTTACTCAGAAGAGGCGAAGCTCGCAAGAGGCCATCTCTGCTGCCGCCCCATGAGGCGGAAGAGGCCTGGGCATGGCAAAAACAAACCGACCCTACAGCGAGATTGCAAAACACTCGCTAGTCTGGGCAATCATTGATGCCAGTAAAGGCGATGGCCCATCTCTTCGGCAAACTGGTAGTTGGTAGAGCTGGCCCTGCTGCGCTCTTACAGCAAAATTTTCATTGCCCCCTCATGTCTCTCGCCAATTTTCAGGGACACTGGCTGGTACCAGAGACATGTTAAGCTAATTGCATGCGCAGATCAACGCTCACCGACTCAATATCCGTTCCCTCCGCACCTGAGCAAGGAACTGCGGGTCCCATCAAGCAAACGACGGATCTGGCAGAAAGAGAGGAAGTCCTGCACTTCTTTGACGGAGGCAGTACGATCTCACTATCAGGGGACTAATTTGACCTTGCTCTGGCTTCAGAGCAAGAATAAGCCCTCCTTTCATCAGGCGAGGAGGACCTGAACCAGACGGTCATCTGCCAGCCTGAAAATGGTGTAGGTAATGCAAATTAACCTTCACCATTCAAAAGCCGCCCTGGATCTTAAAAGAGCGGGTTTGTGGATTAAACTCTACCGGATACACCCTGAGACCAACCACCTGGTGCAGGTACAACACGAGCGTGTTTCCCTATTAAGAATAATATTAACCTTATTTACCTTAACAGGCTTTGTGATATTGACAACGCAAGCATGGAGGTCGAAATAATGGGCTTGCCAGTGTGGATCACATCATGCTATATGGCGCATGATTACGGGCAGCACCCACCGGGCAACCTTCAAAGGGCCATCAGTAGAAGGTCTCCTCAGACTGCTCGCTGTCGAACCATACATATATTCCCTTTTTTTATACAGGGCAAGACTTGAAAATTACTACAAGGTTTACGAATAGAAAACACAAACTGGGAAAATTTTAACTCGTTCCTGGAGTTTAAACTGGAAAAGGCTACCGCACCTATCCAGAGCATAAAGGCCTAGATCCTTCAATTCAAAATTTTTCCGTTATGCATTCTTATGGTAATCTTTTTGTACATACTTATAGCTGATACTTTAAGGAATAAATTATCATCATTCTTTTTGTAGTTGTTGTTGTTTTACGAAATGTATAGCGTAATATGTCATCAATTTATATGGTTGCGTATGTTTTGCACAACACTGTATATATTTAGTTTACATACTTACTTTACTTTGCCACATGCTTCCGAATTGTAAACTCACGATTTAAATTTTCGTTTCTCGAAATGTGCTTGGATTAGCTTTAATTGACTTTTAAATAGCGTGTTGGCCTGTAGTGCCGCGCCAGTTATTTATCGATTACTTGCCAACGTGTGAAAAAGTAGAGCCAATCATTTGTACAATTAATTATTAATCATAGCCCTCCACCGTAAAAATATTTCTCCAATGGTAAGTTTATTTTTTTTTCTTTTACTCTAATAAATTACACGACATTGTCTTACTTTTTCAGTCCCCGAAAAAATTTTCCTTTAGACGTGTTGAGCTGAGTGAATTGGATTTCCAACGTCTTGGCCCTAGGAAGTGGTTTAATGAGAACTTAGTTTATGTCTTCTTGCGGTGGGCCCTGAGTGATTTCCTAATGCCATCGTCTCGACGGGTGCATTTGTTTGACACGCACTTTTACCCCTTGACAAAACAGTTAAATATCTCCACTGGCCAGATTGCTCCTCACCTTGTTCTCCGGGTGGCCAATCACACACGTCGTGTAAATATTTTTGACAACGATGTGTTGGTTGTGCCTATCTTGGAGGACAACCATTGGATGCTGGCCATCATCAGCTGGCCGCTGGTGTATATTCTGGACTCGCTTAGACTGCATGACACCTTGGGAATTTAGAGCTGTTTGCGGATTTTCCTGCAACGGGAAGCCGATAAAGTGTTCGGTGTTGGGAAAATAATGTACTCTCTGGATACGATGGCCTCTCTTAATCTCCCGTGTCCACAGCAGAATAGATCGGATTGTGGCTTATTTGTTGTGATGTTCGCTGAACGACGTGCGATTGCACTGACCGTTGGAAACTCCTTTCAGCCTCATGATGCCTTGCTCGTTCCCGAGGAGAGCAAAATAACGCGGTCCTTCTTTCAGCAGCTCTCCCGCAATGTATTTATACGACAGCCGGGAGTCGCACTTCTTCCAAGTGATATTTTGAATCCGTATTTTGCGAAACTTCGTGCTCAGTGGCGAAAAGTCACCATCCGTAAACAGCGTGTGCAGGTGATAGGTTATTACTTTGTTATTCAGATATCTCGTGTTGGCTCCGAAAGTGTGTGTAGACTAACGAATTGAATGCAATAAATGAGAAAGAAGAAATGTGAATTTTTGTCATTGGTTGTCAAGAAATGAAATAAATTAAATTAAATGCGTTATGGAAATGGGGTGTTGGGTTCCGGCTTTAAACTGTTTCAGGCGTGGAATTATATTTAGAAATTATCTCCTCCGTCACCTTTTTTTCGATCTTTTTGTTTGAATTTTTCCGTCTGAAAAAACAGCATATAGTTATCAGGGCAGCCGTTATAAACACTGTAACGGCTATTACTGATATGCTCTGTAAGTTTCTATGAAATTCCAACTCCTGGATCTCGTTTGCTATCACGTCTTGGCTTAGAACTAAATCCTGTAATATCGGAAGATCTGTTGTAAGGACTGGCCCACGTCCTTTGGGAATCACAAGTATTTGCTTATAGCTCATCACAGGCGAGGAAAATCGTTCGAAACCCATCTGGGCTGTGCAATTTTCGAACGATATGAAAAAGTTTCCGGTTAAGGACGTCTGTCGGGAATCGCATGTACTATTTAGTGGCAACTGATTTCCGTGTAATACGATGATTATGTTGCCCTGCAGTTCAAGGACCTCTTGTTTTTCGTTTTGGTATAACGTGCATTTTCCCGTCACCCCGCAGGGGCGGCTTCTTTTTAATTCGACAACCGATTTGCCTGCTTCAAAAAGGTATGTGACATTGTCCATATCCACCACTGTTTCCGGTTCTGCCTTTATCTGCATTTTATTCTGGTTTGGGGCTGGAGTGATGAGGGTCTTAGTTACTGCCTTGTTTTCTGAGGGGACTTTAATAATAATTACGATAATTTATTCGTCGTACGTCGCTACCCCTGTTGAAATTCCTTTTAATTTCTCGAACCCAATGTTGAACTTCGAAATCTCTTCGGTTGACAGTATGCCGGGTTGAAGTATGCCAGTCCGGGCCGTGGCTATGTTTTGCTGCACCAGTTCAGCTTGGTTTTTTAGAAACTGGATTTTGAAAAGTATCCTGATCGCAATTTCGTGTGCTACTATATCGTGGGTTAGATTTGAATAGTTTTCGTATAGATTCTTGATGTGTCGCTGATCCGTATTGACGAGAATTTCGATTTTCTGTATCGAATCTCTAAAGTTGGTGTTAATGTGAATTTGTTGGGTAGATCTTTCAATTAATTCGTGATTATTTTTGTCCATAACAGAGAAATGGTCCTAAATGGCTTGCTTGTCGTTTGCGTCCATATTCCCAAAAATCCATTTAATTCCTGTCCCAATACCGTCAAATAACCCTCTTTTCGTTCTATTTGGAATGAGGGTGTGAAGTATGGCTTCTATCGATTCGACTTGTGCTGAAATTAATCCGCCGTAGATTGACTTGTTTAACGACTTTTCTGTTTCCAAAAAGGTCTCGAGGATATTGCTTTTTGCAGCTGGGTCTACTTTGTGCAGGATGTAGTCAAATCTGGAGACTATTTCTGTTGTGCCCATGTAAATCTCTGCGAAACCCAGATTTGCCTCTAATCTTTCGATGAACAGGCGTTGGTAGGCTGCAGACAGATTCATTAAACAACATAGACCTAAAAATTATATCTGAAATTGGGTTTTATTAAGGTTTTCTCTCCTGTTTATTTCTCGTCTACGGTGGCAAGATAAAAGAAGAACAGGAATTTGTTTTTCTTGTTTTTTTTTTGTTTTTTTGATTTCTTCTTTAATTTAAAGATTTTGAAAATAGTGAGAGAAAAAAAAATATATTTCTATAGAGCTCGTGACTGTGTGACATTCAGGTGTCCTGGAAATGCTTTGTTTTTTTCCTGGACGTCTTATGTGTTGGAGAGCGTTCATGAAAAAGTTTGATCAAATTTTTATTAAAGAAAAACCTTTTATTTTCCTTTTATTGATATTTTAACGTTAACTGGTCCGGTTGTTCCCTGTCACTGTGTAGGGTCCTTCCCAGATGCCTGCAAATTTATTTTTACGTGCTTCGTTTTTAGAAGGACTTTTTCTCGTGGTTGGAATGTCGAAGCTCTTTTGCCCTTGTTGAATCGCTGCTTTGATCATTCCTTTGCTCTTGTGAAATGCTCTCTTGCTAGATTGTAGGATCGCTGTATTTGGAACTTCATAACTTGATCATAGTCATTGTCTTAGTCGACAGGGGGCAACACTATTTTTCTCGCAACAAGAGAAAGTAAGAGAAAGGGAAAGAGAAGGATCCGGCTCGAAGGACCAATGTTTTTCCAAAATGCAAATTGAATTTATAGTGTAGTGCAAAATTATTAGCACAAATCAAATAATTTATTTCGGGCAGTGTCAAAGAAAGGTTTTTCTTTTCAATTCTAATCGCGTTCGAAGCATTTTTCCGTGCTACAGATAATTTGATAGAATTTGAGGCTAATTTCAATACTATTGAGGTAGCAAGGCATTCCATCGCGTCGTTAGACATCCATAGCGACGAAATCCGTATTCTGTGGAAAATAATCAAAAGTAAATATGAAAGTTATCTCCAAGCGGTATAAGAGGAGGAGGATAACGACGCGGATGCAAAAACGGGCGAACAAAACGATATCCTAATTGTTAAGTCGCGGTATCAAACGAATTATAATGCATATGTCCGGTGTCTGTCCGCGATTACCGAAAAGTTGAGTTCCCTTGAAACCCGTGGTCAAGCGAAAACTTCGCCAAGCTCGCATCCACAGTTCGAATCGAATCCGGGTGTTCGGTTGCCCCCGTGTGTTATGGAGGATTTCTCGGGTGATTATACGGCGTAGACGTCATTCCGTGACCTTTTCGAGGCAATGTATTGACAAAATTCGCGTTTGAGTCCTGTCCAAAAGTTGTTCCATTTAAATCAAAAAACAAAAGCGGACGCAAAAGACATTGTAAAAAATGCTCCTCTTACCCACGAAGGTTTTTCGATCGCCTGGTGCGCTTTGAAAAAACGTTTTGAAAATAAGCGAATTCTTGTCAATTCTTTATATCGCATCCTTTTTAGTGTGGAGAGTATTAAGTCGGATTCAGGTAGTGCTTTAAAAAAAATGCAAAGCACTATTAATGGTTGTTTGTCAGCTCTAAAGCTACATGACATCGACGTCAGCTCGTGGGATTCTATGCTTGTTTATTTTTGCTCCACACGGTTACCGAATACCACGCTCGCGCTTTGGGAGCAGTCTTTATCAAGTAAGGACACGCTTCCAACCTGGAAACAATTCAATTCCTTTTTGACTAGTCGCTATCAAACTTCAGAAACGCTTAATGACATTAGAGCCACAACTCAAAAGCAATCTGTTAGGTGTCGACTTTGGCTAAGTAGGTTGAGAACCCCTGGCGGTGGTGACCACAGACCACCACGCTGGGAGCGCCTGAAAGTAATTCCATTACATTCCAGCAATCTGGCTGTAACTAGATTCTTCTAACATTTTTACCAAAGCGTGAGAATTCAAAAAATATTTTATTTCCACTTCCAACGAGTTTTTGCCGAATTTGCATTCCCATAAATCTAAAGCTGAAATGCACTTGTGCATTCTGCACATATAACATTTCATTAAAAATCAAAATGTAGCAAACAAAAGCAAATTGTCTAAAAAGATTGCAAACGTTATCTGCAAGACTTTATAAGGTTTTGATTTCAAACAACCGTAAAATTTCGGACGCATGGAACGGCAAGGAAAATTCTGCCGACGTTGCATTCCCACGATCGGTGCCGGCCGATCGCCTTTCAAGTCACGTTGTCTCAACGTATGTGCGCCGTCGCGGCCATCAAGCCGTCGACGGCTGCGTAGCGTTAGGAAGTTGTAAAGGAAAATAAAATTCCTAACGCCAAAGAGTTGATTTTTGATAGTGAAGCCGCGAGGGACTGTCGGTTCACTGGTGTTACTTTGGAATAACAAAGGAAGATTGTGCAGTTGGTGTTGAAAGTCAGTCCTCATTAAAGGACTGACTTGTGTTAAAGTTGTAATCGAGTGTGCTCGAAATTTAAGGAAAGAAATGAAAATAAGCCAATAAAAATTAAAAATTGTCAAATTTGTGTTGAAAGTCAGTCCTCATTAAAGGACTGACTTTGTGTTAAAATTGTAATCGAGTGTGCTCGAAATTTAAGAAAAGATTAATTTTGATTAAAACAAAAAAGGATTGTGCCATTTTCTTGATTGTGAAAAAAAAAGGAAAGTAAAAAAAAAAGAGAAATAAATAAACATAGTGAACTAAAATTTAATTCTGGTGCGTTTTTTTTTTTGAAAAGAGAAAGAAAAAAAAAAGAAATATTGTAACAACGACACCCCCTTTTTCCCCCTTTTTCCCCTCTTTCAAACAAAAAAAAAAAGGAAACAATAACGTTACACTCCTTCTTCCCCTTTTCCAAACGAAAAAGGAAGAAGATAAAAAACGTTACAAATCCGATCCTTCGAATCCACGAAATTTTAAATCGCATTCGGCGAACGTTTCGGCACCATAGTGCAAACAATGTTCAAAAGAGAAGCATCCCATCAGGATGTGTCCGTTGTTTTTGAAAATGAACGCTGATAATCGGCTTGCGTGTATTCGTAAACACGGGCTTTGCATTAATTGTTTCGCGCGCTCTCAACTAGTTAAAGATTGCAAGAGCACGCATAGCTGCTTCACATGTCATAAACGGCATAATACTCTGCTGCATCGCGAATCCGCCGCGCGAACAAATAATTCGAAAAATGATAACTAGAATTCATCCACTAGTAGCTCGGCTCAGCAAAAAGCACATTCAACACACATAGAACCAACCGCAGAAAACGCAACCACAACCGTTCAAACGTGTTTGGCAGCTGGTGCTAAAAGTGTTTTGCTAGGCACAGCGATAATTAAACTTCAAAACGAAGAGAAAATTTTTTACGCCAGAGCTCTATTAGATTCGGGTTCAGAAGGGACGTTTAATTCCGAAAAAATTCAGAGACGGCTTAGGTTTCCAGCGTATACGACTAAAGCGAATATTACCAGAGTAGGGGCATCCGTGAGTGCCAAATCGATGAAAGCAAGTCGTATTTCCATAAGTTCTGCATCGTTGTCAGAGGTGAATATAGAAACCACCGCGCTTGTGTTGCCAAAAATTACAGGCGACCTTTCATCGTGTATTATCGATCCTTCTTACTTTTCCCAAATGCTTAATATTCCGTAAGCAGAAAAAGATTTTGCGAAAAAATCTTCTATAGATGTCCTGATAGGTGCTGATCTCCTTCCAACCGTTCTGCGTAGCGGTATAAAAGAAACATTTGCGGGTCCCTGGTTGCACAAGAGACAGTTTTCGGGTGAATATTAACGGGTCCAATAAATCAGCACAATCCTATTGCTATAGCCGCGAATTTTTGTGCATATGATGCAGTCTCTTTGGAGAAGGCAATTACGCGATTTTGCGAGGTGGAGGATCTGCCGCAGCAGAGACTCGAATCAAAAGAAGACAACTTTTGTGAGGAACTATTTAAGAAGATCACTACGAGGAATTAAGAAGGTCGCTATATAGTTGCTCTGCCTTTTAAAAAGGAGTTTCATAAAGAAATTCAGGAAGGTACTTCACGTCAAATAGTGTTAGCACAATTTCTGCGCAATGAGGCGCGCTTAAATAAAAATGCTCAGGCTAAAGGGGAATATGACGCAGTGCTTCGGGAGTATTTAGAGCTCGGGCACATGGTTCAGGTTAGGCGCGATCCTCCGTCATCCATAGCTTCCACTTTTTATTTGCCCCACTATGCGGTCATAAAAGCTGAAAGTAACATAACGAAAGTACGCGTAGTGCTGAATGCCTCGTGTCCATCAGATAATTCAGTGAGTCTCAATGACGTATTATATACAGGTCCAGTATTACAATCCGATTTGACTATTCTCATCCTCAAATGGCGTTTTTTTCGTTATGTGTTCAATGCGGATATACAAAAGATGTATAGACAGATTCTAGTTACCCCAAGTCAAACCTCGTTTCAAAAGATTCTGTTTCGTCAGGGCGCAGGAAAAGAGATCGAAGATTTCGAATTGAAGACTGATGATGTATTAGCGGGCGGTCATTCCATAGAGTTAACTATTGCAGCTCGAGAAGAACAGTGTTGCTAAGACTCTTGGCATCCGATGGAATGCGCAGTCTGATGTCTTTTATTTTCACCCAGAACCTTTGCCATACCAATCCGAATATACGAAAAGAGAAATTCTGTCGCAGATCGCCAAACTATTTGATCCAGCCTGCTGGCTGTCTCCAATAATAATTTGTGCAAAAATTTTAATGCATGAGATTTGGTTAGCGCGTATAGATTGGGACGTGCCTCTTCCTTCCACTTGTGTTAAAAAGTGGAATTTGTTCAGGGAAAATTTTTCGTTCATTAATGATATCCATGTTCCGCGTTGGGTCGAATATCGACCAGAAGGTGAAGTCGAAATACATAGGTTTTGTGATGCGTCGGAAAAAGCGTATGCGGCCGCAATTTATGTGCGCGTACACGTAGGCGATAGAATTTCGACGCATTTGCTCACAGCAAAAAGTAGAGTAGCGCCAGTGAAGACAGTGTCGGTGCCGCGCTTGGAATTGTGTGGGGCTGTTCTCCTCGCAGAAATGATTCAAGCTTTCTCTCAATATATGCCACTGAATCGAGATAAGTTGTTGTGGCTTCAAAAACCTCCATGTCAGTGGAAGAATTTCTTAGCGAATCGCGTGTCCAAAATTCTGCAATTTCAAGGTCCATCTGTTTGGTTACACGTTGATTCCGAATAAAATTCTGCAGATTTAGCGAGCCGCGGTGTGCCCGCTAGTGAACTAAGGGTTAACGATTTGTGATGGAATGGCCCAGCTTGGCTTCCATTTCCTTTGGTGCATTAGCGACATTGCGGTTCTGCCTCCCCCTTCGAAACGGATATGGAAAGAAAGCCTCTTCAAGTGCATACGACCACATTGGACCCGATGGAAGATATCCTTCATAGATTTTCTAAATACTCCAGAGCAGTTCGGGTTCTCGCGTATGTTAACCGTTTCAATAGCCGGACGTGGCCTATAAAACGCGATCCACGAGCTCGGTTCGATAATAAAACTTTAACCCTTAGTAGTCCCGAAATTTTTGACGTTCAGGTTATGCTTATCAAATTAGCACAGAAAAGAGCTTACGCGTTTGAATACACCTCACTACAAAAGAGAAAAACCGTAGCGTCAACAAGTCAATTATTAAGTTTTAATCCTTTCCTCGACTCGAAACAATTGATCCATATGAATGGCCGACTAGCAGCTAGACCGAGTTTACCGTACAATGAGCGCCATCCTATTATTATTCCGTATAATTGTCAACTAGCTCGACTTTTGGTGAAATGTTATCATGAGATTTCATTGCACGGCGGCTATTCATTGGTTTTACGGCTAATAAGAACACAGTTTTGGATCCCAAAAGTAAAAAAAACCTTATAAAAACGACAATACATAACTGTACAACATGTGTTATTCATCGAAGCAAATTGAGGTCGCAATTAATGGAGGTACTGCCACCCGAGCGTACTATGTTTGGGAGACCATTTTTGCGTACAGGCTTAAATTTGGCCGGTTCTTTTGACATTAAAAGCGCAGCTGGTCGATCAAGGGTGGAAACAAAAGGATATGTTTGCGTCTTCGTTTGTTTTGCGACCAAAGCCATGCATCTTGAGGCAGTTTCCGATCTTCTCACAAGTTATATTCAGAATTCTTGATGGCGTCACGGGGAAAAGTGCTCGCGCAACAAGTGCTTTCTTGTGTTGTTTGGCATTTTATTCCCCCCGGAGCACCTCGTATGGGTGGGCTCTGGGAAGCAGGTGTTCGAAGCTTCAAAACACATTTTGTGAAGGTAATCGGCGCTTGTAAATTAACCTTTGTAGAGTTTGCGACGGTACTCACTCGAATTGAAGCGTGCTTAAATTCGCGTCCTATTTCTCGAATGACGGAAAATCCCAACGATATCGCTGCCTTAACCCCGGGTCATTTCTTAACCGGTGGTCCGTTGTGAGCTCCTCCGGAACCTCATATTTATGAGAAGCCATTATCGATTGTTAATCGCTGGCAACGGCTCAAGGCCCTTCAACAAGAGTTTTGTGTGCATTGGAAAAACGAATACCTATCAGAGCTTCATAAGCGAACAAAATGAAAACAAGCGAAAGAAAATTTAGAAGTAGATTCCTTAGTCGTCATACGAGATGGTAATTTACCAGTGACGTTATGGCAGTTAGGTCGGGTTATCAAGGTATGTCCCGGAAAAAACGGACGCGTTTGTGTCGCGGATATCCGAACCAAACTAGGGACGATCACGCGACCAGTTGTAAAACTAATTAGTCTGTCACCTCAAGCAGTTTAAATTTCGTTTTGTTTTTTGTTAATTCGTTTCTCAATCCTTTTTTCCTAGATAAAATGAAGACCGTGAAAATGTCAAAGACGGGTGGTGACAAATGCGTGGCATCTACCTATGGAGCTTACGCGCGTCGTGTGTGTCCTGGCAAACATCCGCTTCGGTTCTGCCACAAATTTGTGATGCTCAACACGGAGAAGCGTATGCGAGCGGTACTTTTGCACAAATATTGTCCAAACTGCCTAGCGCACTTCCATTCCACAGGCAAATGTAAAGGTACTGCTCGCTGCCACTATTGTGGTGAGTCGCATTATACGCTCCTCCATATGCATGAATTTTTGGGCCACCATTCTACTGGTGTATCATCAAAACCGGTAACAGTCGTTGATCTGCTATATCGGCAAACATCGATCGTCTTTCCAACCGCTCAAATTCGCATTCAGCTGGGCAGTTCCTTTTGTCTTGCTCGAGCCTTGATCGACGCGTGTAGCCAAATCAATCGGATCTCCGCCCATCTGGTGCGGGATTTGCGTATTCCGACCACTCCACTCGGCTACGAAACCGTCTGTTCAGTAACCATTCGTGCACGACACGATTCAAATGTCAAGATGGAAGCTATAATGCATGTGCATGACGATATTTCCGTTCGGTCACCTAGTGGGCCATTAAAGGTATTGTTGTGAGGCAATTGCAAGCAATGAGAAGAACAAGAAAGAAATCAGATCTTAAACACCAAATTTATGTCACACGTGCATCGATTGACCAATATCAATAAATCAAAGTAAGCAAAGCAGAGCTTAAGTAATCGAAGCGAAAACGCAAGCTGGCGTTTTGACACATATGGCATTGGCACGCTGGCCACAGCGCAGCACAGGTGACCAAATAGCCAAATGTTGGATATGTGTCAAAGCGCGGCACTGGTGACCCAATAAATATCCAAATAAGCTGAGTTGGATATGTGTCACCAGAAACACAGCAGAAAATTAGTGACCTGCGACACTGTTATGGTAGCAGCAATCAGTGAGGGCAGAGGCGGCGTTTTCACTATAAAAGATGTTGATCAACCAATGTTCTAAGAGTCTGCGGTAGTCTTCAGTCTGGAATCGTCGCTTCAGTCAGTCATCGTTAAACTTAATTAAATTAAATTAATGTATAATTAAATAAGGAGTCAATAAAGACTGTTTAAAAGGCATTCAACGCGTTTTCTTGGAAAGGACCAGGATCGGAAGGAAAAGTCTTAACAATGGCGCAGCCGGTCAACCGAATTACGTTTATATAAGCTGTATCCTCAAAAACGCATCACGTTTATATAAACAGTATCCGAAAAGGACCTAAATAAATTAAAAGTAAGAAACTTCTTTCTGTTCTGATAACTTTCAGAGAACCAAGCCGTAACGAATTCGAGCGGGTAACTCAATTTTCGAAGATTTTATTCACATGCGATTCATTATCTGCTAGCTAGTGTTGAGACACTTCTATCAGGCCCTGGGACAAGTGTTTTATACACCAAAGGGCAGTGTGATCGTGGGAATATATTGAAAGATCTTGAGGGTCCTGCTACATTTGTCAAAGGATATTTGAACGACAAACCACGCTGATGCGAATTTGTGGTAAAAATTTTTCTTCAAACGGAATATTAAAAATAATTAAACGTTTCAGTTGCTATTGAATTCTTCCGGTGGATTCAATCTTTGCACACATTTATTAACAATAAGCTCATTATCTGTTCAGTTAGTGTTGAGACACTTCTGACAGGCCCTTAGGGCATGTGTTTAATACACCAAAGGGTAGTGAGTGTTTTGAAAAATAAGTAAAAGAAAATTTTGAGTACTCAGTCCAATTTTAAAAGGAGATTGTTTACGCATATTCTCTAACGTGTCAATATGCGTCAACGGACTCCACGAAACAATGGATTTTTTCGAAAGGTAGAATGAACATATGTTTATAAAGGCATATATATATATAAAAATATTAAAGGAGAAAAATCCACAATAGCTGCTACCATTTCTTCGTTAAAGTAAAAATGGTAAGTAGAATTCAAACGTTATAAATGGCGGAAGAAATTGAATCCTTAACACAGAGAGCTTATGAATTTGAAAATTTAACAAAACGCTATAATCTTAAATTGTGGGAGGTCTTAGAGTCCCTTAATAATAAAAGAACCTTTTTGACGCTAGTAAAAAAATCAGTTAAAGATAAGGCAAAAGAAGAACATTTTGATATTCTCCTCGAAAACATATCGAAAGCATCCTCAAATGCTAAAGCCGTTGCGGAGTTGAAAAAGTATCAAGACTCAAATAAAGCATTAAAAGCACAGAACAAGGACCTTAAAAGTTCGCTCGCACAAGCAGACAGTGCTTAGTGGACCAACAAGCCGAGATAAAAAGGCTGAAAGCAGGATTGGAGAGCACAGGACAGAACGTAGATGAAATTTACGAGGAGAAAATTATTATCGAAAAACAAAGAGAGCAGATTCAAATTCAGACACAGACTGATGCAAGCGACGAAAGAAGAAATAGCTCAGAACAAAATTCCGAAGATGACTGCGACTACCAGTGACGTTTCAACACACCTGTCTCCAAATTTAAGAAGAGCTGATCTTCCGCCAGTATCACTTCCACCCCCGCCGCCACCACCGAATGCAGTAAGCCCACAGATCTCAATAGGGAGTCCATTGGATGAGGAATTACCTCCACAACCACGTCTTGTTGTAAACATGTCGCGTCCGCCACAAACATCCTTCAATATGATATCAGAAACAGTAAGCAGGACCATACCCTTTTTCTCTGGAGTAGATGGCCCTGGGTTGATGGTGGACTTAAAGAAATTTATTTTTTGCTGCCAAATGCTTAAAAATGCATTAAATAGAGACGATGAAGTTTTGGCGCTTGGGTTCATAAAAGCTCTTGGGAGACGCTTACCTGAAATTAGGTGAGAAATCTTATTCAAGCATCGATGAAATATGTGAAGCAATGAATTCCACCTACTCACGAAAACGGGAACCTGGAGACCTAATGAAGGATCTAGAGGTCTGCAGACAAAGTATAACGGAGCCCATTCGGCAATTCGGGGCTCGACTAGAAAAAGTGTTAGAAGAAGCCCGAAAAGAAGTTAACGAGCCAAACCAAAGCAGCAAAATGATGGACTATTTACACGATCTGGCAGCAAGAACTTTTATTTTTGGATTGAAATCACAAATATTACGAAACCTTTGCATCAGGCGAGAGCACTATTCGTTGGCACAGCTAGTGGAAGCAGTCGAAAAGGGCGAGCGGTACCACACAATTGATTCTGAATGTGTAAATATGGCTTTTTCGGCTGAGAGCAAGGGAGTTTGCGCGTTTTGCAAACAGGAAGGACATTGGTATGCGAGCTGCATAACACGACTTAACACACCATTTTGTAAAGAATGTAGCATTTACGGGCATGAAGAAAGCTATAAATGTAAGAAGAAGGATCTGCCTCATTCTCTCCGAAGTTTATCACCATCGCATCAGCAAAATTGGAGACCCACCTGTGATTTTTGTCATAAAATGGGACACTTGAAAAAGGAGTGTCGAAAAAGACTCAAGTCACTTTTCTGTAAAGTATGCGAAAAATCGGGTCATGAAGAAAACATATTTTGCAACGAAAACGTGAAATCCTCCGGGACAAAGATTGAGCCAAGAAGATCAGGAACGCTCATATGTTTCGAATGCAAGACTGAAGGGCATATAGCTCGAAACTGACCGAACCGAACAAGATCAGCGCAGGGAAACTTTCGAGCCCCCAGCCAACATTAAATGGCTGGGGTACAATACAACATAAATGTTTTTCGTCTACTTAAAATATGAAGGAACAGAACAGCGGCGGTCCAAGGGGAACGGTAATAAATATGAAAAATGGCACGACGCCGGAAGTGCAACCAGAAACGGTAAAATTTAATGAAAATATAGAATACGCTGTTGTCCCAAGAAAAGGTGCATCCAGGAAAGGAGGTAAACGAATATAAGAGCAGGAATTTCAAAATCATACCTGGAGAAACTCTGCAGAGAAAGCGAGAATTATACTGTTAACATTTCGGAGGAAAAAAACAATCAGTTCAAGAGTAGCGAAGTGGATGACGCATTTGTACGGATACCCTGCAGGGAAGCCTCTAACGGTGACATCGTCTTACTCGTAGACTCAGGAGCGGATTCGAGTCTGATAAAGGTAAATTCGCTAGCAAACACAGCGAACATCGACACGAGCGAGCGGGAGTCATTGTGTGGCGCATTCGGGGGCGAAGTATTGACAAAAGGTGAAGTTAACATTCGGCATGAGGAGATGCAACAACTCGAGCTGAAACTACACGCAGAAGAATTGATTCAAGGACTGCCGGCAGATGGTATATTAGGCCGTGACATTCTATGAAATCGTACGTTTCTTGATTCAATTCATAAAGAACTAATTTTTTATGACAATTCGCAGCAATTGATCGTTTTGCCACTAACCAAGTATCAAAGAAGAAGGAATTCCTGCTTTGTGGCAAGTACATCGGTTCCTGCAAGGTCAATGAAAATCGTTCCATTACACTTCGAGACAAAAAATACTACAGTTGTTATCGAAAAGCGCGAAATAGAAGAAAATGTTTTCCTTGGCGGAACAATTACGGAAGTCAAAAATGGTATCGGGTACGCTCCCAACTTGAATGCAAGCGAGCATGAGGTAGACATCAAGGCTTCCGGATACACAAATTTTTTTTCAACAGACTAATTCTCACAAACACAGATTCCAGAGATAAACTTGGCGCAAAGGCATAACGGCGCTGAGAGGGTAAAAAAGCTCCTTAAAATGGTTAAAACCGATGAAAATTTGAATAAGGACGAAAAGGATTCAATAGAGCGAATCGTGTAGAATTTCCAGGACGAATTTCAATTAGATGAAGAACCCCTCACTCATACGGAAGTGATAACCCATGAAATTTCAACTTTACCTGGCGTTTCGCCTATAAATCGTCGCCAATATAGGTTACTCGAAGCGCACAAAGCAGAAGTAAACCAGAAGGTTCAAAAGATGCTGGAACAAGATATAATTTGCACCAAGCACTTTACCGTGAGACTCACCTATCATCTTAGTGCCGAAAAAGGCAGGACCAGACCCCGAAAAACAAATTGAGATTAGTTGTCGACTTCAGGCAACTTAATGATCAAACCTTAAAAACTATTTTTCCCATACCACGCATCGATGAAATTTTAGATCAACTAGGATACAGCAGATATTTTTCGACTCTTGATCTAGCAAGCGGTTATCACCAGGTGCTGGTAGATCAACGGGACAGAGAAAAGACGGCTTTCAGTACCGGAATAGGACATTATGAATTTAAACTAATGCCGTTTGGATTATGCGGAGCACCGGCAACTTTTCAACGCATTATGAACACGGTGCCTACAGGGTTTAGATTGCTTCGTATATCTCGACGTCGTAGTAGTTTATGGAAGGAACCTTGAACAACATGAAGAAAGACTCAAAGGGGTTCTCACAGCGCTTTGAAAAAATAACTTAAAACTTAAAACAGAAAAATGTCAGTTTCTTCGCAAAGAGGTCGTCTATTTGGGGCACAAATGCTCGGAAAATGGTGTCCTTCCAGACCCTGAGAGAACGAAATGTATCAACTTAATCAAACCGCCAAAAAAATATTAAAGAATTACAGTCGTTTTTGGGCCTGGTAAATTATTATAGAAAATTCATTCCGAACACAGCCAGATTGGCTCTTCCTATTAATAACATTTTGCGGAAAGGAGTAGCCTTCGATTGGTCTAAGGAATTGCAAGAAGCAATGAATCAATTAAAAGAAGCCATAACGAACCCCCCCATCTTAAGGTACGTAGATTTCAACAAACCATTGCTCTTAACAACAGACGCTAGTGGAGGAGCAATAGGTGCGGTACTTTCGCAAGAATATGAACACAAGGATCATCCCATTTACTTTGCGAGTGGAACACTTAGTAACACAGAACAACGATATTCAACAATCGAGAAGGAATTTTTCGCAATCGTGCGGGCCACAAAAACTTTCTGCCCTTACCTCTTGGGAAGCAAATTTACTATTTTTACTAACCACAAGCCTTTGAAGGGTATTGCAAATTTAAAGGATCAAACTTCAAGACTGGCACGATTTCGACACAAACTCTCCAAATTCGATTTTGAAATTTTGTATAAGCCGGGTAAAGAAAATTTGAACGCTGACGCCCTAAGCAGACTCCCCATAAATGTGGTAACAAGAGCAATAGCAAAGGCTGGGCGAGAAAACGCGACGGAAATGGAATGCAGAAAACAACATCCACCTGACAACGAAAAATTGGAAATGTTACACGAAGATTCGGCACAATTCCTTACCGATCTCAATGACATCAAGGAAGTCCTGCGCAAATTCCACGCATCCCCTCTTGGCGGACACAGAGGAATGATGAAAACTTTTTTTAGAATAGGGAGACAATATAAGTGGACGGGGATGCAATTACAAATTAAAAAGTTGGTACTGCAAAATCTGTCAGAAAAACAAAAGTGGCGAAATTGAAAAACAACCAATGGTCATAACAGATACAGCGCAACGACCTTTCGACAGAGTATTTTTAGACATAGTGGGGCCATTGCCCATTTCCTCAAGTGGAAACAAATACATTCTTACATTTCAGGATGATTTTTCTAAATACATGGCCTGCGTAGCCATAGCAGATGCAGAAGCAGCCACGGTGGCCAGAGGTTTTTTTACAGAAATTATTTCTCGATTTGGAATCCCAAGAGTACTGGTTACGGACAATGGACAAACTTCGTGTCTAATTTATTTAAAATGTCTGTAAAAATCTGGAAATAAGGAAATTACGTACGAGTCCATATCACCCACAAGCAAACGGGGCCCTCGATCGCAGTCATCGACCCCTTGCGGAATATCTAAGAAGTTTCGTTAACGAAGATGCATCAATTTGGGATACCTGGCTCTGTCATGCAATGCATGTACACAATAATGCAGTACACACGTCCATTAAGCAGACACCCACGAAGATTCTTTTTGGTTTTGATATCGACATTCCTGTTAACTTAAAAAAGAAGTCCGCACCGCTATACAATTTCGACGATTTCGACAAGGTCATGAAATTCAAAATACAGCGATCTCATGCATAAGTACGAGAACACTTAACAAAAGCGAAAGAACGCTCAAAACGATATTACGATAAAAGTGCCAAAATAAGTACATTCCAACCAGGAGACAAAGTACTTTTGAAAAACGAGTCACGTAAGAATAAATTTTCTCCAATTTGGGAAGGTCCCTACACAATGATAGCAAATGCAGGACCAGTTAATGTGAAACTATCTATTAAAGGAAAATAAAAAGTTTTTCATAAAAATTTAATTAAACGTTTTCGGGACTATAAATAAGCAGTCTTAAGATATTTTACCAAATTCTAGCATAAGATAATTTTACGGTAGAAAAGTTTACTAAACCAAAGTTTTAGTTTTCAGTTTTAGGTTTTTCTTGCCTACTGACCCTTTCGTCAGCCTACCTATTTTTTCATAGAAAGACTTGAAGGAACATCAGGCTTCACAGAAATAAATATGGGTACGGAGGAAGTTGTTTCCGGATTTGATTACATCCTGCACAAGGTTGACCCCAATGAGATAAAAAATGTCCTCGAAAAATTTTTGGAAACGGAGAAGGCATTAAATAATTCAATATACGATGCATGGATTATTTTAAGGCGGCCGCTCTGGCCGCTCTAGCCACTCTTAATGTAAAATTGGCCACTCTAAATCACAGAATTGGACACTCTTAAAATATAATTTCGTTTAAAAAAAAATTTTAGCGAAAATACTTAGAATTGTACATCTATTATATATATATTTTTTCATCGAAATCGCAACGTCATAAATTTGTTGGAATTTTTTGGTCCATAACTCGAAAAATTTTCAAAAAACCCCCCAAATATTTTGGATACTGTCTCAAAATTGTTAATCTACCACTTTGCGAATATCAGAACTACCAGAGCATTATTTCTCTGGCTGGATCTGATTCAAGTTATGAAACGAAAAGACTGCAAAATGTACAATATTAGCGATCGAGACATTTGCTGTTGATGTACATTAGTTCTAAGTAATAACACATTTTAAAACAGAATGTTTTGTTTATGTTTCTTTTGCTTTTTAGTCAACGACACATTTATGTTCCTTATTTTTATTATAATAAAATACCGTTTAAGTATGTACAAAATTTATGAAAAAAAAATTCATTAAAACCTATATTAAAAAAAGTCCGCTCTTAATTTTTCTTAAAATAATCTATGATACGATGGACTCATTTCAGCACAAGCTGAAGCTATTAACGCAATCTTACATACGCTCATACCTAAAAGAATAAAAAGAGGACTTTTCGACGGTATCGGCATGGGAATGAAATGGATTTTTGGGAACATGGACGCAAACGACAAACAGACATTTGAAGATCATTTCACAATAATTGATAAAAACAACCACGAGCTTCTAAAGAGATCTAATCAGCAAATCCACATAAACAATAGCTTTAGAGACTCGATACAAAAAATAAGGACTCTAGTTGAGAATGATCAAAACCACATTAAGAAACTCTACAGGAATTACTCCAACCTTACCAATGAGCTAGTCCAAGATAAAGTAGCGATAAGACTTCTCTTCAAGATACAGCCTTTGAAAAATCAGGCCGAATTAGTGCAACAAAACATAGCTGCAGCCAGGACGGGCATACTTCAACCAGGCATATTGTCAACTGAGGAAATCACTTAATTCAACATTGGATTTGAAAAACTTAAAGGAATATCACTGGGCGTGGCAACATTCAACGAAGAGATTATCTTATTTATTGTCAAAGTTCCATCTGAAAACATATCTCTAACCAAGACATTAATTATCCCGACTACAAACCACAATCACATGCAGATAAAAGCATATTTAGAGACAATAGTAGAGTGGAACAACTTACTTTTACTTTCGAGACTGGATTATCAGTTTTTGAATTGAAACGAAGCCGACACTGCGTGATAACGGGCGAATGCGTTTTAGTCCGAAATGACAAACAAGAAATTCTAGAGCTCGAGGATAATATTATTATTTTAGTTAATGGAAATCAGTCAGCGCTGAATAGTACCTGCGATTCAAGACGGTTGGTTTTGACGGGGAACCTTTTCATATCATTCGAAAATTGCACGATCCAACTAGGAAATTTGAAATTTGCTTCACGTGTCATGAACTATAAACAAATTTCGTTGTACCTCAAGGCCGTATTCCACTGCTAACTACGGATATACCAGATTTCCAGGATCTAGTGCTAAATCAGGATACAGTCGCAAACGAGATACAGGAATTAAAATTCCATCGAAACATACAAAGTCTGACAGGGATTATTGTCACAGTGCTCACTCTGAGCGCCCTCCTAACAACATGGTGTTGCGTCAAACGAGTACGGACACAAACAAAGGAGAAGAAACAAGGAAAGGAACCAGAAATACAGGATAAAATTTTAGCTAAATACGAAGTACCAGTAGGATTATCGTAGAAAAAGCAATTTTTTATATATCAACATTAATTTTTTTTCTATTTTAGCACTATTATATAAGTTCTATCACATAATCAACGATAATATATAGATGTCTCACGCCGAACAAAAAATTTCGGTCGCTAGCGATACTGAGCTCTGGCTTCCCAGCGTAAAGAAATCTAGAAATCGGAAAAATTCGGGTTTTATACTTTTGCATTCGCGAAGACCAGAAACGATTCAGTATGAAACTGAATTCGAAACAGTGCTGAGCTGTGTCCTTTTGCCTTTTTTTTTTAGTTTGTTGTTTTGTTGCGAAGTATACATATGTATGCATTTATGTATGAAATCTGTTCATGCTAGAAACCAAAATTTGAAAATTTCAATTTGGGCTTCATGCGTATATGAGAAATTTTGAAGTTGCCCTGCAGTAAATGTACTCGTCACCAGGTGCTAGTGACCACTGAACCCGTACCACTACATTTCCTCTTGATATTTTGTATGAGCGAATGTATATGCGAGAGCATAAATATTTTTTACTGTTAGTATTTAGTAGTTAATATATAAAAAACTAACGGCTTTGAAAAAATTTTTCGCGAACAATTATAAAAAAGGTTTCGAAGTCTAAATTGCAGGAATTTTTAAAAGTCACGTAAATTGTTTTTTATCTTTAAGCGTAGAACACTTTGTTCTTTTAAAAAATTTGCTTGGTTGAATATTAAATTTTCCCCTTCTTTTTCTCGCCTGCGCGGGGATTCGAACTCGAACATATGTGTTAATGAGTGCACACACTATCCACTACGCCACGTAGCCGTCTTCTTCATACTTAAGCAAGTGTACAAGTAATTGTTATTTTAATTGGTCTCGTTGTCGTCTATTGCATAACAGTTTCAGCATCAACTGATGTCTTTCGCAAATACGATCATACAAAATATCAAGAGGGGAATATAGTGGCACGGGTACAGTTGGTTATAGTACCTGGTGACGAGTACATTTACTGCAGGGCAACTTCAAAATTTCTCATATACGCATGAAGCCCAATTGAAATTTTCAAATTTTTGGTTTCTAGCATGAACAGATTCATACACTAAATGCATACATATAGTATAACTTCGCAACAAAAACAACAAAACTAAAAAAAAAGGCAAAAGGACACCTAGCACTGTTCGAATTCAGTTTCATACTGAATCGTTTCTGGATGCTTCGCGAATGCAAAAGTATAAAACCCGAATTTTTCCGATTTCTAGATTTCTTTCGCTGGGAGCCAGAGCTCAGTATCGCTAGCGACCAAATTTTTGTTCGGCGTGAGACATCTATATATTATTTGATTAGTGGTTCTATCTTAACAATAGATCTACGACCGAACAGCACTCTCACGGCCGCACCTTGAAACTTTAAAAATAAAAACACTTGATCAAACGAGTACCCTCCGTTTGCGGATGGTGCCCTTCTTCCAGAGGGCCCGGAGCTCTGCGAAGTATGGTGACAACGCAGGCAAAGAGGACGACAAAATTTCCGACGACCGGGTGAAATCTTCGCGGGCCACCTCGCATAGAAAGTTTCGGGTAATTTGACTCTCTTCCGGCGTAAAAACCATATGATGTGGCTGGAAACGACGACCGGCAGCCAAAGCAAACACCAATCTCTCAGCAAACATTATAGTGAATAGTCCACAGTCCGGCAAGCAGGATAAAGAAAGGACAACGTTGATGAATTAAAAGTCCTCACGCCAATACCAAATATTTTATTCGATTCCCGTTGGAGAAAGTTACGCACGGAATCAACTATAGTTTTGGCATCGTGAGGTTTCAATGAATCAAAAATATACACCACCGGCCAGTCGATGATGAGCAGCATCCAATGGTTTTGCTCCAATATTGGCAAAACCAGCATATCATAGTCGAAAATATTTATACGACGCGTGTAACTATTCAGCCGAAAGGTAAGGTGATCAGGAACATCAGAAGCGATAAAATGCGCTTAGTCTCGGATTAGAGGGTACAAATGAATATCAAACAAATGAACCCTCCGTAGCTCAGGCCTTGAAAATTTTTATAATACCCATTGGAGACAAGCATTTACAACATTATCGTTCAGCCACACGCCTGTTGCCAAATGCTGTATATCGTACGCACTTAGTTTGATGCGTTTAATGGAACTGAGGTTTCTCATCTGTAAATATCCACAGTTTAATCCTTTATACATAATTTTCGTATACTAACACTTACCATAATTTAAAAGGGCATTTTCAGCAACTCAAGCATTTTCGGCCCAACTTTAAAGAATAATTCAGCACTTTATGAAAACGCGATAACTCGGTTATGGCAGCACTAACAAATTAACTACTAACTTTTTATTCAAACCAACACAATTGAAACTGAAACCATTTGGCCAATGTATAAAAAAGGGGGGGAAAAAAAAATTAAAAAAAAATAATATAACAAAAATATCGCCCTTAAGTAAAATAATGTTTAAGAAAATATTAAATATGGAAAATTGTATTCGGTTAAGTAATTAAAAAATAGTCGGTTTTAAATTAAAAAAAAAAATTTAATGATACTTGTACGTCAGCTATAAGAATGTTATATTTACTCTTTAAGTCGCATGGACATCAACGGAAACTCAATGTTGAACTTTTAATACCGACCCTAGAACGTCACATCAACTTGCAACGACATCTACATACCCATGCAGGAAGCTGACCTGCCGCACTCACGATCAACGGAAAATAAACAGCGAATTTGTAAACACCAATTCTATAAGGTCAACATGTCTCTCCCGCGACATTCTATTGGAAAAGGGAGGGATGTTGTGAGGCAATTGCAAGCAATGAGAAGAACTAGAAAGTAATCAGATCATAAACACCACATTTATGTCACACGCGCAAAGATTGAGCAATATCAGTAAATCAAAGTAAGCAAAGCAGAGCTTAAGTAATCAAAGCGAAAACGCAAGCTGGCGTTTTGACACATATGGCATTGGCACGCTGGCCACAGCGCAGCACAGGTGACCAAATACCCAAATATGCTGAGTTGGATATGTGTCACCAGAAACACAGCAGAAAATTAGTGACCTACCACACTGTTATGGTAGACGCAATCAGTAAGGGCAGAGGCAGCGTTTTCACTATAAAAGATGTTGATCAACTAATGTTCTGGGAGTCTACGGTAGTCTACAGTCTGGAATCGTCGCTTCAGTCAGTCATCGTTAAACTAAATTAAAGTAAAATAATGTATAATTAAATAAGGAGTCAATAAAGACTATTTAAAAGGCATTCAACGCGTTTTCTTGGAAAGGACCAGGGTCAGAAGGAAAAGTCTTAACAGCATCCACGGCGACGAGCTACTGCAACTTGGTGCTACCGGATCCGTTGTTTTATCAACAAAGCCCGATTTCCATAATCCTCGGGAACGAACTTTATCCAAAAATTATGCTCAGCGACAGTCGTCCAGCTCAAGGTAACGAGCCTTTCACGCAAAGCACAATTTGCGGGTGGGTGCTATCGGGTACCTACGCTTCTCAATAAACTCATCCTATTTCATTAGGTTCCAAAAAAACCAAAAAAAAAAAAAAAAAAACAAATCCGAACTAGTTTCTTGAACATATAAATGAATTCAAATAAAATGATAAAAAGCACTCACACATATGCGAACGTTTATTTATTTCCAGGTACAGCACTCTAAACAACTATCCCTGGATGCTTCTCTTTCCCAGATCTGCCGTGTCATCCGTGCCTTTTGCCTGATCCGCTGTTCGTTTGACTACGAATCGTTTAGTTTCTGTGCAGAACACTGCAAGGCGGGCAATAACGTCTAAGTCGACAGGGGGCAACACTGTTTCTCTTGCAACAAGAGAAAGTAAGAAAAAGTGAAAGAGAAGGATCCGGTGACAGAAAACTTTATTTAGTACTAGTCCAATAAGAGTTAGTTCCTTCCTACAGCTGAACGAATTGTTAGTTCAGTTATATTCCAATCAACCATCCAAAAGGTAATAAAGCGCTCTACGCAAAATATTTCTATTGGTTTTTTCTTATGCGTGTTTTTTTTTTTTTGGTTTGCTTTGATTTATCCGAGTCAAAGCAAATTTTCTATTTACAGTCCACTCACGTTTCGTTAAAGGAAATCCCATCCAATCCAAGGATTTTGCGAGGAAAAACAGTCGTCAAAGTTGTATAAAGGACTCGTATGACCTATAAAATTTATGGGTATATCGATGTCATAACCAAAAAGGATTTTTGTGGGTGTTTGGTTAGTTGCTGTGTGCACCGTGTTGTTATGCACGTGCATAGCACAGCAGAGCCAGCTGTCCCAGTTAGACGCGTCCTCGTTAACAAAACTTCTCAGATACTCGGCCAATGACCCGTGGCTACGCTAATATGCAACTTGTTTATTCCCAATATTTTGCATATGTTTTTAAATAAATTTGATGTAAAATTCGTTCCATTATCGGTGACTAATATCTTTGGGATACCAAACCGGGCAATTATTTCTAAAAATAACGCTCTTGCTACCGTGTGTTCCTCCGCATCCGCTATCGCTACGCAGACTATGTACCTTGAAAAATCATCCTGAAACGTAAGGATATTTCTATTCCCACTCTGAAACTGTTACGAGCCCTTCTATTTCTAAAACGACTCTGTCGAAAGGACGATGTGCTGTATCCGTGATCACTATAGGTTGTTTATCGTTTCTTCCACTTTTGGTCTTCTGGCAGAGTTAACAAGAGCGTACATATTGTTTTATTTGTGCCTGCATTTCCGTCCACTTAACTTATCTCCTGATTCTGAAAAACGTTTTTAGTGCCCCTCTGTGTCCTCTAAGCGGTGTATCATAAATTTAATGAAGAACCTCAGTGATGTCCTTAGGGTTGGTGATGAATTATGCCGAAGCGTCTGGGACATTGTCCTCTTCGATGTGTTTGTCGATGTCATCCTGATTCTCCCTCTGTTTGCTTTCTTCTATCTGCTCCTGGGGTTTTCTTGCTGCAGCTCTTGTTACGATGGAAACGCTTGGAGGAAGCACAAGGCATCCGCATTTAGGTTTTCCTTTCCTGAGTCCTCCTGTGAAAGTACTGCCCCTACTGCTCCGCCACTTGCATCTGTAGTTAGCAGCAATGGCCTAGAAAAGTCACCATACCTCAATACTAGTGGGTTAATTATTGCGGCTTTCAATGTTTCCATAGCGTCTTGACACGCCTCATTCCATGCGAATTTTTCGCCCTTTTCGCCATATTGACAGACAGTCTCCTTTATTCCTTGTCGGCACACTGCTAACTCCTCTTTTATATCCTCCAACTCTCTTTTACGCGTATATCTGTCAAGAGGTCACAAATTTCATCAACACTAGTGTAAACTCGATCGCCCAGTTTTTCTAAGCGTCACTGAGAAGTCGTTCCTTTACACAGTCTGTTGCCACCAAGTCATCGCTTTTCTTGAGTGTATTTTTAAGCATCTGGCACCCTGCGATAAATTTCTTAAGGCTTACCCCCACTTCGTGGCTCTGGGTAGCGTTGGGGATGCGTGCTATGCTCTTGATTCCAAGGTCCCGTGTTCGATTCCCGGCACAGACGAAACGGAGTGTAATGTTACGAGCATAGCACTGGTTTTTCAAAAATTGCATGTTAGCGGCACACTACATAATAAGACAATACACTCACACAAACACAAGAAAACCTTCTTGGTATCACAATGGGCCGATTAACGGCCTAAGTGGCAGCCACTTCAACCTACCTACCTACCTACCCCCAGTTCCGGGCCCTCTGCTCTTGAGAAATATAGCACGCAACCATTCACTATTTCAAGCAGTGAATTATACGGCGTTTTTGGTTGATACCCATTTTTTGCTGTAAGCTGCAGTTCCGGAGTTGCCAGTTCGTCCTCCATCAGGCTCCCAATTGATGTTTGAGGGCTTATGGGCTTTAACGGTGATTGCTGGTGCGTATGTTGGGGTGGATGCAGTAATGCTTGTGTTCGTCTATCAACCTGAACCGGTGCTGGCTGCTGCGTAAGCTGTGGAGGTGGTGTTGGGGGTGGTTGCAGTGTCGGCTTATTTACCTTCAATGGTGATGTCTGGTCCTGTGTTGATTCACTGGTTGGCATACTCAGATTTTTTACCTGACTCGTATATTCCGTTTTTGCTTGAGTCGCCTGACTCAGTTTGTCTCTGAGGACCTTAATTTGACCTCTTTGTCTCTCGATGGTAAGTAAGCTTATCTTCCGAGATTTTCTCTAAACTTTGTCCTTTGCTCTCCAACACTGCCTTTAGCTTATTTATCTCGTCTTGTTGTTCGAGTAGCCCGTTGTCTGACTGCGCGAAAGAAATCCTTAAATGTTTGTTCTGCGCCTTCAGCAGCTTATTGGCGTCTTGCAGTTTTTCTTACTCCTTTTCTGAACCGGCTCTCTTTGAATTTACTGAAAATGTGGATATATTTTCTAAAAGGATATCAAACTCCTCTTCTTTTATCTTACCTTTTATTGAATCTTTAACCCCTGCCAAAAAAAAACTCTTTTATGACTTTGGGACTCTAAAACTTCCCACAACCTAATATTATAACATTTCATTAGTTGTTCAAACTCAAAAATCTTTTGTGTTAGTTCTTCAATTTCGTCCACCATTTAGAACAGCGCCAGGACACTTACCATTTTTACCAACATGTGTTAACCTCCGACGCTTATACTTCGCCTTTTAATAGTTTTATATTTGATTTTTTTTTTCCTTTCAAAAAGTTATTTTAAGGAATTGGCTGACACTTGCAACTTGGTGAGTAGTAATCCGCCAATCCCAAAAACCTTGCCTTGCGCTAGAGTCCGCTTCAGGAGGTCGTAACCATCAATTTACGCTTACGTCAATCCGTGGTACAAAACTCCTTAAAAAAATCAAACCGAAGGCTCAAAGTATGTTTTTTTCTTATTTTCCAATGACTCTTACTACCCAGTGTATTAAACACTTAGGCCTGCTATAGGTGTCTCAACACTAGTAACAGAAAATGAGATTCAATACTAATAATTTTTTCAGGATCTGAGCCAATCGGCAGGATTTCACACGGATTCTTGTTTCTAGGAATCAACAGAAACAGACAGAACTTCCTTAATTTATTTATTTAGGTCCTTGCCGGTGACTGTTATTCAAAACGTGATCCGGTTAACCGGCTGCGCCAATGTTATGATGCTCGTCCTGTCTCTGATAATTAAAAACGCCGTGACGGATTTCTTTTAAGCTTTTTATTTTACAACTATCTGAAAATAATTACAACTTTTTTGCTTAACTAGTTTACGAAGAGCAGACGATAGCTTGTAGAATCCCCCGACTGAAGCTCTGACTTCTGCTTATATAGTCTGCTTTGCCCTCAAACTTGCTCTTGCGACATATGACAGAGTCGCACTTATTATGTCGAAATCGTTCTTGTGACATATTCCGTTCTTCCGACATAGCTGTAACGACATACACCTGAGTTGGCTGTTTATGCGAGTTAATTCGATCACCTGCATTAAACAATTATTGCGCGTGTCGTTCTTATTGCGGGGAAGAAAATGCATGCTTGCAGTTTCGCCAAAGTGAGTGCATGCTCTCTCGCTCGACGTGCCTGACCTACATCAATAGTATAATCGTTCGCTTGGCGCGCTTGACCTACGTATATATAATATTTGTCTGCGACGGTGTGTGAGTGACGCAAAACACGGGTATTCTTAATCCCCAAGGCGGGCAAAGCGAGCCACACAAAACCAAAGGACTTTCATCCAATTAGCCTATCTTCTTTTCTTCCTAAAACTTTCGAAAAAATCCTAGGCCATTCCATAACAGATACAATTGATATCGATAGAAAATCTGCCCCTCAGCATGCCTATAGCACTGCACAAACTGACACAACAGATTGAAAAGTCTCTCTAATATAAGGAGTACACGCTTACTGCGTTTCTAGATTTAGAAGGAACAGTCTGGGAGTCGACAGTAACGTCGTTAACTTAGTGGGTAAACTTCTTACCGACAGGAAGAGCACATGGTCCTTTTTAATATACAACTCAGCAGAGGAGTGGTAAGAGGAACACCCCAAAATGGTGTCCTCTCCCCTTCTCTGGAATCAAGTTGATAATTCTTTACTACCTGATCTTGATTTCATCGGATGCAATGGTATAGCGTATGCGGACAACATCGCTTTATCCGTCTCGGGTAAACATCTAGATGTCTTCTCAAACATGATGTCTCAACATCTTAAAACACTCTGCCGCTGGTGTGGAGAGTATGGCTTGGGGATAAACCCCAGCAAAACCGAAATTGTACTCTTCAGAAGTAGGTAAAAGATTCCTTAGTTTAACCGACCAAAAGTCATTGGGGTTTCTCTACGACTAAACAATCAAGTCAAGTACTTGGGGCTTTTACTTGACTCTAAGCTTCAATGGAAAGAAAGTTCCAGGAAGAGAGCGAGAAAGTCATTGTGTGCCCTATACTGCTGTAAAAGAGCAATAGGCGCAAAGTGTTGACCCCAAGTCTTTATTGTGGCTGTGCGGAACAGTAGTAAAACCTATTCTCCTCTAGGGTTCAAGCTTTTGATGGCCAGTTACTGAGAAGTCCTCCTATCTGAATGACCTGGACATGGTCAGGAGACAGTCCTCTTTATTGATAACTAGAGCGCTAAGGACCACACCTAGCAAGGCACTATATGCACTTCTATGATGGATTCCAACATCACTTCTGACCAAACAACAGCCAAAGATCGCCGCTGTACGATTAAACGCAATCTGTCGTTGGTGTAGAACTGACATAAGTCACTCTCAAATCTTAACAAAAGATTTCCGAATCCCAATTGATATCGACTACCGCATCTCCTCACTCTGCTTCGAATGCAGGCTCACCACCAGCGTACCGAACGGGGCGGAGAGGTGTGAAGGTATCCTTATCAGTCGGGACTCTATTCAAATATATACCGACGGCTCCAACTCAATTCAAGGGTGAGATGCGGTATTTATTCCAGCAGCTTAAGCCTTAAGCTAGGCCTTAGCCTACCGGGTCACTGCAGCGTCTTTCAGGCAGAGGTCATGGCCACTACCTCCACCGCCATGTGGCTCATGTGCAATGAAATAATTGGCAGGAATATTAACAATTTCACCGACAGCCAGGCAGCTATCAAATCCGTCAATGGGGTTGAATCGACATCCAAGCTTGTCCATGAATGCCATATATCTCTCACCGAGATAGCGGAACATTCAACAGTATCTTCTGGGTACCGGGACACAAAGACATAGAAGGAAACTGCGAGGCAGACGAACTTGCTAAGATGGGAGCATTGCTTTCGGATATCTCCTTTTGCAACGTCGGGGTTCCACTCGCAACAGTGAAACTGATTATAAAACAAAAGTATCTCAATCTAGCGAACTAGCGCTGGGTTGCGGGGGTTGCACCCGTATTAAAATTGTTCAGTCCAAAAACAGTTAGCGAAGTACATACGGATGCTTATATTAACGGATAAGGAGCAGTTTTACTCCAAAAAGAAATCGACAATCAACTTTTACATCTAGTTCGATATATGAGTCGCAAGACCAAACCACCAGAGGAGCAATATCACTTGTATGAACTCGAGGCGTTAGCTGTTATCGAGGCATTAAAAATGGAGAGTGCGCGTACTTGAAAGTCGGTTCAAAATAGAAACCGATTGCAATGCGTTTTTTATGACCATAAAAAAAGACGTGCCATTACGAGTTTCGAGATGGGCGATGTTTCTACAGGAAATTGGTTTTGAAATCGAGCATAGACTTGCTTCAAAAATGCAACATGTCGACGCCTTGAGTCGAGGCTATTGCTTATTTTGAAAGATTGATTACATCATCGGTTACAAGAAGCGCAGTTAGAGGACGAGTGAATTAAAGCTGTCAAAAAGGTTTTGGAGAGATAGCAATATAACGACATTTACATTAAGCATGGACTTTAATAGAAGAATCTTACCAAGGAGTTTATGGTGATACCCAGCTTAAAGGAGGACGCAATTATCCAGATTGCACACAGACAAGGACATTTCTCGGCTAAAAAGATGCAAGATTAAATAAATAAAACATATTTCATTCAGAATTTACATCTGAATGTACCGAATATAGTTAAGAACTGTATAGCATGTATCATAGCCAAAACAAAGGGCGGCAAGAAGGAAGAATTTCTAAAGCCGATAGAAAAGGAGTATAGACCATTAAGCACCTCCCATATCGATCATGTTGGTCCTATGGAATCTACCCAAAAAGCGTGTAACTACATATTAGCAGTTGTTGGCGCATTTTCAAAGTTCGCTTGTGCTTGTTCCCTTACAGAAAGAAATGGCTCGGGGGGAAAAATTTGGCTCAAATGAGGAAGCCATCGAGACAGAGGCGTATTTTGGAGAGTTCAACAAATCTTTTTTTTTTTTTTGAGTGGTTAAAAATATTGGCAGCAACGTTGGGAGAGGTGCATCTTTATAGAACGGGACTATGTTGAAAAAAAAAAATTTTTTTTAATTGTGTCTTCGTTTCTAACACGGGTACTCATTGAACCGCCCTTGTACAGTGTAATCTTACTTTTTAGCGCACTGATATTGTATGAGCAAACCTTATTCATGTTGGTATTATCAGAGCGATGAGCTCAAAGCCGATTAACTAAAAATATGGGAATAGAAAGTAGGGAGAATTTGGAGTTATGGATAGATATTACCTGGCTGTAAATTCTATCTCGGCGTAAGCTATGCTCTAGCTAGGCCCTAGCTTGTTTTAATCCTGGTCTGAGCTAGTAAATTCTAGCTAGCGCCTTCCTTGATTCTTACTTCTTCGGCTAGCTAGCGCCCAGCAAGTAATTTCTAGCTTGCGCCCGGCTTGTATTTTGAAGCCAGCGCCTGGCTAGCAATATCTATCTTGCGCCCGGTTATCAATCACTTTGTTTTACATATAGGTTTTTTTTCACGTCCCCTGGACCGACTATTGGTTAAAGCTCTGACATAGTTCACACTTCATTGCTCACGATATGGCCTCTCCTCAAATCTGACGCTCAACACACAAAATACACTCTAGACATTTCCACGAATTTAAACTAAGTGAGAATTGTAAAATAACGTTTTGTCCTAAATTTTCTGTCTCTGTTCTAGCTAGGCCCTTGCCGGAGCCATGCTTTAATTTATCTAGTCGGGCAAATATAACCTGATGAAGAATATGTATAAATATATGTCCCCGACAAGAAAAATTAGTCACAAAAAAGTCACCTTGACTCTCGTGTGACTGAGCTCGTTGCTAAAAATAGGTATTGCGGACTTAAATTTTAACTTATAACTGACCGAAACAGCGCAAAATTGTGTGACAGTTTTCTTGTTACTGTGTTAGTTACACGAAACTCAACAGAAAGTACCTAGTTACAAACTAGTCCCCATATATAACTATATATGTCACTCAGGAGCCGTTTCCATTTTAACTCTTTTCATCACGGTCTTGGGTACCCACCATCGTCTATGGCACCCACCAAAATGAGAATTTTTCACTAAGATAATCACCAAAAGTATTTCTCTCTCGTTCTTTTTTTTCCTGCCGGGTAACGTCTCTTTCTAACTGGCGCGAAACATCCCGCGCAATATCTATGAGAGTGACATATATGGTTATATGTGCTAGTCACACAAAACTTCACACAAACAAGCAGAAACTATTTGAAATGCTGCCACTGATTTTTAATAAATTTTGTTTGCTGTCAATTTGTTGACACCAAACTTTAAAACTGACATAAAAAAATCTTTCATATTGAATTAAATAAACAATAAATGGACTTTGAGCATCAATTCAGCTTATTTTCGAAACGAAATTTTACAAACGCTTCCAGTTTTATATATCATAATTTATGTTAAAAATATAATATTTTCTAATCCTCATTTTGGCCTTAGAAATTTAATTCTTTCATATTTTATGATGCATGCATACCGTACATGATGTGTTTTAAATACGCTTTTTTGCTTAAACCTAAATTTGAATCATGTTGAAGTACTTTGTAGTTTTACAAATTATAACCTCTCATAAACTAATCAACCATATAAAAAAATGGTAGATTACTTCAAAGTTCGTGAATACGTAACAGTCAGAGTAATACAGAAATAATTTTGTAAAAAAAATTTATCAATAGGAACATAAATCAAAGATAATCATTTTTGTAAAATGTTTTAAAATCAATTCTAATAAGAATCCCTGTATGAGCCTTTGTAACCCTCTTCTTCGCAAAAAAGCGTTTTACTTTACAAATATGTTTTATTAGCTCAACAACATTTGTTAGTGTTTTTTAAAAAATAACAAATTTTGAGTTGTGTCTCTTTATTTGCCGAGATGCGATATGCAAACAAAGGCGCCAAATTAAGGGCAATGCTTTGGTGTGCACCAAATTAGTTGGAATATGCATCATATTAAACTTTTACATAATATTATGTGGAGAGCACTCATTTCTAAGCAGTGAGTAGCTACATGGGTACCGAGCAGCTAATTTAAACTGCACTATTGTTGTAGAAGAACCCGCAAAGATTTTTTTTCTGGACCCTTTTCTATTATTTCGTTCAAGCCTTACTTTTTTCGCTTATTTGAATCGAATCCATGTTTAAAAAAATTTTATAGACACGTGTTTGCTGCTTTGATTCGCCAAATAAATTAGCAACATAAAATTGGTCACATAAATGTATCAGTATGAAAAAACTTGATAGCTACAATACAAACTCACGGATGGCTACAATGACAAGTTTTTGTAGTCGCTAGAAGTATTGAATGAAACCATTTTGTGCCTACTCTTACTTGCCACAGAGCAGTTTCTTGAACGCCCTCAGTGAAAAAAAATCTGATTCGGTTGCATTGAATTTATTCGAAACTTGACAGTCTTCGCAGTTTGAAATCATATAATTTGTATACGATATATATCGTTTTGTGTGACTCTTTAAAAAAGAAGTAACAGAAAACTTTTGTTTTTACATCTTGGCAACTGAATTAGTTTCATGAAACTCGTTTTACGACTTTTCAGTTACTGATTTGGGCTTAGTTCTGGCTCTTACAACATTCGCACAAAACTAATATACCCTGCTTACGCTGGGCATAAAAATCCCGCGTACTTCTTCCTTCAAAAGTAACTTATCAAGAATTAAACGCTAGCTGTACGAAAATCTGTCAACGCTTGCTAACGTTTACTACACAAGAATCTCCTCACTTAGATTAACGAATTATGCAGTGCTATTACTTTGAGATATTTTACCATTTTAAGGGATTTGTTTAAGTTTGCTTTTCAATGCTTGATCGTCAGTTCCGCTGAAAATACCCGCAGAAAGTCCTGCGCTATGCCGCCGAACAAAAAAGAAGCATAACAATATGTCTTACTTTATTTAAATACAAGCATAGCTTTCCTGCTTCAAACCAGTTGTTAACACATACGATAAACAAAAAAATAAAGCCACTTGCACAGAAGCAAAAGAATAAAATCAAAAACAAAAGCTCAAAGAAAAGTATAACAAATGAATATTGTCAATTAAGCATAATTGCAGTTTTGAAATTCGGTCAATGCTCTAAAAGAGTTGAAAAATTAGTTTCAATACTTTTTCCACATTGCTGTTTTCACATATTCTTCAATTTTGTCAATAATAAGTAGTTTATTGAATTGTAGTATAACCAGTGAACTGTAAGCATTATTTTTGTATAAAAGTCTATAGAAATTTCAATAAAACATGCATTAAATATTAATCTCTTGCCTTGCATTCATGGTTCTAGTGCAGAGATTTTCAGGCCCATTAAACTTCCATAAGCGACATTCAAACCCTGTTTTATAGCTTTCAAATCGATAGCATGTACATTAGGGCTGCTCTTAACTCTATGGACAAATTTTGTAGCGAGTTTCTGATCGGTCTCAGGGTCCAGAAGTGTTCCATTAGACATGGAGGAGAAACGTGAGAAATTTGGAGGCAATCGGATAACGGGAACCCGTGGCAGTTTTCAATTGAAGTTTGGGAAATTGGCAAAAATAGAGAGGAAACGGCCCTTAACTCCCCACAAGGCGCCCCTACGGATATATAACGTATGGCCAACCCCCATTATTTTTTTACTCCGAACATTTTTTCTGAACAAACCTATCCCCTATCTCCCGTCCTTAAGGGGGCTCCCATACAAAAATAATTTTTTAAAAACTTTTCCCCCCATCTTCCTAACTAGCCCCAGAGTGCTCCTAGAGAAGTCAAATGTATGACCGACCCCCATTAACTTTGTCCCCCTAACATTTTCTCCGAACATACTTAACCTCTATCTCCCCCCCCTTAAGGGGGCTCCCATATAAAACTACCTTAATTTGAGCAAAAATTCATACAAAATGGCCGTCACTACAGTCAAACCCCTCCTAGGGGGCTGATATATATGACCGACCCCCATTATTTTTTTACCCCAAACATTTTCTTCAAACATACCTACCCTCTATCTCCCCTCGTTAGGGGGGTCCCCATACAAAATTAGGCTTAAATTAAAGAAAAATGCCTCACGAACTTCAATCTATAATATAGATGCCGTAGGAACAAGAAAGAGCATGTTCAGCATGCATATTCGAAAAATTTACAAAATTACCTTTTAAACGAGCCTAATATGAAGAATATTGGATTAGTTTTTGGTGTGTTTTAATAATATGATATATTTTATTACCTTTTTTTTTAAACTGAATTTTGGGTTCCATCCCCTAACTGGCCAAATAATGACCCTAGTAGAAAAAAAATAAATGTTCGAGTCAAATGCCGCAAACCTCAATCTATGACGAGTTTTTTGAGACTATAACCATTAAAATCGGTTAGTAGTGTAGTGTATCCTTCGCGTAGAAGAATTAATATTTTTATTTTATAGTTTTTATTTCTTTATATCCTAAAGGTTTTTATTTTGTTATGTCCCGCTATTGCTGAGCGGCAGGACTCGCAAATCTATTTGGCGGCTAGCGCCCAATATCTCTATATTTATACGGCGGAGATACGCCAAAGGAGTCAGCGACTAGCGCTTAATTCACCTTTTTATATTTATCCGGCGAAAGGTGCGCCAAATCGAGAATGGATAAGCAAAGGGTTTCGCATGTAAATCCAATCTGAAGTTCCAACTGAACTTCAAGCTTTATTTATATCGAAAATATGTTAAGTAAGCATAAATGAATTACAAAATAAAAACATAGAATCTTATGAATTAGCTTGTGAGGTATGCTGACAAAACACTTTCCCACGATTCGACGACGCTGCCTGCAAAATATGTTGCTCATGCAATGAGTGCAGCTTGCAAAGAATTTGGTCATATGAAACCATTTATGTCGTGAATGAAGTGGAAAAATGAGTTTGTGCGTTCGTGTGTATACATACTACACCCTCACCCTCTAGAGAAAAAAAAAATTGTTTTTTTTTTTTTTTTTTTTTTTTTTTTTTTTTTTTTTTTTTTTTTGTTGTATATATTATACATACGAAGTAGAAAATTATTTGTGTTAAGCATCTTAGAATATAGTATTGCCTTAAAATCTAAATTTCGCCTTAAAAGTTTAATTATCGTGTAAAATTTTACTTATCGCATGCTTCTAACTAATGCTTAATATATAGTATCTATATTTTGTGTATTTTCTTACTCACATAGTTTTAAATTGTTGTTATGCACTAGTTTTCTTTTATTCTTATACAATATTACTGAATTAACACCTTGCCGTTCTAATATCTTAAAAGGACCTTCATAAGGACTGTCTAATTTCTTACCTGCATAATTTCTTAAGAAAACTAGGCTACCTATCTTAAATTCAATAGGATTTGAAATCTTGTCATAACATTCTTTATTTTTAATTTTTGAGTTAATCAAATACTTTCTTGCATTCTCATGTGCGTTTTGTAATCTCACTTTGAGCTCATTTTGAAAACGATCAAAATTGTAAATAGGTTCGTTACTGTAAATCTTTGTTGGCAAGCTTGGTAATCTTCCAAATATTAATTCAAAGGGGGTGTATTTTGTGCTCGTATGTGGAGTGGTATTATAAGAGAACGTATAGTAAGGTATATTCTTATCCCATTCTGCGTCTTCAGTGCAACATAAAAGATATTCGTTGAAAACTCTATGATTTCTTTCTATTCCACCTAAAGATTCGTGGTGATAGGGTGTTGAGGTTTTTTGTTCAATGTTTAATAAACTACAAATTTCTGAAATAGTTTGATTTACAAATTCTTTTCCCATATCTGTTTTCATTGTTTTTAAATGACCATATTTTAAAATGAATTTTTCTACTATCGTTTTTGCTACTTCTAATGATTCTTTAGATGTCATAGGGAAAGCTTCGACGTATTTGGTTAAGTCGCATTGTAGAGTTAAAATATATCTGAAATTATTTGATGGGCGTAAGGGTCCTATTGTGTCAATTGATACTACTTCAAAAGGACTAGAAGGGGTTTCAGTGATTATCATCTTCTCTTTAGTATGTACGGTAATTTTATTTTTCTTGCAAATTTCGCAATTTTGTATGAATTTCTTTACCATTTTATTCATACCTTTCCAGACATAGCGTTGTTTCAACTTAGCTATTGTCCTGTTTACACCGGTGTGACCTCCGAGTAAAGATAAATGATTTTCTTTGATGAAACGTAACTGATCAGGCTCGTTATTAATTGATTCGGGGGGTTTGAATAAAATAATTGTTATGGGAGTGCACAATCCCTTATTCATGTGTTTCTGCAGTGTCTCTTCATATAAAATTTTTAATTCTTGTTGACTCATAGATTCAAATATTAGGTCTTTCTTGGAAAGAGCTAGCTTACTTATGCCATTGCTTTGTAGTACTGGAATCAGCTTCTCCAAGACCTGGCTTGTGCAGTATGGTTTATCGCTTGATTCAATCAAAACATTGTTTTTAATTATGGCAAAAGTCTGCAGATTTTTACGCTTTGTACATTTATTCTCCCCTTGTGTTTGCACAAATTTAAGAATTGGCAAATTTCGTACATCCGAAATAGATATGCATTCCCACATGTGCGGATAGCTAATCCTCTTTGTGGGGGTAGGTGTTTCGGTTTATTCAGTTCATGTTTGTTTAAAGATCTACTGGCATATGCAATAGGAAGATCGGATCCTATGGTACCTTGAGAAAGTACTGAACCAAGGGCGTAGTTTGAGGCGTCTGTGGTTAGAATGAATTCTTTTTGAAGATTTGGATATTGTAAGATTGGTGGGTTAATGAGTGAGTTTTTAAGTATTTGAAATGATTTTTCACATTCAGGGCTCCAATTAAAAACTACGTTCTTTTTGAGTAAATTATTCAGGGGGTTTGCCATTTCTGCAAAGTTTTTTACGAATTTTCTATAATAATTGCAAAATGCAACGAATCTTCTTACTTCATTTGAATTTGTAGGTCTTGGAAAGTCTTTCACTACCTTGCATTTTTCTGGGTCAGCTGTTACGCCAAGGTCTGTTATTTTATGACCTAAAAATATTACTTCGTTTTTAAAAAAGTTACATTTTGATGCATTTAACTGTAAATTGTATTTTTGTAATCTTTGGAATACTTGTTGAAGATTTGAATTATGCTCTGATATTGTTTTGCCAAAAACTATAATGTCGTCTATATATATAAAGCATATATTGTCTAAGCCTGAGAGTGCTATTGTCAACATTCTTTGAAAACTGTTTGAAGCTAATTTTAATCCAAATGGAACGGTTTTAAAATGATAATGTCCGTTGTTTGTTGAAAAAGCTGTTAAAGGTCTTGATTGTTTACTGAGCGGAATTTGATGGAATGAATTTGTCATGTCTAATGTGGAGAAATATTTAGCACCTTCTAATTTATCGAGTACATCCTCCAATCTTGAAATGGGAAATTTGTCATCGACTAGTTTTTTATTTAGCTGGCGAAAATCAACTACTAATCGCCATTTTTTTTCTTGTCCTGAGTCTTTTTTTGGTACTATTAGTAAAGGTGAATTGTAGGGGCTAGTAGAATGTTCAATAATGCCTTTGTTTAGCAGTTCTTGAACCTGTTTATTGATTTCATTTAGTTGGCTATGGGGAAGGCGATAATTTTTAATATAAATAGGACTGTAGTCTGTTAGTACTAGCTTTTGTTCATAAAAGTTATTAACTGATAATTCTTCATTGTTTAAATAAAATAGATTTTGAAATTTATTGCAAAGAGCCGTTATTGATTTGCTAGTGGAATAGTCTAAATTTTGTAAATTCAAAAGCGTTTTCAACTTTAACCATCGCAAGTTTAAATCGTTGGTGGACAAATATTTTTGTTTCCTTATATTAGTGAGAAGAACTTCTTTGGGAATTAAATCAAAAATGTGGTCGATGCCTCTATGTGTAAAAGAAAAGGTAAAATTTTCATAGTTAATCTTTGCTCTGAACTTTGCAAAAAAATCTCTTCCTAAAATTCCACTTGACCTTATAGGAAATGAATCATCTACAACACTGAATTTGTGTCTTAAAACACTATCCTCTATATTTATAGGCAAAATACATGTCCCTAAAGTCACAATGTCTTTCTTTGAGATTCCTGAAATTGCACATGAGTCGCTACTGTCAATGCATATATTACACAAATGTTCATATTTAATTAATGATATATCTGCCCCTGTATCTATTAAAAATGAAAGAATGTTATTATTACATTTAATATAAGCATAATTACTGTGATCAAAATTTACAGTGAAATGAAAAATTTTCATATAATTCCCCGAGTGACCTAATCTGCTACCTGTTCGGTATCGGGGGTACTCAAGTTTCCCTGTTGCTCTGTGCCATTTACAAAAAATGCATTATGCCTTACATTATTTTGGCTTTGAGAGTTATTCGAATTTGAATTCGCACGAGCATTGTTGTTGTTGTGCCTTTGATTTTGGAAATTGTTGTTGTTGTTGTATTGTGCACTTTGCTGATATGCGAGACGATCGCGGGTGCCTTGTCGGTTACCGTTGTTGTTGTTGTTGTTGTTGTTGTAGCGATTGTTGAAGCGGTTGTTGTAATTGTTGTTGTTGTTTCCTCTGCGATCGTATTGCTGCTGTCTGTTATATGTTTGGTTGTTTTGATGACTTGAGTTTGTCGAATGATTTTGTTGTGTCTGTCTGTTGTTATCATGTCTCCTATTACAATTTTGCCTCTGCTGATTACCTTTATGCTGGTTTTTTCCGTTGCGCTGTCTATACATCATGATACGAGCTTCTTCCGTATGATCTGATTCTTGCGCTATTTGGAGAGCCTCATTAAAAGTGGTGACTCTACTTGCTGCAATTGTTTGTGCTATGTTAGCATTTGTTATGCCTCGTTTTAGCACATTAAGGGCTATCACATCATTTGATTTGATTATAGCTGCCTTTTCTGCAGGTGTTTGCAGCGTTGAAATTTGTATTGAATTTAATTCCGAAATTAAACTTTCGATGGTTTCAGCGAATTTAGATATTGGTTTTCGGCCTTGTGTTGCTCTGGATAATTCATCTAATACAGTGTTTGCAGTTTTTCTGGGCTTGAATATTGCCTTTAAATTTTGTATTAGATTTTCTATGCCAGTTGTGCCAAGTAATTCGAGTTTTGTTTTTACTTTATCTGGTATTTTGGTGTTGAAGACTAATGCAAAATAAGTGGGTTTTTTACTATCTGGAATTTCTGCGTTAGATAATTTGATTAAGTTGATAAATTTTTGAGCATCTTCTAATCTGCCTGAAAATTCTGGTATGGCCTTAGTGTACTGTATCACGTTGAAGTTTGATTCTGTCATTCTTGTTTCTTTTTTATTTTTCTGGTATAATGATAAAAAGGACGAAACGCACGTTGCAATGACTTTAAATGTTATTAATTTTCTATGGTCTTCCAATTTACTGTTCAAAATCGTGAGGATAGCAAAATATAATTCTCTTGCTGTTTTTGTGGCTGCTGTTTGAAAATTTTCCTCCGCGTCTTTAATAGCGTCGATCAGCCCGTTGTACAATTTTTCATTTTCTTCCTTTTTACTTATGAGAGTTTTCTTTGTGTATTTTCTCGTCGGGGTCTTTTTGAGATTGGACAAGTTATGTTTTAGACGCGCAAGTATTTCTTGCGTCAATGCTTCCATATATGATTAGTTGGATCTGACGTCAGTAAGGCATGCCACAGATCTAGCTGCTTTAAGAGCTTCTTGCCTTTTATTCTTTTTGTTTATTCTATAAATTTTAAGTGTTAAATTCAATATGCAAATGATTAGAATTGCCCATAAAATGACTTCGTGTTGATCCAGGACTTCTGAATGATAATTTTGATTGTTGATTATCTGAACCTGCGGGTCTCCCGATTGTGTTGTTGGCTTAGAGTTTGTGGTTCCCATGGTTTTTGGAAATGAAATGTATTTGTATTTCTCAAATGTGGATTTTTGTCTTCTAAGTATTTTCCATGAAGCATATATTTCGGTGAGCGTCTTCAGTCGTCTATGACACAGAGCAATTACAATATATTGGGAAACATATATATACTTTTTTTTTTTTTTTTGGGGTTTTAAATATAGTCTTTTTTTTTTTTGAAACTTTAATGAAAATTTGTGTATGTGATTCTCATCTCAATTTGTCTGAGCGTATAAAAAAAATTCCATGGATTTGTTCAAAGCTTTAAAATTGAGTGGAGATAAACAACATTAATTTATGGCAAGGCTGCTAGTGCTATGGTTAAAATAAAAAAAAATTTTTTTTTTTTTTGGAAATTTCTGCTTAGGCAAAGGAATTGTCGATTTTTTTTTTTTTTTTTTTTTTTTTTAAAGGAAAGGATCAGGAGGATCCAAATTTGGTCGGCAGGATCGCCATGTAGTGTATCCTTCGCGTAGAAGAATTAATATTTTTATTTTATAGTTTTTATTTCTTTATATCCTAAAGGTTTTTATTTTGTTATGTCCCGCTATTGCTGAGCGGCAGGACTCGCAAATCTATTTGGCGGCTAGCGCCCAATATCTCTATATTTATACGGCGGAGATACGCCAAAGGAGTCAGCGACTAGCGCTTAATTCACCTTTTTATATTTATCCGGCGAAAGGTGCGCCAAATCGAGAATGGATAAGCAAAGGGTTTCGCATGTAAATCCAATCTGAAGTTCCAACTGAACTTCAAGCTTTATTTATATCGAAAATATGTTAAGTAAGCATAAATGAATTACAAAATAAAAACATAGAATCTTATGAATTAGCTTGTGAGGTATGCTGACAAAACACTTTCCCACGATTCGACGACGCTGCCTGCAAAATATGTTGCTCATGCAATGAGTGCAGCTTGCAAAGAATTTGGTCATATGAAACCATTTATGTCGTGAATGAAGTGGAAAAATGAGTTTGTGCGTTCGTGTGTATACATACTACAGTAGTTTCTATTCATAAAATTAATTCAAAACAAATATTTTTTGAAACGCATTATTCACTGTTTTCACGTTCGTTTCTTAGGTCTTCGCATGTCTCTCTCGGTCTGTACGCATGGCTCTCTCGGTCTGTACGCATGCAAAGACTCAAGAAACGAACGTAAAAACAGTGAATAATGCGTTTCAAAAAATATTTGTTTTGAATTAATTTTATGAATAGAAACTACTAACCGATTTTAATGGTTATAGTCTCAAAAAACTCGTCATAGATTGAGGTTTGCGGCATTTGACTCGAACATTTATTTTTTTTCTACTAGGGTCATTATTTGGCCAGTTAGGGGATGGAACCCAAAATTCAGTTTAAAAAAAAAGGTAATAAAATATATCATATTATTAAAACACACCAAAAACTAATCCAATATTCTTCATATTAGGCTCGTTTAAAAGTTAATTTTGTAAATTTTTCGAATATGCATGCTGAACATGCTCTTTCTTGTTCCTACGGCATCTATATTATAGATTGCAGTTCGTGAGGCATTTTTCTTTAATTTAAGCCTAATTTTGTATGGGGACCCCCCTAACGAGGGGAGATAGAGGGTAGGTATGTTTGAAGAAAATGTTTGGGGTAAAAAAATAATGGGGGTCGGTCATATATATCAGCCCCCTAGGAGGGGTTTGACTGTAGTGACGGCCATTTTGTATGAATTTTTGCTCAAATTAAGGTAGTTTTATATGGGAGCCCCCTTAAGGGGGGGAGATAGAGGTTAAGTATGTTCGGAGAAAATGTTAGGGGGACAAAGTTAATGGGGGTCGGTCATACATTTGACTTCTCTAGGAGCACTCTGGGGCTAGTTAGGAAGATGGGGGGAAAAGTTTTTAAAAAATTATTTTTGTATGGGAGCCCCCTTAAGGACGGGAGATAGGGGGTAGGTTTGTTCAGAAAAAATGTTCGGAGTAAAAAAATAATGGGGGTTGGCCATACGTTATATATCCGTAGGGGCGCCTTGTGGGGAGTTAAGGGCCGTTTCCTCTCTATTTTTGCCAATTTCCCAAACTTCAATTGAAAACTGCCACGGGTTCCCGTTATCCGATTGCTTCCAAATTTCTCACGTTTCTCCTCCATGTCCAATGGAACACTTCTGGACCCTGAGACCGATTGAAATTCCATTTCGGGAATTAAGAGCAGCCCTAATGTACATGTGAGTGCGAAAGCTGCTTGTTTTAATTTCGATAGAATGCGAGAGAGCAGCGCAACTGACGCTCTTTTTGTTCGTATGCTTGTTGTTTTTGTGCTAGTACACGCTAAAATATGAGCATGGCGAGTTGCCACTGGCGAATTCAATTTCTTTCCTTTGATAGTGCTCAAGCGAAACGGACGTTTTTTCGAAATACTTGTTGCATAGCAGAATAGAAATGCGACGCTACTAAATATAATATTCCACTACAAAATGCAATTTGAATGATGCAATCGGCTTTGACAGTTCCAATTCAGATACGAATTAATTTTTCGAAAAATTTTGACGAAGGCAAAAATGGTCAAACAAAGGAAGCTATGCACTAATTGCTCTCGATGTTTGGCACCGCTTACTTATGTGAAAGTTCCTTTTCCTTCCTCAAACTAATTCAAACACGTCATAGAAGTAAACTGACTAATAAACACTTTCAGGACTTACTTCCCATCACATGCTTCCAGAATGATATAGATCTCAATTGCTTTCATGAACATACTCCTTCTTCGCAGCATTAAAAGATTTCATATATTTTAATTTTTTTAAATTTCCTTTCATTACTTTTCTTATAGCTAAATATTTTTTTCCAGCAGAAAAATTTTACACAAAATGTCACTGAAATTTTGTTTTTCTATTTGACGTACAAGTTTTTTTCACTGTAAGCTTTTAAAAACTGTCAACACATAGGCACTTATGCGTATGTATCGTACCCTGACAACCTCTGTTCTAGTGCATTACTAGAGTCACTTTCGCAATACAATTGTTATCACAAGGTAAATTACCTGGGCTAAAAAGGCTAGCAATTAACACACACAAAAACTTACATTTATTTGCACTTAAGAGCAACTTCTTAAGGCAAAATTTTAAATTTTGGTGACCCCGACGGTCCTGTAACTTGGCACAGGATCACATCAATCCGCGCAACAGTGTCAAATCATCGACGGTCCTGTAACTTGGCACAGGATCACAGCAATCCACGCAACAACACAGCCAGCTGCAACAACACATCAACAAGCAGAGCGATCGTGCTACAAAGAACACAACCAAAAGTAATGACTCACAGCTTCATTTGCCAAAGATTCAAATTCCAAAATTCAACGGCAATTACCTACAATTGGTAGCGTGCAAGGATTTATAGGTTCAATTGGTCCACAAGTCATCCTTAAGTGACGTCCAATAAATGCTGTATTTAACAACGCATTTGGCAGATGAGCCAAAGAACTTAATCAAGCATCTACCAGTGTCAAAATCAAATTATGAGATTGCTTGGAATGTTTTGACTCAGCGATACGACAATCAACGGTTGATTGTTGCATCTTCGCTAAATAATTTTGTTTCATTTCCTAAAATGAAAGTGGAATCTGCAAACCTTAAAATCATTAAATGACGATTCGAAAGAATGCATATTTACGTGAAAGGTGCAAAAAACTCCAGTGGAATATTGGGATGCTATCCTTATTCACCTGGTTCTAAGGAAACTTGAAAGTATTACGCAGACCAGTTTTGAGCAATCTTTCAATGATAGAGCAAAATCAGCTACAATGACTACTGCAACCACACCAAATTCGTGCAAAGCATGTCGTTCAAAGTAAAAAACTTTGTGTTAACTGTTTCAAATCCAGCCATGTTGCTAAAGGATGCACGTCGCGGTCTTGCACAAAATGTTCAAGCAAACACAACACATTGCTGCATTTAGAGACCACAGCAAAGATGAATCCAGTATCTTCTGAGAAACAAGAACAATCAAAAGGCTTGAATGGAACCAATACAACAGCAAATACACTTGTAGTAGCGGCAGCAAACAGAATTCAAAACAACGATGACTACTTTATTTTGGCCACTGCAAGAGTCAAAGTTTTCGGCAACAATGCACGCGTTGGGGAATTCCGAGCGTTGTTGGATTCTGGATCACAAGTCAATTTAGTGTCAGAAAGAGTCATCAATAATCTTTCACTAAAAATTTCAGAATCCTCAATGTGTATCGAAAAAAAAGGAAGAAAAACACGCAATAGCGCTTTACGTGTAATTTTCGAACTGCGAGCCATCCCTGGAAAATATGCAGAAAGAGTTGAAGCTTTTATTCTTTCCAACATCGTGTCACTACAACCCACTCAGCCAGTTGACATTACAAACTGGTCACTCCCTCGAAACATCAAACTGGCTGATCCACGATTCCACCAAACGGAAAAGATTGACATCCTAATTGGAGCCGAATTTTATGTTCACCTGATGCGACCACAGGAAATCGAATTCAGCAATGAAATACCAATCTTACGAAATACATCCCTCGGGTGGATAGGCACCGGAAAAATCTTTGGCTCTCGCGATCGCACCGCAACGTGTGCTGTTTTCAGTCCTGAGGATGAGACGATTAACTAACTCAGCGAAAAGTTTTGGTAGGTTGAGGATACAAATGATTCTGAGAAGCAAAGGTCATTGCTTGACAAACGCTGTGAGACGCATTTTATACAGAACTATTCATCTATCCATCTATCTATCCATCTATCATCAATCTTTCAACCTATCAATCTGTCAATCAATCAATCTTTCAATACATCTATCCATCAATCTATCAATCTGACATTCTATCAATATGTCAATCTATCAATCTTTCAATATATTTATCCATCAATCTATCAATCTGTCATTCTATCAATCTGTCAATCTGTCAATTTACCAACCTTTCAATCTATCAACCTATCAATATGTCAATCTATCAATCTATCAATCTTTCAATCTATCGATCTATCAATCTATCAATCTGTCAATCAGTAAATCTATCAATTTCTCAATCTATCAATTTTTCAATATATTTATCTCATCAATCTATCATTCTGTCAATCTGTTTATTTATCAATCTTTCAATCTATCAACCTATCAATCTGTAAATCCTTCAATCTATCAATCTGTTAATATATCAATCAATCAATCTGTCAATCAATCAATCTATCAATCTTTCTATCTATCAATTCTTACAACTCACAAAAATGCTGATATCTCACGACACACGCACCAATGTCGCACACGCACCAATGTCGCATATAGCTTAAAACATTCAGGCAGACTTCACCTTTCAAACAAAAAAAACTGCATGCAAATCGGTTCAGCCAGTGCCGAGAAAGTTCAACACAAACACATTTCGCAACATTATTTTATATATATAGATATAAGCAGAAACTATGAAGTACGATTTATTGTTCGACAGCCATTTTCTGAGAACTTATCTGTTTTGGGAGAGTCGTAGTCAATATCTGTATATTTGTAATAACCTTCCGCCGATTCATGTCACTAGAAAGAAAAATTAACACTTATGTTGAATTACGAACTGAGTACACAAAATTTATGCAGGAGTACGAGGCTCTAGGTCATATGGCGGAGATTCAGGAAGATGACATCCCGCAAAATTACTATATCATGCCACATCACTGCGTACTTAAACCATAAAGAATCACCACGAAATTGCGAGTGGTTTTTGATGCATCAGCTAAAACAAGCAGTGGATCATCTCTCAATGACATACTTCACACAGGCCCAACCCTTCAGAGGGAATTATTCTATATTTTGCTTCATTTCCGAATGCACAGATTTGTGCTCACCGCTGACATTGAAAAAATGTACCGGCAAATATTGGTTATTGACGGAGATTAGACGTTATTTTTTGGCGGTCTAATAAACATCAAGATATTCGAATTTACCGATTAAAAACTGTTAAATATGGCACTTCCTCGGCACCGTACCTCGCCACAAGATGCTAAAAACATGTAGCAATACAAGGCTTAACAAAATATCCATTAGGATTCTTAACGTGGATTTTTTACGTGGATGATTGCCTTAGCGGTGCAGATTCCATTAGCGCTGCTTTAGAAGCTCAACAACAAGTCCAATCACTATTAAAAGAAACTGAATTCAAGTTGGGGGGAATTGGTCCGCCAATCACCCTAAACTACTTAATGAAATCTCCCTGAGAACAAGGAAAAAATCTGGATATGGAGTCTAACTGCACAATCAAAACACTTGGATTGATATGGTTGCCTAAATCTGATCAGTTTTGTGTAAGAGCGAAACTCCCTTCAACAAAAGGCATTACGAAGAGAATCGTCAGTTCTGAATTAGCACGCATCTTCGACCCAATGGAAATTTTGAGACCACTATTCGTGAAGGCAAAATTATTTTTGCAGCAGCTATGGCAATTACAATTACAAAAAATGAATGGAACAATTTTCGCACAAACATATGCGCACTCAACAACATCAAGGTGGAGCGATTCATTTCCAAGCATTAAAACTAACCTCAATGCAACTTCATACGTTTGTTGACGCGTCAGAGCGTGCTTATGGTACAGCAGTCTACATTCGGTCAACTTATGCAGATAACACCGTGGCAACCAGATTAATATGTTCTAAATCTAGAGCAGCACCAATCAAAACACAAACCTTCCCCCGTTTGGAATTGTGTGGATCATTATTGGGTGCAAAGCTAGCTAAAAGAGTGAAACAAGATATGCGTTTACTAGATGTTGAAACATTTCTTTGGTCAGACCCTCAAATCGTTTTGTGGTGGATAAATTCAACAGCAGCTTAATATCACACATTTGTAGCCAACAGAATCTCGAAAATTCAAGCTCTTACGATACCCTTGCAGTGGAGATACGTTACTTCAAAAGAGAATCGGGCTGACGCAATATCTCGAGGACTGTCACTTGATAAATTAAGTGAACATTCTATTTGATTTTACGGGCCTCTTTTCTTGTCCAGCAGGAAGGAAGATTGGCTAACGTTCTGTGCATCAACGTCACCCGCAAAAGTCAATTTAGAGCAAAAGGTGTCAAAAATAACCTTAACTTCGACGGCACATCAATCAGTAGAAGATTTGCTCGACAAAAAAAATCATCGAAATTCATTTTAAACTCTGCATCATATAATTGGCTACGTCTTGATGTTCAGACAAAACATGAGAGCACCAAGGCAACTACGACCACCCCATAAAGCTCTCGATGCTCATGAAATGCCTGCAGCCTTAAAATTGATTATCAAGGCTATGCAAGCAGCAAACTTTCAAAACGAAGTAGACAAGCTGATGATTGTATCAGCTGTGAACAAATCTAGCACACTGGTGAGCCTTAATCCAATTTTAGACGAGCATCAAATAATGCGAATTGGTGGTCGATTAGAGAACTCAATATTACCATTTGAAGCGAAGCATCCAGAAATCTTATCACACCATATTCCAATAGTGAAATTGGTATTACAAATGCTTCACGAGAACAATCGCCAATGTGGACCACAGGCACTTTTACCAATATCCAGATCTCAATTCTGGATCACCATTGGGAAAACAATAACACGCGGGATTGTACGCAAATGTATGCGATGCACCAGAACTCAACCGATGCTATTCAAACAGTTTATGGGTAACCTACTAGCCACCAGAGTGACACCAGCAAGACCGCTTTTAGCAACAGGGGTTGACTATTTTGGACCTGTGTGGGTACACCACAAAATAAGGGGGAAAAGACAGGCTTCGCGACAAAGGCTGTACACATGGAGGTTGTCCCTTACCTGTCGACAGACGCATTGATAGCTGCAATCAGACGATTCATTAGCAGAAGAGGACATTGCTAAACACTTCATTGTGACAATGCCACCAATTTCGTCGGTGCAAGCAACAAATTGACCAATCTATAAGAAACCATATATTCTCATGACGCTCATGAAAAAATCAGACCAGTATGCAGTGACCAATCGATATATTTCAAGTTCATACCACCTCGCGCTCCTCATTTCGGTGGCCTGTGGGAAGCTGCAGTCAAATCCGCTAACCATATGTTGCTTCGGAGTGTCTTAGCTGCGTTTTTGACATATGAGGAATTAGAAACTGTAGTCGTTTAAATTGAAGCAATTTTATATTCACGACCCATAATGCCGTTCCTTTCCAAGCACTTACACCGGGCCACTTCCTTGTTGGTCAGCCATTAACTACGGCAGTCGATTCAAATGCCATGCCCATGAAAGCATCACCAAACTTCAACGAAGGCATGCATTATAAAGGCAGACAACACACCAGCTCTTCAATGGTCGTTGGGACGAATCACCCGTGTTTACAAGGGTGACGACGGATTAGTGAGAGTTACTGATGTGCCAATGGAACGTTAAAATGACCAATTCACAGACTAGCACCATTATTCGATGACCACAACGATTATCCCGAAGTCGAGGCAAGAACTAGTTCACAAAGTTCAAACAAGAGACAATCGATTTGAGACAATCAAAATGAGGCGACGGCTCCTAAACGAAAATTAATTTCCTACAGTTCTGAAGGTATTTTCAGCACTGTGTTGGTAATATTGCTTTCTTACCATTAACTCTTGCTTCGCCTATCAACATAAGACGGGTCCCTACACATATAGGACTATATTTCGAAGGTTTAGGCTCACCAAAAACGATAACAGGCACTTGAAAATTTATCATTTACTATGACCTCAAACAACTTTGGACAAAAAACAAATTGGTTAAAGCCGGCATAACTCATTTTTTGAGGCTGTGCGAAAATTCACTCATACGTGAAACATGCGAACCAAATACACAACAGCTCCATATTACTTGGAGCCAACTCATTCAAGAAGAAGATTTATTGGTGCCAAATCGAAAAAGAAGGGCTGCATTAAACATCGTGGGAAATATAGCTAATGCACTATTTGGAGTTTTGGAATCAAATTATGCAGAAGATATGACTAATACTATACACAATGGAAAACATAATGAAGACTATCTATTGCTGCTAATTAAAAATCAAACTACCATCATAGACTCCACGATCAACATTTTAAAGAGAGATAAAAGTGACAGCAAGGCACACCTTTTACAGTAACGGAGAGCAATTTACAAAGACATAAACAATCTGGCTGATGAGATATCTCAAATAAAGCAATCTCAATCTTTGATGTCATTACAACTGAAAATGCTTGCAACTGATCTACAAAATATTCAAATGGAATTAATAACTGCGCTTACTCATTCCAATCATGGCAATATCAGTCCGTTCATTCTCACACCACAGGGACATTTACCCACTGAGCACTCGCTACCCGTTCTAACTAATAATTTGTTGCAACTGTACAAAATAGTGACCATCAAAGGAGCTGCCACAATATCTCATATCATTTTCTTTGCCGAAATTCCTTTAGTCAATCAACAGGAATTTTAATTGTACAAAAACGTTGCAATTCCTACACGTATCAAAAAACGCTACACTCACCATACTTCCTATCGCAGATTTTATAGCTGCCAGTTAACATATGGATCAATAGGATATGTTAAGCACGTACCAATTAGACAGATGCACACCAGTTAAGGACGACGATTTCCTATGCCCCAACCAACAAGTACGAATGGGTCGAAATACAGGCAGTTACTCGTGCGAAATATTCCTCTTCAATAATAAAACTTCTCCAAATTGCAAATTGCGTCATTCTCAAAGCAACATGCTACTTATCCCAATGCATCAACCAAATCATTGGATCTACGCAAATTCGGAACGGAACTACGCACCAACAGAAATCACAGCTGTGTGTGGAAGTGACATAATTTATCTAACTATCATGCTGACTGGAATACTTGCGATTGAACCAAATTGTGTCGTCAAAAGCAACACCATTACAATTCGAGGGCAGGAAGTAAATGTAAGCGTAATACACAATTCGTACGCAACATTCGGCAATATTACATCCATAGGAAAATCAACTGAAATAAAGAAGGTTTTAGAGCCAGAATCGAGCTTTGAGTCTAACTTGGAACAACTCACAACTTTCCAGAAACAACTCCATGATGTAAAAATCTTCCAGCTGAGATACAATCATATACGACGCAGTATTAGGGTATCAGTTTCACAACTTTATCGTTATCAATACTCATACTTATGATCTTCACAGTCCTAAAAATCAAGAATAAATTCCAAAAGAATTCGTCTATTCACTTAGCCGCAGCTTTATTGTGCACTTTTCCGCACCAATAGCTCCTCCAAACTCTAATAACCCTGCTAACACGAATAGCAATCTTAAAGTAACGATACTCAGTCTAGCTCAAACTTTGAATGTACTCTTGCAAATAATGCAAAAGTTCGATAAATTTTTGACTTCAGTTTTGGAGATCAAATGAGTGTCTTGAAAATTTGTGCGTGGAATTTGAATGGGTTAACCAAGCATAAGCTGGAAATTCAGAGTTTTTTAAGCCAAGAGGAAATTGACGTGTTGCTCCTCTCCGAAGCTCATTTAACAAATAAAAACTTCTTTTCTATCCCCGGCTACATATTCAATCAAACCAACCATCCAGACGGCAAGGCGCATGGAGGGGTTGGGATACTTATTCGCAAAAGAATCCAACATTTTACTCTAGATACCTATAGTTATGATTTTTTTCAAGCAACGACACTTTTCGTAGTATAACGTGGTAAAAATATCGTTTTATCCGCGATTTATTACCCACCTCGCTTCAGTATAACAGCAAAGCTGTTTCTTGATTTCTTTGGGACACTGGGGGATAAGTTTTTTGCAGCAGGTGACTATGCTGCAAAGCATTGTTTCTGGGGCTCGCGAACCTGCAATCCTAAGGTTCAACAATTATACAAAGCAATAATTAATAGAAATAATGATCTTGACTTTGAATCCCCAAGACAACCAACTTACTGGCCAACAGACCTCCAAAAAATGCCTGACCTCTTAGATTTCGGGATCACTAAGGGTATTGCAGGACAACTTATTTCAGCAAAAGTGACATCTGACCTCTCGTCGGATCATCCGCCTGATGTACTTCTATTACACAAGTATCCAATAAAATTTGAACGTTCAATCAGCTTACAAATCCAAGGACTAACTGACTGAAGTACAAAAAGTATATAAGTTCGCATATACATACAAATTATAAAATAGACTGCAATGAGCATATTAAAGACGCCGTAACTGTTTTTTCTTCCATTCTTGAATCAGCAGCGAATAATTCTACTCCTTGTACGAAAGACAGAACTAGAAAACCCCGGACCAATATAGAAATTGAAAACCTTGTCGCCGAAAAACGCAGATGCAGGCGCGAAAGGCAACGTTTAATGTTCTTTGGGACATCGGTTGAAATTTTAAAAGACGAAATAATGCTTTTTACTTTTGGGTGGATTGAACGCCTTATTTGTTTTATTCTTAGGTGGTTGGTATGCCTTGATTCAGAGCTGTACAATGAATGTCTTTCTTAGAGATAACAATCAATATTTACACTATTTTTACATATGGTTAGCGATCGATGTCTTTGCAATCGCTGACACATAGTGTCGATGGAAATGGGTTACTTAGATATCCCAACTACTGGTGTTGCCAAAGATAGACTAAAAGACGCTGAAGAAAAGCTTGGACTAGCTATAATCAGAGAAAAGGAAATTGAAAAAAAACACTTTATCCAGAAACTTATGCCCAGGGGTGTTAATCGGGAGTCCATATGGTTAAGGAGCCGCGCTTTTAAGAATCCTCTAAAAAGTGAGTCACCTATTCGTAGTACACCTTAGTAGAGTATTTCAATCAAACCCGAGCACTTTTGTACACAATTTTCCAACTCAATTCGAAAACACAAACAGAATTTGCGCAATACAATTGTAAGCACAAGGTGAATTACTTGGGTTTAAAAGGATAGCAATTAACACACACAAAAAAAAAACATATATTCTTTTGCATTTAAGAGCAACTTCTTACGGCAAAAATGTTCACCAGTAATCAATGCAAGTATTTCGACACTAGCTGTCACTTTTCTGCGAGAAATAAATTAACCTCAATTATTTCTGATAGGAAAGCCCGGGATTCGATATGAACTTTTTAGGCAAAAAAGTAGTAAAATAATATGAAACCTAATTTTTGACTGAGCTGCGGCCAGCCTCAAAATTTCTCTCAGGTATTTTGTGAAGCGTTTTTGAGATGAAGTTTTTCGTTCCTAGCCAAACTGAACCCAAGCCTAAGCTGCACTAAAAACCACTTTAATAACTAAGAAAAGTGAATCTCGCGGAAAGCATATTTTTTCGTCAGAAAGCCTATGTTCCCAACCAGATGTTTTAGCTTGAATGAAGTGGCTAATCGGCATTCGAGCATGCTCGTGCAAGCCAGTTAACATAGCAACTACTTTCAAATCCCCACATATTTTCCAATTATGGTCTTTGTAATTGATCAAATCTAGCAGTAACGACATTGTCGCATACGATTCTTTCATATTAACAGCGTGTGCCACAGGAATCGAAGGCTTCTTGTTACTTTGGTGTAAAATAACAGATTTTAAGCTTAGTTTGCTGCTATCAATGAAAAACCGCCATTCATTTGGACCATACGGCTCTTCGAATTCTTGGAACAGTCCACTTTTGTCCTGGCAATAGCAAACATTATCATTTTTTGTATAATAAAAAGCAAAACGTTCATGACGAGTACGATGATATGAGACTTTAACATCACGAGTCACGAAATTTCTGTCTTTCATACGTGATGCTAGCAATTCCGATTTTTCTTTCGTCAGCTCTAAGTCTCTTACCCAATCATTGAATTCGGATTGAGAGAGAGGCGATGTGTTTTTTGGTTCCAAACTAGTATCAAACTAAAAATGTTTCCATGAAAACTTCCTTAATCAGGTACCCGTTAAGGATTGCGCGCAACTTTTAAGAACGTACATATTTTTATAATTTCTTGAGGCATAAAAGTAGAACTTTGTCACCTCAAGAAACATTCAAATTTTTAACCTTTATTGATCTAACCGCCAGCCATAAAACGCCGCTATCAAGGTTTTTGGGATGAGGCAATGATGGGAGAGTACTGCTGGTTTCTTATCCGGGCAACAGGTTACCTCCATAGTAGAAAAAAAGGGGACTTTAGCCATTTCTAATAAATTGGAGTTTAAACAAAATGAATTTTTGTATATTTTTGCTTAATTACTTATAACTTTCACATATTAAAAGCGAATTTGATCAAAATAAGCTTTCTCGCTTCCTAAATTATCGTTCTACGAAGCCAAAAAAGAAAAAGTTTTTCTTGGTCTAAATTAGGCTGAAAGTGATTTTTTTTATTGAAATTTTGTTAAAAATTAAACAAATTTCTGGAAAGCTTTATCAATAGCTTCTACGTGTATATTTGGATTAAAAAATGTTGTGCGCATTGTTGGTAGAAAATTTAATTGCCTTTAAATTTGTAGCTTAAAATTTAGAAACGGTTAAATATGTTCGGAGATAATTGCAATTTACTAACCATACTTTTTTTCAAAACTCAAAAATCGGAAAATGGCCCATTACTCAAAAACTATTCTACTTAACATTTTTTTGATGACATATTCAGATTCAGCACAAAATTTTACTTTAGAAATGACCTTCAGATGGCCCAGGTCAGATTTGCTGTAAACTAGTGTAATTGTTGATCTGAGTCTCATTAAAGAAAATTCTTAGTTAGAACTTCTAACCGTTCTCGGAATGGGAATGATATTGATTCTTAGAGACAATCTTTGACAGAGATTTCTGGTTGAAGGTAAATTCGAATAATCGGAACTTAAAAATTGTAGTAAATTCGTTAAGAAATATGAAAGGTTTTCTGTTACGAAAATCACAAAAACTGCTCTAAAATCGAAGTCCTTCAAGATATTTCGATGAAATTTGATATTTGAACATGTTTAAAGGCAAGTAATAGGATATCAAAAAATTGGAAAAGTGGGCGTGGCAGAAGGGCATTTTTTGAAAATTCTCTCCTACACCCGAAATTCAAATGGGACTTGAACGAAATTTGGCACTTGTGCTTCCTTTGTAGCCTTAAACATCCTTCCAAAAAATTTCCTTGATTGGTTCATTTTTAAGGGTACCTCCAGTACTAGGGTCTATCACAAAAATCCCAAAACTGCCTTAAAATCGGACTTTTTCGAAATATTTTAATGAAACTTAAAATTTGAGCGTATATTTAAGCCTCCGATTATAGTTAAACAAAAATTGGAAAAGTGGGCGTGGCAAAGGGGCAGTTTTCATAAATAAATCTATCAAAAGTCGGTATATGGGGCCGCTTATGGTCTTAAACACCTCTTGATATTAAAAATTATTTGAACATGTGTGTATGTGTCGGGTATTTTATTGTCAGGCTCGCCTGACTATAACACCCTTACTTGTTTAAGCCTCGCATTGTTCTGAATTGTTCAGATCAATTAATCGGTTGAATTTTGGTATCTCTGATAATTTTTACACAATTTTCTATGTCCTATATCAACTATTACAGAAAAAATCCGCAATCTTGCCATTTTGATTACTGATTATTCAAAAAATCCGCAATCTTATTATTCTAATTACTCTAGTTTACAGAATTTAAAACTTTCACGAGAGCAGAGACGAACTGATGGTTTTAAGACTAAATTGGGGTCGCTGATCACGAAAATGGCATCCGTTTTTTCCCCCAAAGAATAGTTTTTGAGATATGGGCAAAAAACGTGTTTTTTGGATACTTTACAAGACTTTGCCAAATAACTCTTAAACGGCTCGTCTAAATAAAATAAAATTTTATCAGCATAAGCAGAAAACTTTCCCCTTTGCAACAATATATCATTTGTTACAATCGGTGTCTTAGTTTATGAGCTATAGGCATTTGAACTTGAAAAAAGTTGACTTTTTTGGGTTTTTTTTTTTTGAATTTTCAAAATTTAGACGAGCCGTTTTGGAGTTATTTGACAAAATCTCGTAAAATATCTAAAAAAAAAAAAACGTTTTTTGCGCATATCTCAAAGACTATTCCTTGGGGGAAAAACGGATGCCATTTTCGTGATCATCGACCCCAATTTAGTCTAAAAACCATCAGTTCGTCTCTGCTCTTTTTTTTTGTAAACTAGTCTTATAAGTATCTAATTATTCTTAATTCTTAAAATGTGATTAATAAATATCCAGCAATCCATATTTTTAACATATAAATTTTGGATTTAAAAAAAATCACATTTTTAATTTTATAAATATTTTCATACAATCAATCCAAATTTTTAGAATCTGAAATACAGATTGTTCATTATTTGACAATTTTATATTTTCAATTTTTATTTTTATTTATTCAGAAATCAAAAATAAAAAAAATTATATTTCTTGATCAATCCGTAATCAGTCATGATAATATTGCTGAAAATATTATTAGTGCCGATCCCTGGATTCTACATACAGGGTGTCCCGAAAACTTTTGTAAAAAATCAAACAATCGATACGTCGAGTCAAGAGAAACATTTTTTGTTTGCAGACAAAACTCTTTTAGTGGTACCGTTTATGAGCTGTAGCGATTTGAAAAAATTGCACATTTGGATGCAAATTTGAGTATTTTAAAAAACTACTTGTTCAAAATGAAAAATAAAAAATCATAACAGTCTTTGACAAACTAATTTTGTTGAAATTTTTTAATTTATGAAAAATTAATTTTCGCAAGTTCGAAATAAAGGCTTTTTTATGATGTATTTTAAAATCATAATGAAGCATATTTTACAACTAGATTTGAAAAAGTATTAACAATCGAAAATAAAATTTTAAAATCAAACATCAAAGCATGGCATACTACCAGCGTTTGTAATGAATTTCAAAGCGTGCAATAATAAATTTCAAAACGCTCTCATTTCAAAAAATACAAGGCAAGGTGTGCAATAATAAATTTCAAAACGCACGCATTTCAAAAAATTCAAGGTCAAAAATAAGCAGAGCATACTACGAAGTTGTATAATAAAGAATTTCAAATTATGAATCTGTCAAATAAAAATAAAAATTTTCTTCACCAAAAAAAAAACGTTTTCTTAAATTTACGTTGAAATCTTATTGCATAAAATATTGTTCGGCACTCGTGTCGAAACTCAGCTTTTTTCGCACTCGTAGTATTGTAAAACTCGGCTGCGCCTCGTTTTACAACATTTACCACTCGTGCAAAAAAAAAATTCATTTCGACACTTGTATCGAAAATATCTATTTCAGAATTGTTCAAAATGCGACCCCTGGACTGAAACACATTTTCGATAGCGGCGCCGAATTTCTTTTATCGTTGTCTCTAATGTGATCTCGTCTTTTATGGTTCTAAATGCCAGAAAATTGATTTTGTTCGTCCCCACACATAAAAATCCAATGGAGTCAAATCTGGAGACCTAGGTGGCCGTTTTATGGGTCCATTTCTCGCAATCCAATTAGTTCTATATTCTTCGTTCAAAAAATTTTTAACTAGTCCACTTGAGTGAGCTGGACATCCATCTTGTTGATATATCATTCCTGCTCTTACGCTCAACGGCAAGTCTTCCAATGCAGCTTGCAATTCGTTCCGCAGAAAACTTAAATAACCTATGGAGTTCAGTCGTTGTGGCAAATAAAATGGCCCGATAATGCTGTTACCTAAAATTTCATATTCAATTTGGAGCTGTAGATTTGTTAACTAAAAAAATTGTTACCAATGACACCCGCCCACACGTTTACGCTAAACCTGTATTGATTCCTTTTCTGAATTTTTCTGTGTGGATTTTCAGTTGAATAGTAATGCAAGTTATGCAAACTTGTTATGCCCTCGCGATTAAAAGCGGACTCATCTGTCCACAATATTTGCTTTAAAAAGTTTGGATGAGTTTCATCTTTGGAAAGCACCAATGAACAAAAATCGAGTCGCTTTTGAAAATCATCTCCATGAAGTGCCTGTACGGTCGTGTTGTGATACAGCTGAAGTTTTTGGGATTTCAACACTGAATGTACCTGAGTTTTTGAAATGTTTGTTTCCCTTGAAATCTTTCGCACACGTCGAAGGATCAATTTCAACGGAGTTTAAGATTGCTCTCTCAATGTTTGTTTCGGAACCTCGGGTACGTTCCCCACATGGTTTCGAGACGCAACCTGTTTCACGCAGACGAGCAAATGTTTTGGCAAATGTAGTTGTATGTGGCAAAGATCTGTGAGGAAATGCTTCGGAATACAACCTTTAGGCCGAACTTGAGTTGCCATCAGCTTTTCCGTAAAAAAAAAACACCATATCGGCGTATTCTTCTATAAAAAACTTCAATGCGATATTGAGTAAAAAAATATTTAAAAAAATTACATAATGCTCAATCAAAATTTCAAACAAAGTTCATTTACATTAAAAATTTTTCATTAAGAACAAGTAGTTTTTAAAAAAACTCAAATTTGCATCCAAAAGTGCAATTTTTTCAAATGACTACACCTCGTAAACGGTACCACTAAAAGAGTTTTGTCTGCAAACAAAAAATGTTTCTCTTGACTCGACCTATCGATAGTTTGATTTTTTACAAAAGTTTTCGGGACACCCTGTATATAAAAAAATATTTAAAACCGTTTAAAATATTATTGAAAAATTATTTTAAATACTTTGGTGTTATTGGAAAAAAATTTAAATTTATTTTTAGAAATTTTGCTATGCTAGTGCATTCTTATGTTCAATATCAATAAGTATTTAATGGTAATGCAATCTCATTTGCATTGCCATTAAATCTTAGATGACAGTGAAAAAATTTTACACTAAACTAAATTTCTAAAAATGACTTAATGCATTAAATATTTAATCACATTAAAATAAAATTTCATGATCACTTTCTATGGCTAGTTCCTTAGCCTTTAGTGCTTCGAGTTCCAGACTACGAAGGACTGATCGTCCGACCACTACACTTTAAGCCGATGATCGGCTTCTTAAATTTCACATTCGAAAACTGAATTCAATTTAAGGATGTTTTAATACGTGGTGTTAAGAATTGAAATAAAAACAAAATCCTTTGAAAAAAGGCTGGATACTTGTGCCTAAAGCGTGGTATATATACAAAGGACAGAGGACCAACGGTTCAAAATTCAAGGATCAAGTTCAAAATGAGCACAAATTTAATGGACTTTGAAAGTGGTATGTACAGATTTTTAAAAAGCTTTAGCTTCTTTCAACCATCACGTCCACCTAAGGGTATTATTGATCCTAAACCAAAGGATGGTTTCCTTTTTTCCAGTTGAAGTCAAAATGCAACAAAATTTAGTACCTATTTGGAACTAACAGGTGTAAATAAAGTCCTTTTTAACGGAGAATATTTTAAGATAGTAGGAGGTATATTTAAAAGCGAAATATTATAACTTATATACATAAGTTCAGATTCATTTTTTCCCATTCGTATTTGTATAACAGATTACTTCAAATTCTTACAAAAACAACATTGGCATTATTGCTATATGTCAAGCATTCCTTAAGAAGGTAAAAGGATCACTCCGCGTAAGCTCTTCATTTGATTCTTATTTGCGAAAAAATTACTATGCAATTTTTGAGAATTTTCAAACCAAGAAATCTGAAATAAAAAAAATGCAGGGTTTAAGTCTACATTTAACAGAGACTTACTGGCGTTTGTCTCTGATACGTGCTCTTCGTTGTTAATAGTTGAGCACCCAAGTTTTGTAAAACTATTTCCTGGAAAAAACATACCTAGTAGACGGACAATAATCCGATTGTTTTGCGAGACTAACACGGAAAAAATTTAAGAATTGTCAAATGTCTTGGATTCAATTGAGTATGCTGTGCCACATCTGATATCTGGTCGGGTGGGAAGCGATCCTTTTTCGGTTACACTTGCCACTGGTTGCAGGACGATTCATTGAAAAGGAAATCTGCGGCATTAGCGTGCCGAAGATTCAAAGGAATCTATTCTTTCGACCGAGTCATTGATATTATTTGTGAGGTCAATAGGCCTGAGTCCTGGAATGCAGTTATTGCAGCTGTTGTTATACCTGAAATAAAATTGTAGTTTTGTAATTTACTTTTGGAAAGTGCTGCCTCATACACTGAGACGGCCACCAAAAACAAGCTTAGTGACTGGAGGATCAGAAATCTAAAAGATCGAAAATATCAATAAACTCTTTTCTTGAATTTGAGGATAATTCTTCGGGTACCTATCTAATAAATATATTGTATTTAAAATACTTTTATATACATGAAATCTTTTTTCTAATAATACCTCAATAGATGAAACCCGGTATAGCTCGCGCGGAGCATCGACCGGAAAAGAAATACTTTTGTATCTGGCAGATGATGATACAAGTATTGATTCCTTGAATCGTTTTCGTACAATAAAAAAAAAAATTTCCTAAAGTACAACACACCAATTCCATCGTCCGCACCAGTAGAAAGATTGTTTTCTTTTGCTGGAATCGTCAATCGTTCATCAAGGCAAAACCTCAGCGACTCAAATTTCGAAATTTTAGTGCTAAGAGAAACAAATCAAGATAATAATTCAAGTGCTTAATAATTTGTTTCGAGAAACATTAATTATTTCAGGTCTATTTATGTTAAAATACTTTAATAAATGGCACTAGAATATTCTGCGAATCATAAGTTTTTGATTGACAAAAGCAAGATAAACAATAGCTAGGGTTATCCTCTAAATTGAATTCAGTATTCGAATGCAAAGTTCAAGAAGTCGATCATCGTCTTAATAACTTTTTTAATTCAATAAATAATACTTCAAGTCTACTTCATTCACTCATATAAAATTTAAATTTCAAAAGAAAGTGATAATGAAATTATATTTTAATGCACTTAATTATTGAATGCATTAAGGCATTTTTTGAAATTTAATTTAGTGCAAATTTTTTTTTATTTCAAATGAGATTGCATTGCCATTTAGTTCTTATTGATAATGAAAATAAGAACGCATTAGCATTAAGAGTTTAGTGATAATTGAAACAAATCTGCATTGACACTAAGCCTTGAATGATAATGCAATTTTTTTTTACATTTTCAATAAGCCTTAAATGATAATGAAAATTCTCGAGCATTATCACTAAATGTTTAGTGGTAATGCAAAGTTCAATGCATTTAAAATTCAATGCATTTTGCCCAACCCTGATCCCTATTAATGAAGGCAGGGTTCGAAAGGCTGTCTGCGAAGCAGCCAAAGCACTTATTATATAGCTGTAGCTTTGGCTCCCGCTGTATAAATTTCAACAGCTCAGCTTCAGCTACAGCTTCAAAATAAAATCAATGTGCTGAAGCTGTGTTGAGGCTGTGTAAATTTCAAAAGCTCAGCTATTGTGGCCGTGGTCATCTTTTAACCAATATTGAGGACGAATATTATTTTAATATAATGTTTGGGATAACATTTTACCAATTTGAAAATTCAATTTGACATTGGCTTTTCGTCTTCTTTCACAGCCGGCTATAATCTATACACAGCCCACCCATTTAACTTTCGATCAAACCGCTAAAGATGAGGGGAGGCTGCGTAATTTACAAAGCCTCAGCTCGGATTCAGCATATTGATGTTATTTTGGAGCTGTGGCTGTAGCTGAGTTGTTGAAATTAACACAGCCTCAGCTCAGCTTCAGCGCATTGATTTTATTTTGATGCTTTAGCTGTAGCTCAGCTGTTAAATTTTAAACAGTCTAAGCTCAGCTTCGGCTGTTTGGATTAAAAAACTTCCGCTTTTTCGAACCCTGAATGAAGGAAGGAAACCCGAAAGAATCTTATCAGAAGGACATCCAGTATGCATTTCAACTCATTAAAAATAACCATTTTAAGCACACGTTTCACAGAAAAAATTTTCATGGTAATATAAACCAAAAACCAGTCTAATGTTACAAATTTTTTGTTAATATACGGTCAACAGAAAACTTTTGTGTATATAACAATTTCTCGAAATTTTTGTTTATGTAACAAATTTGCCTAAGTAAATAGCACAAACACTCATTAAATAAATAACGATATCTTTGTTGCATTAGAATTCTTCACAAAGCCTCAAGAAGTCAAGACACTAATTTTTAAGTTGATTAAAAATTTAATTACAAATGTACTTAAAGTTCCTATACCAATTAAGACTAAAATGAAATGTTAAATAAACCAATTTTTGTATACAACTACAGTGCGACACGATTTTGTAAACGAAAATTTAACGACTGTTTTTGAAAGTGCTCGGTGAGTATAACAACGCCTCATACTCAGTTTTGTCAAAACGCCTCTGTGTTTCTCCTTAAGATACTTCAAAAAGTGGGGCCGAGAATTAAATTACTCACTTACTTATGACTATATCTCGTAATCCGTTGAATATTTTAATTTCCTTTCTATCACAATTTATAGCTCTGAACTCATTTTAAATAGTTTTAGTACAAACAAAGGAAGGCAAAAGGGGATTTAGGGAGTTTTTTCCTTGGAAGATTATCCAAAAAAAAAAAAAAAAACAGTGCAACACTGATTAGAAATTCTTTTCACGGTTCTGAACTATTTGCTTTGGATTGAAAAACTTCGTGCATACCCAAAGGGTGATTTTGCGTTTTTTCTTTAGATTTTTGGTAAAAATTGTTCAACTTTGCACCGGCAAAACGGTATCACGTATTGCTTGGATGCAGTTCGTGTATATAAAGAAGTTTTTTAGTTATAATCTTTCTATATTTGCATTAAAACAATTTTATAAAATGTTTATTGGCTTGGGAGCTATAGGTCATACAAAATAAAATATGATAAAAAAAAACATAAAATTTTAGGATTTTTTGCAATTTGCACCTACTAGATAGTTTTTTCGGGTAGGTTTGTACTGAAACTATTTTAAATGAGTTCAGAGCTATAAATTGTGATAGAAAGGAATTTATTGAACGGATTACGAGATATAGCCATAAGTAAGTGAGTAATTTAATTCTCGGTCCCACTTTTTGAAGTCTTTTAAAAAAAAAAGTAGAGGTGACTTGACAAAACTGAGTATGAGGCGTTGTTATACTCACCGAGCACTTCCAAAAACAGTCGTAAAAATTTTGTTTACAAAACATGACCTCTAAAATTTCGCACAGTGTTATCTTAAAAACAAATAAAATTTAGGTATAATTTTAGGCAAAAATGTGAAGGCCGTCATTCCATCTAATTTGCATTACTTGAGAATGAAAACATTAATGCATTACAAAATCGGTTACTTTTCGTACAACTGGTAATGCACATTGGCATGCATTACATTTGCTAGGACATCGCTGTGTTGAAAATAGTGTACTCTGGAATGTATAAACAGAACTCCTTTTGCATATCTTTTTGCATTACTATCGATTACAAATAACTGCTGGGCAAGTATCGTGCATTACAGGGCTACGCGGCTATTGTGGAAAAAGTAGCTGATAAGCCTAACACTTGCCGACTGGGATCATGTGTCGGTGTACCCCATACATTAGGGCTGCCATACGTCCTGGTTTACCAGGATTTGTCCTGGTTTTGCACGAACTGTCCTGGTGTCCTGGTCTAGCCTGAAATTGTCCTGGTCTACTGTCAAATTGTTATGTATGTGAATAAATAATATTTTTATATAAATGTTTAAAGGCTGGGTGTCGCATACAGCTGAAACTAACAACTTGAAACTGAATTCCATACAACAGCGACTGAAAAAAACTGTGACTGACTTGTTTCAGTCGCTGTTGTATGGAATTCAGTTTCAGTTTTCAGTTTCAGCTGTATGCGACACACAGCCTTAAGTGAATTGTTAGTTTTTTTTATATAAATGTTTAAGTGAATTGTTAGTTTTTTTTTATATGAATGTTTAAGAAGATTGTTAATTTTTTTTTTCAAATAAATGTTTGATGACTTTATCCATAAACAGTTTTTTGGTTGTTTTTTTATAAGTGGAAAATTTTTGAGAAAAGTGTCCTGGTGAGCGGAGTCAGACTTGTGGCAGCCCTACATACATGCTATTCTTCATTAACACAATTAACTGACTGATTCAGTCAGACTGAATGTTTAAGTGGCCCTTAATCGTTAGAATATTTAACATCAAAATCGTCTTTTTTTATCGATATAGTAGGGGTATTCACAAGGAAAGTAGAACTCTCTGTCTCGCTCTCCCACTCTCTCTCACATGCACGCATTCCCAGCGGGGAAAACGGTAAGCCCTGAAATTTTTCGTTCAATATTTTGTCATGGAATATTGAAGGAATGATTTATTGCATGATAAAGTAATGGAGGATTTGTTGCAGTTGGTAATACCTTACCGATTTCCCTTACCTTGTAGGCGAAATCATCAGACTGACAAAGTTTTTTTGTTTAAGGCCTGTTCAGACGCTACGTGTTTCAGCTCTCATTCGTGTTTCGGGGCCGAAACAAGAGCTGAACACTTGTTTCGCCATACAAATTTTGATATCCGAAACACTTCGAAACTACGTGTTTCAGATCGAAACAAGTATCGAAGCAGGTAAAAATTACAATCATCTCTAATTTAATCGATTGTTATTGGGAAAAGAAGTAAAGCGCAAAAGAAAAATTACTTAACATGTGATCTAAAATTATTCATATTTTGACATTTACTCACATTTCTTTTCCATTTTCAAAGTGGGCAAGAAAGACTATTTCAAATTATTTTGGAAAACAAATAACAAGAAGAAGAGAAAAACGAAACACGAATAACTACGTCTGAACGAGTAGTTTCGTATTTGTGTTTCACGAAATGAAACGCATGTTTCGGAGCTCCGTCTGAACAAGCCTTTAGATAGATTTGCTTACATATTAATCATATAGAACTATACCTGCAACTTCGGCCAAACTTTGGAGCGTTATGGCATGATTTGGTGAAAAAGTTAAACTGTGGTGAACCACGCCATAAGTCGAGTGTTGTGGTGAACCTCGAAATAGAAAGTGTGGTGTACCACGTAATAACTTTTGGCCGAAGTTCCAGCTATAGTTCTATATGACTTATATTACTATATATGTCACTCTCATAGATTTTTGGCGGGACATTTCGCGCCAGTTAGAAAGATATGTTACTCGGTAGGCAAAAAAAGAGCGAGAGAGAAATACTTTTGGTGAGTACCTAAGTGAAAAATGCTCATTTTGGTGGGTACCCAAGACCGTGGTGGGTACCCAAGACCGTGTTGAAAAGAGCCAAAATAGAAACGGCTCCTGAGTGACATATATAGTTATATATGCTATTTGATATTAATGCATAAAGTAAGTCCTAAGCTTTTGCCTTCGCCGTGTGGTAAATGTTCGGCTATAGATAAATTATCCGAAAACTGTACTTTTTCCCACTGGCACCTTGGCGAATATTTTTCAAAAATAACTAGATATATGTTTAACTATTCCGTGTAAAGCTTCAAAAATTGAGATCCGTAGTTTTTAAAAAAGGAAACTGAAAACAGAGAGACGGACGGACGGACAGTAATAAGTTAAACGGGTTAACGGACGGATAAAGCTTAAACAACTCGCCTAGTGACGCTGATCGTTTTTGTTGTTATTTGGTTTGCACAATTCCGAGTGGTTTTGAATGTAACACATGTACGCACAAACGTTATAAACTTTCTGCACAGAGTGTGGCGGGTATAAATAGTAGCGTTGTGAAATGATTGCTAACTTCAGAAATTCTCATTTCATAGCTCCGCTGTACAACTACCACTTCGCAAAAAGGAATAAAATATCAATAAAAATAACAATTTGTGAAAATCGTTTTGGGCTAAATTCAGTTTAGCCTAAATTTAACTGAAGCCGAAATATCTTATTGAAAAGTTTTGAGAGATATAAAAACACTAATTAAGATATATAAACATTAACAATTAACAACATCTTTTGTATTAATTAAGGGTCTGAACTTTGATTTTGTTAACAAAATAACAGAAATGCAAGTTTTGAATAAAAAGCTAACACATTGTTTTTCTAGCACTTACTCGTACATTGCATCAACGAGATCGCGCTCCCAAGTCATCAAACGCTTCATTGTTGGTGATGATTCGAAAATTTATCAGGAAAGAATTGTCAGGCTTGCAAAATTTAAAGATGGACTCGATGGATTCTGGAAGAACCATTAATATAGGAATGTGCAAAGCGTTTCAATCAAAAAAACTGATTTGTCTCCTTCTTTTGACGTCTGAGGGCCGTAAATTTTGTGCGACCGAATAGATCAAATTTTTTTTTGTGATCAATTCAAATGATATAAACACAGATATTCCAATCACAGGTACGCATTCACACAGATTCAAAGAGCTTTCATTTTAAGCCCAACAATGATTTTCGTGAATTCCAGTCATTGTATTCTTCTATTACAAAACATAAATTTTATTCAACGCATCCAATGAGTAAGGCGGCTATTTCTTCACGGTTGATTGTTTTATTTTTTCTATTAATACTCTCAAACAACATTTTCAGCAGAGGTACTCATATCAAAACAAAGTATAACAATGCCATCTCTTTCATTCCCATAATCAATTTTGTGTTAAAAATAAAATTCTGAAGCTCAAACACATTGGAAATCAAAAGTGATGTTATTACGCACTCAATATATCGTTCTTATTCCAAGACTTTTTGACCGTTTTTCTAAACCAGATGGGATATGAAGGTTATTTATATACTCGATTTATTTAAATTGTTTTCTCTTATCATTAAAACCACAATAAGTATAACAGCCAATCAGGTTAGACGGCTTCACGAGATTATATATTCATGAGAGAAATTTTCGAAGTGATCGCGTTTAACTCCACATCAGCGAGTCTCCGCGCAAAACTAAAATTCCACAACCAGTGCTTTGTGCTTTTATTGTTGAAAAAAAAAAAGAAAACGACAAACATGTCAACGATAGTCCAGTTACGTATTCAAACTCGGCGTCGCTGTTGTCATTTGAATGGCTCACTGTTGATATAAAAAGCAATTTTAGCAGATTAAATAAGCACAGTGAGAAAACAACGCGGCAGGCCCCAATGAAATTTAGTTTTGATATAATTTCAATGCTTTCTGCAAAATATCATTTTAGATAATAAATGTTTCAAGTAGAACAAATAAGTGAACGTAGTCAAATATAATTTTGAAAAACTTCATGGAACGAGTAAGGTGTTATATACACAACTACGTTTATACATACATACGTCAACTACTTACTTGCAATAAACAATATATTGTGAATAGAAAAGTCTCAGTTTATACGTCAGTAACTTTTTAGGATTATGCGGTGGTAATATAAAAACAAATGATTACAAATGTGTTAACGATGCCACATCACCAAAAACTATGAGATTGTTTTAAAAAGTGCCAAGTCTTATATTCTATTTGCAATAAGTTCGTCAATCAAAACTTGTACTCGGATCTTACTTTATTGAAATTAATATTTTAAGTCATAAGTGCGGCGAAATTTGCTAATTGCAGTATTCTTATTCACAATAAAGGCAGACGTATAAATTAAGCAAAAGTCAGGTGAACCTCACAATACAGTAGGCCGAAAAAGGTGAACGTTTAGCCATATGCATATGTTTGAATATCTCTTTTTTTTTTTTCAACGGGCTAAAATGTAAGTTCAAATTTTAAATTCTCCATTTAAGGGTAATTTTTTCGATTGATTTCAGAAAATGTAATAATGATTTCCGAAACCGTAAATTTGAATTCAGAAACAGCATTGAGAAAGTGTTAATTTCAATTCAGAAACATAACATAGAATTCAGAAAGTGTAAATTTAAATACAGAAGCGTAATTTTGAATTCAGAAACCGAACATTATTTTCAGCGAGCATAAATTTCATTTCAGAAAATTGAAATCAGGTTAGTAAAATTGAATTCAGATTAAGAAATTTTGAATTCAGAAACATAAAATTAATAACTGAAAGCGTAAATTTGATTACAGAAGCGTAATTTGGAATTCGGAAACACAACATTAGGCGTATTCACAAAGGCGTCGGAAAATAATAAAGTCGGAAAATCGGAAAACTTTAGCTGCTTAAAAAGTTGTGGAAGTTCCAAAACAAGTTTAAAAATATTTTAAGAAGTCGCGAATTTCCGACTTTCCAACGTTTTAAACACCACTTTGTGAATACGCCTATTGATTTCAGAGAGCGTAAATTTGATTTCTGAAAGCGTAAAATTGCAATCAGAATACGTTAGCTTGAATTCAGAAATGGGGAATTCTTTTATAAACCGAGCCAAAAAGGGGAAAAAATGAAACAAGGTCTTTCGAATTGCGCAAATTTTTTTGCTATTCTAGAAAAAAGTTTATATTAAGGAAAAAATTATGACGCACACAATGGTGTTGGAAAAAAAATGTTATTTTTGGGGCGCCTGCTCCAAAAGTGCATTTTAAGAACTCAACTGCATTTTTCTATGTGTTTTATAAAACATATGCCAAAAACGTAAACGCAGATTTAAGGCGTATAGAATTATCTATCAAGAGGTGAAAACCCGAGTCAAATCGGCCAAGTGAAACAGGAGATATAAGGTTTAAAAAGCAGATCATAAAAAAAAATCAGATTTTCAGCAACTTTAAAGTAACGGTCTTCCGTTAATAACGCATTTCGAGAAAAATTTTGTACAGCATGTTGAATAGCTCCATTTGTAGAAACTGTAAAAAACTTTTTGGAGCAATTGGGGATATTCAGTCCAAAAATGTGTTCGGTTTGTAAAAGAATGACGCAAATATAAAAATGATTTCAGAATGCGCAAAATTGATTTCCGAAAACGTGAATTTTAATTCAGAAGAATTTTTTTTTTATATACATATATTAAAATTCAATATTTTTATACATTCATATGTATCTATGTATATTGTATAAATTTATTATACATTAATTTTTTATATGTTTCATATATCGCACACTTATTACAAAACCGGCACAATTCATAATCTTTTCAATAATTTTTTCATGTTAGCTAACATTTTGTGCATGTAACGGAAAATTTGGAAATTGAACATTGATATTTGTTGATTCTGCCGTTAATTAAGAAAAATATTATTTAAGAAAAGAAATTTGTTTTTACAGGCGTCGAGAGTTATAGGCTGTTTGCCCGAGAAGTGCAAAATTTTGAGTTGTGCCGATTGTTGATAGGATTTTTCCGAAATCCTTTACTCGCCTATCGGACCGAATTTTCTAAAGAAAACGCTCTTTAGTTTTATAATTTATCATTATTTATTAAACGATTAACTGCAACTTATATTTAGCAACTGATTTCAACTGATTCTTAGTTTAGAATACAAAAGCTTATATACTAATTATTCTATATATTTAAACCTAAGTCTGCGCTCTGCAGACGCTGATTTGTTCTTCGGGAACGGTGTCATGGGTCTGCTGACGCATGCTGATCTGTGCAGGTGTGCTTCCGGGTTTGTTGGTCGTTTTGTTCCCACGAACATTTGATTCTCATATTCGCATAATTCGCATGCTCGGCGATTCTGCGTAAGGTCACCTATGTTGTAAAGTTGCACTTGGCACGCTTGTATGAAGGTCCAAAATGCCAGCTTGCATTTTTGGCCGTCTGCCGTCGCTAACGGTATTTCGTAAGCTACAAGATGAGCTGCTCTGCTGTTTGACTCATAACATCCCTCCCCCTTTTGAAGACGATGCCACGTTTTGGCATTCAAATTAACGGTGGAAGGTAAGTTTGTCATTGCTATTGTAAGGATTGCCGCAAAAGCCATCTTAGTGTTTTGAGTCATCTGTTATAGGAAGATTGGCTGCTTGTTGGGATCCGACAGGAAAACTATTTATTTGGTCCCAAAATTTTAAGTGGTTTAGCTTTCATATTTTTTGTTGGTGCAACTCTGGAACTGCTCGAACTTCCGACTAACGTTTTGAGCTTTCTTGTTTCTGGTTCTGGTAGGTGATGACCTTACGCCATATTGGTTAATTACGAAGCTTGTGGTCAGCATGGTCAGCATCCCATCGATGTCCTCTCCGGCGTCATTCTGCTATAGATTCGATTGAGACAGTTGCAGTGGGTTTTTATCACTATTTATTTTTTTTTTTTTTTTTTTTTTTTTTTTTTTTATTTTTTTTTTAATTATGGGTTTTTCTTTCTTTTTTTTTTTTTCATGAAATATTTTCTTTGTTTCAACTGTCTCCCACCTGTAATTTACAAAAATTTGACTTACAGATTATAATCTATATTTTAATTTTATAATATAATAATTGTATAATATTCTTAATTATATAATTCAGTTTTAAGCTACTAATTTTTCGATTTTTCTTACAACTATATACATATATGTTATCGAAATTTTAGTCTTTTATTGCAATTTAAATTTTTACTATTAGTATGATCTATTTAAATTTCATGATTTCGAACAATTTGAATTTTAAATTTTGTATGTTTTTTCTTCAGAATATTTTTCCATTCAAATATGTATATATATATATATATATATATATATATATATATTTTTTTTTTTTTTTTTTTTTTTAATAATTTTGAATGATTTTATATATTTTATATTTATAATTTGTTGAATAATTCGCTTTTCTTTTCTTTAAACTTTGAAGTGCAACTAGTGGGAAATTACTCCTTTTTTATGTGAAGTGTAATGTCAAATTTTGTTAATTTAGATACTTGATTTTTTTTTTTTTTTTTTATTATTATTATTTTTTTTTTATATGTATATCTCCAATTTCCTCTTATTTTTTTTTTTTTTTTTTAAATAATTTTTTCTTACCAATCACTCTTCCCCTCTTCTTAGTTTGGAAACTAAATTAAATTTAGAAATTTCAACACTTTCAATTGAGTTTCCAAATTTTAGAAGGGAAATTTTACGTCTGATATCCATCGTTAAGCCTCATTGGTCTTCCTGAAAAGAAACAGAAAACATGAAATTATTCCCTACCTGTGTTACAACTATTCTCGTGTCCCTACCTTTATTTCGGCTGTTCAAATTGAACTTGACAGTTTTTAATTTTTGCATAACTACTTTCGAACTTGACCTATTTATTTTTCTTTTGACTGTCTTTTGGTGGTTTGAGTTCAATTATTATTTTCTTATTTTTTCCGATATTGCAATGTCAAGTGCACTATATAAAAGAAATTGTGTTTGCTCATCAACATTTACTTCGCGGCTGGCTTTAACTGAACAGAATAAACAAAAAAAATTATTTTGCTTTTATTGTGTCTTCGCTTGTTTTGATATGCGAGCACTTTTGTCTTGAACAGAAAATTGTTAATTTTTTATTTTTTTAAGATATGTAATTGTCGCGTGGTGGAGCTTAATTTCTGGTAGCGCCAGTTTGAAATAGGATCGCTTCAAAAATAAGAAAAAGCAAAGAATGAATTTATTCTATAAATTTTTATTTAAGTAGTACTTTAAGGGCCTGGTAACAAAATATGTATTGTGTGGCGTTTGGAATTGCTTGCGCCCTTTGTGCACGTATTTTGTTTACTATTTCCCGTACCTTTATGTTCTTTTTATTTTCTTTCAAATCTAAGGCGATATTTAAAGCTATAAAAACGCATGTTCTACCTATGCCTGCAGCGCAATGAACTATCATCGGCGGCGGATTTGTTATATTAGTAGTTAACCTCTTTTGATTTTCCTTAATTAATCTTATAAATTGCCATAATAGTTTAGCATTTGGTATGCCTTGATCGGCCCAGCACTTAAACTGCCAATGGTAAATTGTTCTAGAAGTTTCTGATTTTTGATCGTATAGTTCTAATTCCGTACAAACAAAATTCTTGTTTTCATTTTTATTGAGCGTTTTAACGCGAAATTGGGAAAATATTTTGGTGGAATTTACGTCAGCTTCCCAGTATCTAGCACATTCTCTCGACTTCGTGAGCATTACTATGGTATTACAATTTTGCTCCCATACCATTTGCCAGAAGTCTTGTATGGAATTTTCGAGAGGTCCCTGCGTAGCTATATATGACTTCGTCTTTTTGTATCCATCCACAAAACTAGCATGAATATATCCTGACATGTTCTCGTGTTGTCGTGATAATTTAACACGACTGTGGTCAAAACAAGGCACGTTCCTATAGCGATTTTTTTCTGAATTTTTTAGAAAATGTTGAAAAGATCCCTTGACTGGAATTCGAGTCAATTGTACATGCTCTTCGGTTAGCTTGCGGTTAATATCTTCTGCCTCTTTCCCTGCCTTTATGTATTGAATGTTCGCTTTTTCCTGATTGACTTTTAACAAATTTCTGTGGAAGGTTTTTTCTTTGCCCTTGATTAAAATTCTAGCGTTTACAGAAGTGGGAAGTGATACAACTCTATAAGGTCCCTCCCAAATAGGCGAAAATTTATTCTTTCTGGTTTGATTTTTCAGCCAGACCTTATCTCCTACCTTAAATTCTCTATTTTTCGATCCCTTATCATAGTATATTTTCGAATTTTGCTTTCCTTTTTCTTGATTTTGTCGAACTAATTCATGCGTTCTTTGAATCTGGTACTTTAATATTTTTGAATAATCATCAATATTGTATAGAGGAGCGGGCTTCCTTTTTAGATTAACAGGTACATCAAAATCGAAACCAAAAAGTGTTTTGCTAGGCGTTTGTTTCGTAGTGCTGTGTACAGTATTATTGTGCACATGCATGGCATGATGAAGCCAATCATCCCAATTTGTACCGTCTTCTTTCGCAAAAGTTCTTAAAAATTCGGCTAATGGTCTATGGCTTCTTTCTAAAGCACCATTGGCTTGCGGATGATATGGAGAAGTTTCTATTTTCTTAATTCCCATTAGCTTGCATACTTCCTTAAAAAGTTTTGAAGTGAAGTTTGTGCCATTGTCAGTGACAAGAATTCGTGGAATATTGAATTTTGAAATTACTTCGTTAAAGAACGCTTTTGCTACTGTCGATGATTCTGCATCGGGAATGCCTGTACATATGAAAAATTTTGAAAAATCATCTAGAAATGTAAGAATATATTTATTACCGCTTGAAGTGACTGGTAGGGGACCCACCATGTCCATAAATATCTTATCAAAAGGACGTTGGGAAATTTTTGTGAGAACCATCGGCATTTTCTCGACTTTTGAACTTTTATTTTTCTGACAGAGTTCACATGTTTTCACGTAATCTTTTATTTGTTTTTGCGTGCCTTGCCACTTAAATTGTTTTCTAATTCGCAAAAACGTCTTCATTGTCCCTTTATGACCTCCTATGGGTGAATCATGAAATGTTTTGAGGACCTTTACAATCTCCTTTGGGTCAGTTAAAACTTGTGCCATGTCTTCTTCAATATTTTCATCAGTTATTTCATCAGGGTTTTCTTTAGCCTGAGCTCTTGTTACTACAGATATTGTGCTGTCGATATGTGGAATTCTACTCAAAGCGTCAGCGTTTTGATTATTTTTTCCCGGCTTATAAAAAATTTCAAAATCGTACTCTAAAAGTTTAAGGCGAAAACGACCTAGTCTCGAATCTTGTTCCTTTAAATTGGCTATACCTTTTAATGGCTTATGATCGGTGTATATTTTGAAAGGTCTCCCCAATAAATAGGTCCTAAAATTTTTCACAGCCCAAACTATTGCCAAAAATTCTTTCTCAATTGTAGAATATCGTTTCTCAGTTTCACTTAACGCTCTGCTGGCAAAATAAATAGGCAAATCTTCCCCTGGTTCTCCTTGCGAGAGAACAGCTCCTAAGGCTTCATTACTAGCGTCTGTTGTTAGAACAAAGGTTTTCGAAAAATCTGGATATTGAAGTAAAGGAGGTGAGGTTACCGCAGATTTAAGCTGTTCCATGGCCTTCTGACAATCATTATTCCATTCAAACTTAACGTTTTTTCTTAATAATTTGTTTAGTGGAACTGAAATTTTTGCCGCATTTGGTATAAATTTGCGATAATAATTGATTAATCCAAGGAAAGCTTGTAACTCTTTTACATTTCTGGGTGGTGATATTTTTTGTACACTTTCTACCTTTAGTGGATCTGGCAGCACGCCTGATTCCGAACATTTATGCCCTAAATATATAACTTCTTTTTTAAGAAATTGACATTTCTCTGTTTGAAGTTTTAAACTGTTATGTCTTAAGACTTCAAAAACCTTACATAATCTTTCTTCATGCTCTTCTAAATTCCTAGCATAAATAACGATATCATCAAGATAAACAAAACAATCAATTCCCTGCAAACCAGTGAGAATGCTATTCATTATGCGTTGAAAGGTTGCAGGTGCTCCCGTGAGCCCAAAAGGCATTCTGGTAAATTCAAAATGTCCCATTCCCGTGCTAAATGCTGTTTTCTCTTTATCTTTTTCTTCGATAAGCACTTGATGGTATCCGCTGGCTAAATCTAAAGTTGAAAAATACCTACTGCAACCCAACTGATCGAGAATTTCATCTATTCTAGGAATTGGAAAAACTTGTTTAATGGTAATATCGTTTAATTTTCGGAAATCTACCACAAGTCGCCATTTCTTTTTCCCATCGGCACCGGCCTTTTTCGGTACTAACAATATGGGAGAATTCCAAGGAGACTTGCTTGGAGAAATAATGCCATCTTTAAGCATTTTGTCAACCTGTGAGGTTATTTCTGTTTTATGCACTTCTGGTAGTCTATATTGCCTAATATTAACTGGTGGCTGCCCTGGCTCTGTTGCAATTTCGTGTTTAAGAACTGTCGTATATGAAAGCTTATCCTCACTCAAATGAAAAATATCAGAATATTCTCTGAATACGCTCTTTATAGAATTTAATTCTTCTTCGTTTAAATTATTATCTAAACGTACTGTTTCCATAATCAATTGAAAACGATCATTCATTTTCTCATCCTTTTTGACAAAATTTATCCCTGTTTTTCCTAACTCCTCATAATCCCTAAGAAGAGTGTAATTTAGCTCCTTTAGCTGCCCAAATTTTACATTTTTTCTACTTGCATTCAGAACTGGTACAAATCCCTTTCCCTTTTTGATTCTTGTTATTACATTTCCAACGTATACTCCTTGCAAAATTTCCTGCTTATGTACCACTATATCTCCTGATTCAATATTAACCTTAATTGGAATTATTTTTGAAGTTCTAGCGTTTATCGTAATCGACTCAACTACGCATATTCTTCTAGTCTCTTGCTCTGAACAAAGTGGTAAACTTGCGATTTCCTTGCTATTTTCGAAAAATGAAATCGTCTTATTAACTCCATTCGTAACCGAACGGGTCCACAGTTCATCTCTACCCAAAAGTCCATCTGCTGGTACTTTGCTACCAAATGGAAGTACGTGCATATTAAAATTTAATGCTTTGTTTTCTTGGTGAGATATCCTTACAGCTCCCTCTGTACTAATACTACCACCAAATGCTCCACCTAATTGCTTAACCTCTGACCTGTCAACTTCAACTTCTTCTTTTAAAACTTCAGATTTGAGCAAACTAGTGTCTGCCCCTGTATCGATAAGCAGAGTTAATTTATCATTTTTAGCTTGTCCACACGGAAATACTATAAATGCATCATCTGATCGACATCCCTCATCTATGGTTAAAGAATTTGTTGAACTGTCAAAGTTGTTTAGTTTTAGGTCTTTGAGCAGCCTTTTCTTCTTGATTGACTCTGACTTACTCAATTTTCTATTTAAATGCAATTCCATTGTTTTTCTTTCTAAAACAACTAAACCCTTTGAAAGCGACTCTTGTAGACTAGTGCACAAAATAATCAACATACTTAATAGTATGATCCATCCCTTGGTGAAAGATTGCTTTACACATGAATCACTAGAATATGATATTTCATAAACATCTCTTGGATAGGTATACTCAATAACTTGTTCAGAAAATGTAACCTTCTTATTATTTTCTTTTCGCTTTCTAACGGAACATATAGGCTCGCTTAGCCTAACGTATGTTTTTTCATTCTGCTTCATCTGCTCACTGCTACAGAGTGGCTGACTTTTGTTTATTTTAATAGTGGAGTCTTCGACTTCAATTTTATTTATATCCAGTTCCAATAGCGACTGTGACTGACAAGATAAGCTTGATTTTTCCTCTGTGCTTCTTTTCATATTTTTTAATTCTATTTTCTTTAGTTCATTTTTCTGCACATTGCCGCCACCGGGTACTGGAATAGGCCTTAATTTTTCTAATCTATTATCGGCTTTCCGGTCTACTGGCCTTGACCGGGCCGTGTATAGTTTCCCTGACTCTGAGTTGCGGACGGACAATTTGGTGAAATATGGCCAAACTGTTTGCATTTGTAGCACTGCCTATTATCAATTCTAAGAGCCCCTTGACCATTTTTGGGTACATTTTGACGATCGTTAAACCGGCTTTGTCCTCTATTATCGTACGTAGTAGTGTTTTGACTTTGTGTTTGATTGCTATTCTCTCTACTTGGATTCTGTGTTTGAAAATTATTCGCCTTCATACTGCAAAATTTATTAGCTAGGTGCCCGCCAATACGACATATGTGGCAATACATTTCTCTCAACTTTACTAGACGATTTTCGGATAAATGGCCTTGTTTTTTACAAAAAGTACAACTTAATTTCTGGCGTTCCTCTTGGCCGCATTGCGATCCTCTTTCGTGACCGTAAATGCTACATTTTTCGCAAAAAGGAGTATTTAATCTTGTCTTACAGTGTGCATAAAAATGTCCTGATTTTTTGCAAAAACTACAAACGCTATCCTCTTTGAGCAGATCCTCTACTAAATTGATTTCGTTTACTTTGCAGCCAATTCGTGACTGGATTCTTTCGACAAAATCTACTAACTGCCCAATGGAATCGTTTTCCCTTCCGGCTAACATTTGCTCAAGTGATCGGTCTCGCAATCCTTTAATAAAGGCATTTACCCCAAGATCCTTAAAAAATACCTCCATATTATCTAATCCATAGGTTTCTTTTACGAATTCATTCGCTTCTTTTAATAATTCCTCTATCCTGCTACCAAAAAGGACCACTGGCTCACTTGGGCCTTGCCTAATGTTATCTAAATCTGCCCTTATTTGGTCTAAAGTCCTTGCTTTAGCATAATTTTGTTTTATAAATTCGCAAAATTCGTCTATTGATGAAAATTTTTTCTCCCCAACCCGCTTATGCGCCTTTCCAAACAATCTCAGCTTTATGCATTCTATTGCGAGCTCTGTGTCCCCAGGTGAGACTTCTCTCTTCAACAAATGACACCCTTGTATAAATTTATCTACTTCTATTTTAAGCTCTGGGCAAGATGTTTCTGAAAAGATTGGCACTAGCATGTCAACTACCTTTTTCATTTCACTGACTAATGTTCTCATTGAAGACACGTGTATGTGGCTCGGACGATTATATTCTCTAACTGCGATGGGCTCATTTACTTTTGGAATGTTACCGAAGTGTGAAACTCTCTCTTGTGGACTGTTATCTCTCAAACTATTGTCATTTCTTTGGTTGGCACCAAATTGAAAGAAATGTTCTAAGTTAGCTCTCGCGGCTGAAAAATTTGAATCTGATTTGGTATGTTTGTTCTGCATCATATCAGTTTTTGGTCTTAACTGATTTGATTGACCTGCTGAGGGTGGAGGCGGGGGTGGCGGTATTTGTGTAGGTGTTGGCTGTGGAGTCAACGAAGGACTTAATGAATGTTCCCCTGAATATTCTATTTGACTTGGAGTCAGTTTTGAGATTTCGATACCAGCTTCTGATAATTCTTTTGATAATGGTGTTAAGTTACCGGTCGCTTCGTTATGTACTGTTAATTCGTTATTGTTAGACATTTGAGGACGACCAATGTTACTATTTTCGTGGTTGGCACAACGTAATCTCTCCTTCAAATGCTCTATTTCTGCTTTTTGTTCAACGATCGTTTGTCTATTTTTTTCAAATAGGTTTAACTGTCCTGCGCTAAAATTTTCTTTTAATAAAAGTTCCCTTAGTCTGTCGTTTTCTAGTTTTTGTTCTTCCAAGGATGAATCTGAACCCGCTAACGCGTCCTTTAATTTTTTGTTCTGTGATTTCAATAATTTATTGCTAAGCTGTAATTTTTCTAATTCTTTTTCGAAAGCTTTACTCTTTTTATCACTTGCGCTTTCTCTTATATGTTCAAGTACTATGTCAAATTTCTCTTCTTGAGTTTTACCTTCTATTTCACTGCGAACTGAATTTAAAAATGATCTTTTCTTATTTACTGACTCTAGGACTTCCCACAATTGTCTAAAATAACTAGCAGTTAAACGTTCATAAGTGAATACTTCTTGCTTTAAATTTTCTATAATTGCGCTATTTCCTTCCATTTGAATTTTAATAAATTAATATGGCTTTTCATGTACTTACCATCGTGCTTGTGATAGTTAAATTCTATGTCCGATGCGGCGGCTTCGATGAATAAAAAGTTTATTTCGCGGATAATTTTTCGCGGACAATTTTTCGCGGATTATTTTCGTGGATTATATATTTTTTTTTTTTTTTTTCGCGACGAAAAGTACGTTTTACTCTTTAATATAAAAACAAAAGTCCATTTAAAGATTAATTCGCCAAGGATTCTTTATTCTCCAAACAGGGAAAACCATGCGCTCTATAAATATAGCAATACCCTCGGTGCCTGAACACAATTCCCGGGCTCTGTTAGCAGTGCCTGAACACACATCCAACAGTTAGCAACATTTAATAGTGCAACAAGGCTTACTCTTGCGGAAGAATTTTATTGAATACCAAGGACTATTAGTCTTTGTAATGTCCCTAAAAGTGCAATACTTCGCGGACGCGATGTTGTACTCGTAGGACGTCAACTACTTTGAGTAGTTGTAAAAACCGGCTGCGCCAATAATGTTGATAGGATTTTTCCGAAATCCTTTACTCGCCTATCGGACCGAATTTTCTAAAGAAAACGCTCTTTAGTTTTATAATTTATCATTATTTATTAAACGATTAACTGCAACTTATATTTAGCAACTGATTTCAACTGATTCTTAGTTTAGAATACAAAAGCTTATATACTAATTATTCTATATATTTAAACCTAAGTCTGCGCTCTGCAGACGCTGATTTGTTCTTCGGGAACGGTGTCATGGGTCTGCTGACGCATGCTGATCTGTGCAGGTGTGCTTCCGGGTTTGTTGGTCGTTTTGTTCCCACGAACATTTGATTCTCATATTCGCATAATTCGCATGCTCGGCGATTCTGCGTAAGGTCACCTATGTTGTAAAGTTGCACTTGGCACGCTTGTATGAAGGTCCAAAATGCCAGCTTGCATTTTTGGCCGTCTGCCGTCGCTAACGGTATTTCGTAAGCTACAAGATGAGCTGCTCTGCTGTTTGACTCATAACACGATTTAGTGATTAGTGTGCGATATGTATTCATATACTACTTTAAAGAAAAATTTTAAATTTCGAAATTTTTAGGAAATTTGTGGCATGGCATCTATGCGTAGGTGCAATAGTAATACCTTTTTTTTTAAAGTACAGCCGGACAAAACCATTTGAAATCAATAAAAACCACATTGATTCAACCAGAAACGTTAATGAAAATCTAGGTTGTAACGTAGAAAATTGTTATTTCGATATGGAACAGCATTAAATTAAGGTGGCACAATATCGACGACTTTAATATATGTGCAGACAATATATTATTTTTATGAAAATTTTCGGAAACTTTTCTGAAATTAATCTGAAACTAATTTTTCTGAACTTTTCTCGGAGCCCTAGAAGAGGAGGGAGAAAAGGAAATTTAGGAACTACAAAATATGACGGAATAGTTTCATTGTTACATTCCTATTGATATTAATAAAGTTCAAGCCAAGGAGTTTTCTCGGCAAAACGATTCTTATGCCACTGTATTTAAAGTCATACAATATAAAGACAAAAAAATAATTACGCTTACTTTATATCTAATTAATTCATCAAAAATATAATTAGTATATAGGCAGGTGTACTAAGATTTCGCATTATTTGCTAACGTTAATTTGAAGCAGGACAAAGGCTTGTATGATTTGAAATAACAAGTATAACTCCATAAATAAAATTACATAGCCACCTTGTTTGTTTGTTTAATGTTTATAATGCACCTAGTACAAAAAGAGAGACTCTTATCTTAGTACTAGTCAATCGAAGCAATCATTAAAATATTGAAAAAAAAAAAAAAATAATAATAATAAACAGCGCAGATTTACTTAACCTAACATAGCTTAATTATCAACCATATCCTAGTCTATACAATTACAAATACAAATACAAATTCAAATACAAATATTGAAATTTTATATAAAAATGAAAATGAAAATAAAATAAAATAAATTAAATTAAATTAAGAGTTGAAAATCCAGCATTATAAGTTTTGTAAAAAAAGAGAATGTATCCTTTGCTTAAATTGTCGTTGATTCACGATAGCTTGCAGACTTCATGCGAGCAGATTCCAAAGACGAATTCCATAAATAAACAAGTAAGAAAGCTAAAGTCGGTGCACTATGTTTTGCTTCTATTTTTGTGGGCGTGGCAGTGGGAGGGCAACATAAATTATTTCCCTACACCTTTCATTCGCCTTGGTGAACCTATGTTGCGAATTTGAAGCTTCTACGCCTTTTACTTCGGAAGTTACGAAAAATCTTTATTTGTGGGCGTGGCAGTGGGTGGGCCACAAAAACTTTTATCCTACACCTTTCATTCGCCTTGGTGAACCTATGTTGCGAATTCGAAGCTTCTACGCCTTTTACTTCGGAAGTTACGAAAAATCTTCATTTGTGGGCGTGGCAGTGGGCGGGCCATAAAAAAATTTTTTCTACACCTTTCATTCGCCTTGGTGAACCTATGTTGCGAATTTGAAGCTTCAACGCCTTTTACTTCGGAAGTTATGAAAATTTTCTATTTGTGGGCGTGGCAGTGGGCGGGCTACATAATTTTTTTCCTACACCTTTCATTTGCCTTGGTCAACCTATGCTGCGAATTTGTAGCTTCTACGCCTTTTACTTCACAAGTTACGATAAGCCCTTATTTTTGGGCTTATTTGTGGGCGTGGCTCGAGGAGGGCGGCGTCCATTATATGTCCCTTTTCGTAGTTTATCAGCACACCAAATATCAATGGAATGTGTTGAGTGGTTCGCAAGTTACAAGCATTTTATTGAAAACACAATAAATTCATTTGTGGGCGTGGCAGTGGGCGGATGTCTCCCATTTTTACTTAGGATCATACTCGGACCCCGATATACATGTGTGCCGAATTTCGACTTCATTGGTTCAGCCGTTTCGGAGGAGATCCGACCACGGACAGACGGACAGACGGTCAGACTGACAGACGGTCAGACGGACATGTCTAAATCGATTCAGTTTTTGATCCTCATCATTTCTATATATAAATTTTTCTATATCTCCGGAGCTTAATTCTCCCTGTTACAAGATTTGCACAAAACTAATATACCCCGCTTACGCTGGGTATAAAAACTGTCGTTCAGATGTTAAGGTTCTGTGCATAAGAGGTATTAGCTTCTTGCCTCTACAAGACCGAGCAAATCGTAAACGTTTAAAAAGGTAAATTGGTTTTCTTGTGGGTATAACCTTATGCAAAAGTACTACCGTACGTAGTTTTAGTAAATTTTCAAGGCTCATACCAAATATTTTTACGCTCAAATGCGATATATGTTCAAAACGTCTACGCTTAAAGATATATCTTGCTATAGTATTGAATAAAACAGTGAGCTTATGCTTGTGTAGGTAGTCGCAGTTCCCTGCAGTAATGAAATGTTTTCGGTGTAAAATGGACCGGACCTGGGTGAGTCCATATGGGACCGACCTGAAAATGATATGCACCGCGACCGACCCGGGGTGAGTCTCAATTGGACTCACCCTCGTCTAGTCCAAAAATAAGCGTAGGTGGGGTGAGTTCGTATAAACTTGTACTTATTGTTGTCTGTTTTAAGTACTCAATCTGATCGTTGTGCTACCAAAGGCAAGTTAGCTTGATGATTAAGACTCTCGCTTCGCAACCGAGAGGGTGGGAGTTCGAGCCCTTGCTCGTTTTAGAAAGAATTATTTTTTTTCAATTACCTAAGATTTTTTTATGCTCATATTTAATTTTTTTTTTAACTTTAAAAAAATAAGTAGTTTTTTACATGTTAATTGTTTTTTAATATTAATTTTTCAAGAATTTTTTTTTCTGTGAAAGTGAAAAATTCTTTACGCACGTTTCCCAAAAACTTGAGCAACCAAACACTCAAGTCAGCGTTTTGATCAAAGCATTAAACTTGCTTGTTTAGCGTAATGGTTAAGACACCAATTTACCAACCCAGAGTTCTGCGGTTCGAGGCTCGGCCGAGGCGGGCAAATCAAAAAGGAAATTATGTAATGTTGTGTAACAAAAAGGTTAAAAAAAACAAAAAAGGCAAAATAAACAAAATAAGAAAAAATTTTTTTTTCATTTTTCATATCAAAATAAATATAAAAAAAAAAAAAAAAACTCACCCTCATTTAAGGCCATATGGACCCACCCACAACCGACCCTAAAAGCTTTGAAAATGGACCGGTTGTTTTTCAATGACAGCGCTGTGGAAAAACGGGTGAGTTGAACGTATGAAAACGCGACCGGTCCTCACCTCTTTTGGACCGACCCCGGGTCGACCCGGGGTCGGTCCCAATTACTGCAGGGTTAGAATAGATTTCACAGCCGTAAAGGAGCGTTGGAATAAGAAATGTTTTGGCTAAGAGCATACGCGTGCTGAGAGGGGTAAATGACTGTGAAGACCAAAGCACACGAAGCATACCATAGACTCTTCCCACAGTCATAGAGATATGAATGTTCCAGGTCAAAGTGCGGTTTAAAATAACACCCAAATTTTTGCAAGTCACTGCATATTCAATAATTTTTTGATCTAGCATAAGGCTTGGTAGATCTCTAAGCGAGAGTGGTTTTTTACTAATGACAAGACATTTAGATTTAGTGGGGTTTATACTTAAATGGTTCTTGCCCATTGATTAATTAAATCCAATTCACAATTTATGGCAGAAATGCAGTTAATGACAGAATCAGATGAACAATTTGTAAAGAGTTGAACGTCGTCGGCATGCATATCTGTGGTCGTATGGAAGAGTAGCTTAAGTCGACATAAGACGAAATTGAATTATTACATTGACCGTATTCTAGAAAAAATGCCCCATCATTGTCTTAAGTCCGTTTTTTAATATTTTATTTATTAACCAAATTATTTGAACGTACTTAATAGCTTAAGATTTTTGAAACAAAATTGCATCTGTTAAATCATCTTATGTCAACTTAATTTTATTTACTTTTTCTTATCTTACAGTATTTATATGACAGAATCACTTAAGTTCACATAAGGTTTTATAAATTCGCTCTTCACAACACCAAATTCTTTTTTAAAAACAACTTATGTACGAATATTATTAATCTTATTTACTTTGTTTATTTATGAAAAGTTTGAATAAAACATCTTATGTTCACATAACTCGGTGTTTACTTTAATTTTTATTTCGATAAAATAACTTCCCAGTCGGCATTTTAAATTGCTACAATATTGCAGCAGTATTGCTTCTGCAATATTGCACATTGCAGTAATGTTGCTGCAATATGTGAATGTCCGCTTTTTCATTATACATTGTATATGTATTAAATATGCAATATTGCAGCAACATTTTATTATTAATATTGTAAATGCAAAACTGCTGCAACATTACAGCAATGTTGCACTTTCAATATTACAACTTTTACATTGATATAATATTTCTGCAACATTATTCTTGCAGAAGCAATATAACATGCCGTGTGGGTTAAGTGACTTAAGTATCAGTACAATTTTAATTTCAATATGTAAAAAGCACTTAAGTGAAAAAAGCTTAAAGTCTTTCAGATTCTGTAGTTAATTTTTAAAACTTTCATTTTTAATTCATGGTAACACTCTAAACAACATGTTCGATTAAAAAAATTGGGTGAAAATCTGTTCAAATTAAAATAACACAAAATCGTCAATAACTCAAAACAACAATTTTCGACTTAAGCTACTCTTCCATACGACAACAGAATATGTATGAATTCTATTGATTTTCAATATTGTTGGAAGATCATTGATATACATGTTAAAGAGTAAGGGGCCAAGTACAGATCCCTGCGGAACACCTTTATTCACTATAAGAGAGGCAGACATACAATTGTCAATACAAACCGCTTGAGATCTGTTTGAGGGGTAGGATTCAATGAGAAATGTAGCGGTAGGAGAAAAATTGAAGTAATTACGTATTTTAGTTAAGAGAATATCCTTGTTAATGCTGTCAAATGTTTTGGTATGGTCCAGAAGGATAAGAAATGTTATTTTGTTATTGTCTAGTTGCTCCCGTATGCTTTTAATGACATCGAGAAGAACAGTAGTACAGCTCCGGTCAGTCGTAAATCCTGATTGGAAATCTGACAAAAGAGAGTTTTCAACAAGGTATTTGTAAATCTTTTTATACATAATCTTCTCCAACACTTAAGATAAACAAGGGAGGATTGATATGGGACGTGTCACCGTTAGGCTTTGGTATAGGGATGACCTTGGCCTTTTTCCAGCTTTCCGGAAAAAGAGATTTTGTAAGAATACTGTTAAAGATGAAAGTTATAGGGGATAGTAAAAAGGGCAGAAGAAGCTTAAGAAATGCGATTGCGAGATTTAAAATTAATGAAATTTTCTTCGAATATTTTTTAAAGAATTACAGATTTTACGTTATAAAATTGTTAATAACTTTTAAATAACAAAAAACGCTATTCTAGAAAAAGTTTATATTAAGGAAAAAATTATGGCGCACACAATGGTGTTGGAAAAAAAATGTTATTTTTGGGGCGCCTGCTCCAAAAGTGCATTTTAAGAACTCAACTGCATTTTTCTATGTGTTTTATAAAACATATGCCAAAAACGTGAACGCAGATTTAAGGCGTATAGAATTATCTATCAAGAGGTGAAAACCCGAGTCAAATCGGCCAAGTGAAACAGGAGATATAAGGTTTTAAAAAGCAGATCATAAAAAAAAATCAGATTTTCAGCAACTTTAAAGTAACGGTCTTCCGTTAATAACGCATTTCGAGAAAAATTTTGTACAGCATGTTGAATAGCTCCATTTGTGGAAACTGTAAAAAACTTTTTGGAGCAATTGGGGATATTCAGTCCAAAAATGTGTTCGGTTTGTAAAAGAATGACCCAAATATAAAATTGATTTCAGAATGCGCAAAATTGATTTCCGAAAACGTGAATTTTAATTCAGAAGAATTTTTTTTTATATACATATATTAAAATTCAATATTTTTATACATTCATATGTATCTATGTATATGGGTATTTCCGTAGTGGCGCACGTGACAGTCGTACGCATTTGATGCAAAAAAATTCGGTGAAGTATCAATTTTTTCAACTCCTTGTCTCCCTTATCTGACAGTTCCTTAGCTGTAGAATAATTGGTGTAAAATGTGCTGGCCAGCGAAAGTGCGGTCCAGAGATATTTTCTATTAAATGCTGAGGCGCACGTGACAAAAAACGGAAGTCAGTTTTTTCTTCATCTACTGCACTGCAAAAATCTTCCTAAATAATATGAGGTTTTTAAGGAAACTTCATGAACAATGACGAGAAATATTGCAGTTTTCGTCTCAAACTTTTAATCCAGAAAATTCCTTTTACTTTTTATTTATTGAGGCATATTATGATACGTTACGTGACATACGTGACGTGACATTTTTTTTCAAAAGGGTTTTTTACATGAAAACAGTCTTATATTTTAACCTGTTTTCCTTTCAATTCATCAATTCTGGTATTATAAATAGAAGGGCCAATAATAAATTTTATCAAAAACAATATTTAATTGAGCTTGCGTAATTAGAAGATAATTATCAACTTATTCGTTAAAGAATTTTTGTTGTTGTTGTTTTGGTTGATTCTTCTGATTGGAATTTTTAAGGACGATAACTTCCATTGATTAGGTTACTAAAATGGCCCAAATTTCATAGATAAAGCACTTTTAAAGGTAATTTAAAAAATACAAATATAACAAAATAAGCCTTAACCTATGTTTTACAGAAATGAGGGCTGACTATAACCACCAATCTTCTTAAATAGTGGAATTCAGATGTGTTACTATGATAGTACATACCCAAAAATTGTTTTAAGGAACTGGGGCATTTTCATTTCCGGTAGACCTTTCTGTGGAAATGCCCATATTGTATAAATTTCTTATACATTAATTTTTTATATGTTTCATATATCGCACACTTATTACAAAACCGGCACAATTCATAAACTTTTCAATAATTTTTTCATGTTAGCTAACATTTTGTGCATGTAACGGAAAATTTGGAAATTGAACATTGATATTTGTTGATTCTGCCGTTAATTAAGAAAAATATTAATTAAGAAAAGAAATTTGTTTTTACAGGCGTCGAGAGTTATAGGCTGTTTGCCCGAGAAGTGCAAAATTTTGAGTTGTGCCGATTTAGTGATTAGTGTGCGATATGTATTTATATAAAGAAAAATTTTAAATTTCGAAATTTTTAGGAAATTTGTGGCAGGGCATCTATGCGTGGGTGCAATAGTAATACCTTTTTTGTAAAAGTACAGCCGGAAAAAACCATTTGAAATCAATAAAAACCACATTGATTCAACAAAAACGTTAATTAAAATCTAGGTTGTAACGTAGAAAATTGTTATTTCGATATAAAACAGCATTAAATTGAGGTGGCACAATATCGACGACTTTATAATGTAGTTATGTACAAAAAATATATTATAGACTTTAATATATGTGCAGACAATATATTATTTTTATGAAAATTTTCGGAAATTTTTCTGAAATTAATCTGAAACTAATTTTTCTGAACTTTTCCCGGAGCCCTAGAAGAGGAGGGAGAAAAGGAACTACAAAATATGACGGAATAAGGGAAAGAACAATTTTGAACAAGATAAATTACAGAAGAAGAAGAACAACCCAGGAAGACAACGTACATCGTGAAAGAAGATGAGAAAGATAAATAGGAAGAATATCAAGAATAAACAAACAAACAAAGAACAGAGATAAGAAGAATACTAGGAAGAAACAGATGAAGACGAATATGAGGGGGCAGAAGAAGAAAAACAACATGAGGAATGAGAATAAGAAGAATGAAAAAGAGCAGAGGAAGAAGAAAAACAGAAATACGATGTCCAACATGAAAGAAGATTTGGAAAAGGAATAGGAAGAAAATCAAGAAGAAACAGACAAATATGACTGACAAGAATAGACATTTTTGTAAGTTGGTTCTTTTACCCCTTTTACATTTTATTACTATCAAGCAAGTTGTGTTCTTCAAAGATACCCAACATTTCAAGTAGTTTGGCTACACACTTCACACTCTGACAATATTACCCCGCAAGTGGTATATTTTTCTGTGGGTTCCTACGAATGGAGACCAGCGGTAGGCCAAAAACTTAGGTCAATAATATAATTAAATAAGGGGCCTACCAAAGTGTCAACACACATATAAACTTTAATTTACTTGCTTTTTCAGCCATTTCGCAAATCAAAACTTCATGAAAATGGTCGCCTATGGATACACTACCTCACTGGGCACTTATATACATGACATATGTGATCCCAGAGCAAGCAGCAATGCTTGTGACAGATCTCGACGGATTCCGAGGGCGAGCAAAATGAAGTTTAGATTTGGAAGTTGGAATGTAGGATCAATGAGAGGGAAAAAATTAGAAATGGAAGAAGCTCTTATACGTAGGAAAATTGATATCTTACGAGGTCAGGAAACTAAGTGGGCGAATACTGGTAATAGGTCAAGATATTTAAATTTGTGTGCTCGATTCTTCAAATTATTTTATTGCGGTGTCAGAATTGGGAAAAACGGTGGAAGCATTGTTGCTAGGGAAGGTCTTTTAGGAAACATTGGAGGCGTATTTAAAAGAATGACAGGCTTATGAATATTCAGATAGTTATTGAGGGAAAGACTTGGAATATTATTAGTGCTTATGCGTCGCAGGTAGGTTGTTACCGAGGGGGAAAATACGCTTTATGGTTAGCTTTCCATACATTGTTAGCAGAGATTCCTTGTGAGGAAATTGTTTTTGTAAGTGCAGATCTGAACGGACATGTAGGAGAAAGCAGCTTAGGGTTTGAAGAATGTCATGGAGGAAAAGGTTATAGAACTAGGAATGAAATAGGCCTTGAAAATCTAGAAACTTGGCTTGAGCTTTGTATTTGAAATACAATGTTCACTAAACAACGAAGGAAATTAGTCACATACAGCAGTGGAGGTTGTGATACACAAATCGATTACCATTTATGTTCAAGGCAACTCAGATCTAGGATTAAAGACTGTAAGATAAGGTGTATATAAAGTAGTTTGCCCTCTAAGGCTTTGTGGAGAAACATAAACTCAATTGGTGTAAATGGTAGTGTGCAATCCGAATGCAATATCGATGTAAATGAACTGAATAATTTTTCCTATCCTCGAATAGAACAATAACGCCTTAAAATACACCAAAAATGGATCAAAGTCAATATGCTACGGAACATGAATTCAGTTTTGCATGTCTATCTGAATCTGATGTCTGCAAATCTCTGTACGCTATTAAATCTAACGCTATTGGTCATGATAATATTAATATAAAATTTGTAAAATTATTGTTGCCTTTCATTGTTTCCCCTCTTACGCATATATTTAACTTTTCTATGCAGGGTGTCCCGTAGGTGAGTGCTTTTTTACAGGGATGGTAGGGGAGGTCACGACGAACAAAAAATCGTATGGGAGGGGGGGGGTCCCAAATGCACCCCTGAGGAGTTATAGGGCCTTAAAATTTTCTGGCACTAAGTCCAGAAAAACAATTCTCCCACGCTAGTGGCTTACTGTAGAAAAAAAATTGTAATGCGGTTTGAAAGCCAATTGTACAGGCTTTTGGGAAAAATTGAATTGATGGTCAAAACTGCAGTTATTGTGTGAAAAATAAACGCTCAAAGTCAAAAATTCTGAAAAAATTTTCAATTATTTTACTTTGGGAGCCATTTTGGTATGGAAAAGGTCCAATTAAGACATGCTTTTTTAATTTTTTTTTAAATCTTCGATCAATTTACTTCAAATCTGTGGTACATTTGTTATACCTTATTTGCGGTTTAACCATCGAAAAAATGGGATTTAAAAACGAACTTCAACTTTTTTTTATGTGATGAAATTCTTAAAATAGCAATCTTTGGCTTACAATGGCCAGCCAGCAATTTCTTATTTAAGACAAATTTTGGTTTAAAATTATACGTACTTTTATTGGAAAAATTGGTAATTTTTTGCTGAGATTATTTAAATTGATTTTAAAAAAAGTTCAAGTTCGTTTTTAAATCCCATTTTTTCGATGGTTAACCCGCAAATAAGGTATAACAAATGTACCACAGATTTGAAGTAAATTGATCGAAGATTTAAAAAAAAATTAAAAAAGCATGTCTTAATTGGACCTTTTCCATACCAAAATGGCTCCCAAAGTAAAATAATTGAAAATTTTTTCAGAATTTTTGACTTTGAGCGTTTATTTTTCACACAATAACTGCAGTTTTGACCATCAATTCAATTTTTCCCAAAAGCCTGTACAATTGGCTTTCAAACCGCATTACAATTTTTTTTCTACAGTAAGCCACTAGCGTGGGAGAATTGTTTTTCTGGACTTAGTGCCAGAAAACTTTAAGGCCCTATAACTCCTCAGGGGTGCATTTGGGACCCCCCCCCCCTCCCATACGATTTTTTGTTCGTCGTGACCTCCCCTACCATCCCTGTAAAAAAAAGCACTCACCTACGGGACACCCTGTATATTCATCCAAATTTCCCAATAGTTGGAAGGTGGCAATTATCAATCCCATTGCAAAAAATAATAACCCTAAGTTACCCAAGGATTTTAGACCGATAAGCATTCTACCTGCCCTATCAAAAGTATTGGAAAAATGTTTATATGCTCAAATAAGTCAATACTTAGAACACCATAATATGTTATCTGAATTCCAATCTGGGTACAAAAGATACCATAGTTGTTGCACAGCAATGTTGCACGTTACTGAACAGATTCGCAAATCCTTCGATAAAGGCTTTCTATCAATCCTTGTATTACTGGACTTTTGAAAAGCCTTCGACACTGTCAATCACTGTTTGTTGTTAGAGAAATTAAAGCTCAAGTATGGCTTTAATGCCAGTGCAATTAAGTTAGTTGAAAGTTATTTAACAAAAAGGAAGCAATACGTACGTTCGAATGGATCAGTTTCATCCTCTAGTACAATTTTGTCTGGAGTTCCTCAAGGTTATATATTGGGGCCGATACTTTTCAGCATTTTTATTACCGACATTGTGGCTTGCTACAAAAATTCGAATATCCACCTGTATGCAGATGATGCCCACATCTATATTTCTAGGCCTATTGGTTTGTCAGAAGATCTGATTTATAGGTTAAATGAAGATCTAGAATCTATCTCAGAATGGGCTAGTGTGAACTTTCTTAATCTGAATACATATTGCTTAAACTAAGGCTATTGCCATATCACATTCTGATCACAATCTAGAACATCTTCCAAAAGTACTGCTCAATAATGTTCCAATCGATTTCGAAAATAGTGTTACAAGCCTGGGATTCAAAATAAACAGCAGGCTAAACTGCTGCGATCATGTGAATTATACAATTCAAAGAATCTATTTTGTTCTTAGAAAATTGTGGCAAACATCAGATTGTGTTTCACAAGAAATCAAAATAAAATTGGTATTGTAGTATATTTTAACTAAGGCAACTCATTCAATCCATTGTTGCAATTTCCTTAATTGCGTCAATCATAAATTGTTACAACTCTTTTGATATCAATCCATTCATACATTGTTGCAATCAGTTCAATCCGAACAAAGTTGCAATACTTATCCAATCAATATTCAAATTCCAAAGAAGAATAACAAACTCAGTCACTGGGTCAACAAAACTATTTACTTCTTTTGCGTTTGTTTCTTTCCAAAGAATCCAAACATAATTCGGGAACAGAAGCGCTTCACTTTGCTTTGCTTCTGTTCATTCATTGACTTCCAATGCTTTTTGGTAGCGTCTAAAATTACATCGCTTACATTGTCGCGATGTCGAATGTTAAGAAATTGGTAAGATATACAATTTCTCTTTTGTTAAGATTTAAATAGTATATAAGCTTGAAAACGGGAGAATAAAGACACAGTTGAATCTTGAACGTTAAAAATCAAAGATGTGTTTTTTTATATTTGGTATTCCGGATCCAGTTTCTAAATGGCGATCCTTGCGAACCTGGAACTTAAACGGTGTGTAGTTTGAGTGCACGACAAAATATTGAAAAAGGACACGAGAGAAAAAAAAAGTGAAAAAGAACACGAAAAAAAAGTGAAAAAGAACACGAAAAAAGGTGAAAAGGGACGAAAAAAAAATTTATCTAAACTTAATAAATGGGGAAATCCGAGAGCAGGGTCCAGGCTCCTGAAAATACAGGACAGAACATATTAATTAAAACTTACAAAATGTGGCACAAACAATTTAAGAAAAAATATGTACAAGTGCAACAAATTTGAAAAAAAAGAAGACATATGATATAAGTAAAATCGGAATAAAGTCAAAATGAATTACCAAAAACAATTTGAAAAATTTAACAAAAATTACGAAAATTCAAACAATGTAATTAAAGAAACACGTATAACGGATGAAATCAGGTTTGATTTAATAGCAAATTTCAAAAATGAACTTTTTATTGAAATTAAAATAAATAATGACGCGAAAGAACAATTAACACTTAACGAATTAATTCTGGTATTGGCAACCACACCAGAAACTACCACAACCAATAAAGCAGCGATGGCCGTTTAAAAAAAAAAGGAAAAAACAACTCCAAATAAATTGAAGAAAAGTGCCTTCACGCCTGAGGCCCAACACACCCCAACGATTGCGAATGGGGGCAGCGACATCTACATCTACGCAACGATTAGCACATCTGTACACCTGCTACACGGCAACCTAATCATCATTAAAATCTGCAAATAAGATAAGTAAATTCTTTTAAGAAATAAAAAATTTATAACGTCAAAGCAAAACATAAAAGAAATTTTTGCACTGAAAAAAAAAAAAAAAATATATATTCTTAGTATTTTCGAAATTAATACTTGAAACCGAAAAAAAAAAAATTGTTTTTTTTCTTCTCTCATTTTTGTTTTTAAAGTTATGGTTAAGACTTCTCTATCGTGTCTGGCAGCGGTTAAATGTCGTGGGTAGCTTTTGATAAAAAATTTGGTGAAATTAGAGATGAGTTTAACAGATCAATTAAATGCGTCAATAAGGAAAAAGGACCAACAAGAGCTACTTGCAATAAACATTTAGGGAATTTGGTTAAACAACATAACCGTTTAACATCCCTGTACAAGAAAACTTTTGAGAAATTTCCGCCGGAACGAAAGATATCTGTATGTAAAATATTTCTCAAGCTTAAAAACAGACTTTCAGAAGTTTGAGAAAATTTCATTATGAGGAAAGGCCTCCAGAATCTTTGCGTGAATATTTTAGCTTTCATATTGACTCGCAGCACACTGAGACAGACACCGAGATCGACACAAATTTGTCCCTTCTGTTTCAAGAAATTTCGATAGATACCAAAATGACGATACAATCGGTTTCTGAATTTTTAAATAATGCAGCAAAACTCTTGCCTGATTTTGACGGAAAATCAGAGAATTTGCAGAGTTTTTTGGATGCTTTGGGTTTAGTTCAGCTTATTACGGGTCCACATGTAACTGTGGCGGTGACGTTGATTAAGACCAAGCTTAAGGGCACTGCGAGAAACTTCGTTAATGACGAGGCAACAATTTCGCAAATTATCTCTAAACTTAAAGCCACGGTAAAAGGGGACTCCACAGAGGCCCTAGCGGCAAAGCTCTCAAATGTAATACATAACAATAAAAATCCTAATACCATTGCCAAGGAAGTTGAGGAAATAACCACCCTGCTTCAAAATGCCTTCATTTGCGATGGCCTTCCGACTGAAATGGCAAGCAAATATGCTACTCAGTCTGCAGTAAAATCACTAATAAAAAATACAAGCGGCGAAAGAACCAAAATAATTATGCAGGCTGGTCAGTTCTCCACTTTAAATGAGGTAGTTGCTAAGTTTGTGGGTATTTCAGAAGATAGTATCAGCACAGCAACCACATTTTTCACAAGAAACTCATACGGAAGAGGTTCCCGAGGTAATAGAGGTCGCGGGGGATATAATAACTATGGTAGACATTATAATAATTACGGTGGAAATAACAATAATTATAGGGGAAATTCCAGGAACAATAATTTTCGTGGTAGATGGAATAACAATTATAGTAACCGCGGCAATAACAATAACTCCCGGGGGCGATATTATAATAACAATTCACGAGGTGGTAATAACAACTACAATTATAACAACAATAATTATAATAACAGTGAAAACAGGCAATACAACGCCAGACCAATCGAAAATGACCAACCAGGTCAGGGAAACTTAATGTTTCCCCTGAGCAATGCAGGGGAACAACAACACCAAGAACAGTAAATGTCCAAATTTTTTCTCTAAATTTAAATTTTAATAGTTTCATAACTTTTGACACCAACTTCACTAATTACCCAATCACGCTTTTAATAGATACGGGGGCAGACATTTCGCTTATTAAGCAAAACATTCTCTCAAAATATAGTTACGTGCTGCCCAATAATAATTGTAAAATCAGAGGAATAGGAGAAGGAATAATTGATTCAATAGGCACGGTCGAAGGAAAATTAAATGAAAAACATTTCCAATTCCCTCACACATTTCAAGTGGTAAAATCTAATTTCCCAATTCCTTGTGACGGAATTTCAGGCCTAGATTTCATAAACAAAATACAGTTGCATTCTTGATTACTCAAAAGATAACGGCTATTTCACAGTTAAATTTAGAAATAAATCAATAACTTTGTCAATAGAACCGTCTACTTCAAAACATTCCATTTCATTACCAGCAAGAGCTGAAGTGTACAGAAAGTTGCATTCAAAGGATCTGTCTGAAGATTTGTTTGTACCTACTCAAGAGGTGTCAGAAGGAATTTTTATTGCTAATTCAATCCTGTTTAAATCCCACCAATACATTAAAATAGTTAAAACTTTTTAGTTCGAAGTGATCATAAACCACTTATATATTTGTTTACATTGAAAAACCCCTCTTCAAAACTCAGTAGAATTCGTTTGGATTTGGAAGAGTATGATTTGGTAGTTGAGTACATTAAAGGAAAAGAAAATTGTGGTGCAGATGCATTATCTCGAATAAACACAGAGCAGTTAAAAGAAATTACCGAACCAAGCAAAATTTTGGCAATAACAAGAGCTCAAAATCGCAAAGAAAAAGCTTTGAGTGAAAAACCTTTAGCACAAGAAGCCCAGAAACTTGAAAAACCACCAAGATGCTTTGAAGTATCAAATTTGAGACAGGTACAAAGATTTGTCAAATTAAAATTTTTATTGACTAATAAACAAAGAATTGCTCTTAGACATGATAGAAAAACACTTCTTACAATAAATATATCATCCTACATTATCAATGGGAAAGAGACCCTAAAGGAACTATTCCCAAGGCTTGAAGGAGAAGCCTGTAAAGTAGGGATTGATAAATTGCTAATAAATGCGAAAGATGATATCTTCAAGATGTCATCCGTTAATGAATTCAAAGAGCTAGCAAATAAATTTTTAAAAAAATATAGAAATCGCAATTACGGCCAAAATAAATTATGTGGAAAACGAAGAAGAAAAGATAAAAATAATGAAATTCTATCATGATAATCCAATTCATGGAGGTCATTCTGGGGTCACAAGGACCCTTAAAAAGCTTAAAAACTTCTATTGTTGGAAAAATATGACTAGGGATGTTAAGCATTTTATTAAAAATTGTAGCAAATGCACTTTGAACAAACCAAAAAATAATACTAAAGAACCACTTATAATTACACCAACACCTTCCCAAGCTTTTGATACTGTTTTAATCGATACCATAGGACCCATAACAAAATCAAATGATGGAAATGAATATGCGGTTACCATTGTCTGCGATCTAACCAAGTATTTAGTGACGGTACCTATACCAAATAAATCAGCAAACACAGTAGCCAAAGCGGTTTTTGAAAAGTTCATCTTGCAGTTCGGACCCATGAAAAAAGTAATTACGGACATGGGCACCGAGTACAAAAATCAGGTGTTTGCAGAGCTTTATAAATTACTAGGTGTCACTCACCTTACTTCAACCGCATATCATCATCAGACACTAGGTACAGTAGAAAGATCGCATAGAACATTTAATGAATATCTGAGATCTTACATGTCAATAAATAGAACAGATTGGGATAAATGGCTGAGTTCATTTACATACTGCTACAATACTACCCCTTCCACTGTACATGGCTATTGCCCATACGAACTTGTTTATGGAAAATTACCTAATATTACAGAATGTTTAAAAACAGAAGATATAGATCCCTTGTATAATATTGAAGCATATGAAAAAGAGGTGAAATTTAGGCTCCAGATGTCACAGAAAAGAGCCAAATCATTTATTGAAAAGAATAAGCTGCAACAGAAAGTTATTCATGACAGAAACGCGATCCCACAAGCACTGAAAGTGGGAGACCTCGTCGTTTTGGAAGACCCTGCCAGACACAAATTCGATACGATTTATACAGGCCCATTTAAGGTTTCTGAACTCGACGATTTTAATAATTTCATTATCGAATTATCCGAGAATAAAACAATGAAAGTTCATAAAAATCGGTTTAAACTTGTGAATATGTAAACATTTTAAACTTTAATTTAATAAATTTTCAATTTATTGTATTCCTAAATTGGCCAATCGGAAATCAGAACCGTAGATTAACAATCGGAAGTAAGACTCGTAGATTAAGAAATATATTCAATTGAAACTACGCAAATTATATAACCATTAATAATCAGACAATTAATGTTGACCAATTGGAAATAAGAATTACAATTCCACTCTATATTACAAATAAAAAGAAAATTAAGAAATATTTTTATCAATAAGACTAAGAATACTTATACCATTTAATAAAGATTTTGTCAAAATGGAATGGTGAATGTGTGCAAAGGCAATTGGGCACTAAGCATCGGTTAAAATATAAATTTTTGAAGCGAATGATCCTTCAAAATATTGTAGGATCATTCTCCCAAAAAGGGGAGGTGTAGTATATTTTAACTAAGGCAACTCATTCTATACATTGTTGCAATTTCCTTAATTGCGTCAATCATAAATTGTTACAACTCTTTTGATATCAATCCATTCATACATTGTTGCAATCAGTTCAATCCGAACAAAGTTGCAATACTTATCCAATCAATATTCAAATTCCAAAGAAGAATAACAAACTCAGTCACTGGGTCAACAAAACTATTTACTTCTTTTGCGTTTGTTTCTTTCCAAAGAATCCAAACATAATTCGGGAACAGAAGCGCTTCACTATGCTTTGCTTCTGTTCATTCATTTACTTCCAATGCTTTTTGGTAGCGTCTAAAATTACATCGCTTACATTGTCGCGATCGATCTAAGGCATTGGGGCATTTCATTGTGGCTCCACTTTAAGCTACACTTTGACTGTTTACATTTATTTCTTAATAGCTGCATCGCTTCCGCGTATGGCAAAATAAATGTCAAATAAATGCTTACACCATTCTATTATTTATTAGGTCATTAAGTAATTGTTAAGAATTTGGTAAGATATACAATTTTCTTTTGTTCAGATTTAAATAGTATATAAGCTTGAAAACGTTGGAATAAAGACACAGTTTAATCTTGAACGTTGAAAATCAAAGATGTGTTTTTTTTTTATATTTGGTATTCCGGATCCTGTTCCTAAAGTATCCTCACTTATTTTACCACTCTTGTCCTATGCTGATATACCATATGGAAATATGGATGCTTCATCGATGCATAAACTACAAGTTGCTCTTAATAACACAGCTCGATTTGTGTTTTCTAAACGAAAATTTGATCATATTTCTTACTACACCGCCAAAATTTTAAAATTCAATCTCCCCACCCATTTGAAGATACGCAACCTACTATTCATGCACAAATTAATATATGGCATATGTCTTAGTTACTTACGCTCCAATTCAAACTTTGCACAATCAACTCGCACTCATAATCTAATAGTTCCTCAATTACAGTTTCTTGCTACCTCAAGAATGTTTTTTGTTAGCACTGCTAAGTTATGGAATTCACTACCAAATTATGAAAAAACCAAATATAGATTTCGACGTTTTAAGTTGGCAGTAAGCAGGTATTTTTCGTAAAAGTATTATTGTAACCTAATTTGATTTACTTAATTTAAATTCTAATTATTTTATTATCATTAATAGTTATTACTTTCGAAATTTTTATCAATTAAGCAGGTTATTGGTTGGAAAATTGATGTTTTTAAATCCGATCTTAGATTAAGTTTAGTAAATGTTGCATTCATAATTGCATTTAAATAAATGCCTAGTACTTTAAGAGACTGACAGTCTTATCTCTGTGCATTAATAAAAGCAATAAATTGAATTGAATTGAATTGAATTAAAGTAAGCCTTTGGTATCACAACACCGGAAAAAATTTTGTAAATGAAATGTTTACGCATTCAATATTGAATGCACAAACATAAACTCCACAACAGATATGGGATGAACTTTAGAACGCTTGTTTGCGCAAGGCTTAGTTAATGTTGGCGGCTACAAAGGGTTATTAACAGATTAAAGGCGTCCCTTGGCTACGGAATGAGGAAACAAGAAAAGCAGTATCAGAAAAAAATCTGCTTTCCTAAATTGGAAGAAATGCGATCACGGAAATTATACGGAAGAGATTCGCTTTGGAATTGAGTATCAGCGCAGCAAGAAAAACGCAAAGAAAGTGATTGCTCAGGCGCGAGCCTCAACCTTTAATGAATTTTACCGTGACTTGGAGATCATGTCATCCAAATTCTTTGACCGCAATCAAACGTTGTCTGAAGTAGCGCGGAATAGGAGTTTAGGAATTTACAAGATAGCTTAACAAAAACGCACAAAGGTTATAGAAATTCGAAGGCCTTAGTATGTAAAGGACTCAGAAGGTAAGCTTTAAACGAATGAAAAGAACATCTGCAAACGTTGGTTGGAATACTGTTACCAGATCCTTAACTAGGAGTTCCCACGAACAGTCCTTCCTGACGAAGAGCCTTATCATCATTTAATACCAGAGTTCACTAAAGAAGAAATTATCTCTGCAGTAAGAGATATAAAAATGGCAAGGGTCCTGGACCAGACTGTATACCTTCAGAGTTTTGAAAGCATATAGGCCATTAAGAATTTGAGTGGTTGGCTGTCTTGTTTAACAAAATCATAAGCGGTTACTCTATGCCTGACGGACGGAGAAATAGTTTTCTTATACCATTATTAAAGGGTAAAGGTGATAGTCGCGAGTGCAATAATTATCGTTCTATAAAGCTCATGTCTCACACACTAAAGATTTATGAGCGTGTCTTGAACTCGCGATTACGCCAAATAGTAAGGCTCAATCAAACTCAGTGTGGATTTGTACAGGGAAAATATACTGTAGATGCAATTTAGAGTTAGAGAATTTTAGTTGAAAAATACAGACATGCTAGGAGAAACTTACATCTGGTTTTCATAGACTTAGAAAAGGCATTTGAAGGGTCCCTAGGGATATCATTTGGGCAGCGCTTAGTTCTAAAAAAGTGCCCGAAGCATATATTGAACCAATACAGGATATGTTCGGAAAAATTCAAACAACGGTGAAATGCCCGACTGAAGCAACTGAAAATCTTTCAGTTAAAGTCGACGTACATCAAGGAAGTGTACTTAGCCTTTTTGTAAACATTTTTTTCTTTGATTATCTTTTGAAAGAAAAATGTTACTTCTTTGTTTTTCGCAGATGATGAAGTGATAGCCAGTAACAATGTCTTAAACTTACAGGATACTTTGAATATATAGAAAATCGCTTTGGAGAGCAACGGTTTTAGGATAAGTCGCTCAAAAACGGAACACCTGTCCTGCTTGTTCTCTGATGTTTTTTCTCCAATGCCAGATATCTTCTTAGATGGCGTTATTCTTTTTGAATATAGTTCTTATTAAACGGTTTTTGAAAGAAGCACTCATAATTGCAAGAAAAATGGCTTTCGAGAAGTTTTTAATGCGCTTAAAAAAAAAATATAAAAAAACTACTTATTTGCAATAAATTAATTTACTTTTGTAGGAAGGAAAAAGAGAGAACGTACAAAAAAAAATATCTTAACTTTACTTTATTTTTTTTCTAGAACATTTAATGCCTTTCAGTCGTATTCTGTTCAAACCTTTTTGTAATGTGTTTCTTCCGCAAACAAAAATTTTAATACCAACAATTGTATGTTTATACCTGCCCAAAATAGAGACAACTCTTTCCTTTTGGGTTGATCAAGTGAAAGCACTTTCTGATCTGTCCGCTTGCTGTGGAATGTTCAGCTTTTTTACTTTCTCCTGTGCTTTCTCTAATAACAAATCCTCTGTCCCTTAATTTCCTTTTGGCGCAAATCCCACCACTAATAGTAATTTTAGGGGCATTTTGAATTCTGTAGCTTTCTACTTGAAGAATAATTTATTTTGTCTTTATTTTTATGTTTTAAAGCTGTAGCTTGGTTCGCTGCCTCTATTTCCTTTTCCTTCTACTAAGAACTTCTTTCTTTAAATTCAAATATTCAAATTGAAATTTAATCTTCTGCTATAAAAAAAATGCAACCCTTGAGGTGAAAGAAATATTTTTTTTTTTTTAATTGCAATACTGCCTAAAGCTCCTTCCTTTCAATCTTATCTTCCTCTCTTTCTCATGTACATAGTGTGTATTCTTTCTCACCCTATTGTCTTGATCAGCTGATCTTGACATTGCAATTCTAAAATATATTTTAGGAGCCACACAAGTGGTTTCCTATTTAATTCCTCCAACAAAACGCAAATTTAAAAAGAAATGAGAGTAATATATACATTGCATATACCCATTACCATTGTAGGATCATCGGATTTGTTAGAGTGTGTTTTTCAGTCTTCAATTCAGTCTTTAATTCAATCTTCAATTGAAATTTCAATTCAAAAATTCTCTATTAAAACCAATTATTAACTATAAAAAATCTAATAATAAAAAAAATATATCCCTCAGAGGATCATCGGATTTGTAAGTGTGTTTTTCTGTTTTCAATTCAGTCTTTAATTTAATCTTCAATTCAAATTTCAATTCAAAAATTCTAATATTAAAACCAATTATTAACAATAAAAAAACTAATAATAAAAAAAAAAAAATATATATATATATATATGAAAACAATGGTGTATTTTGTTGCAATTTAGATGTCCGCGTATGAGACTCTTGGCCGCTTGGCTGAGGCTTGTGTGCGCGTGGTATCAGGTGTTTGTGCGGTCATAGGTGGGCATGAATATTTTTGTGTGACCCGAATGCTGCCCTTAATATTTATTATTATTTGGTATCTTATGCCATCCACTATTTTCAGACTTCTTAGGCGTTTACCCGGTTGGCGCCGAGCTTGCATCTCCCATATAATAGGACGTAGGACCTTTGGTATACCCCCTCATGTATTTCGGAATTTTCTTCAGCAAGATCTTTTGGATAGTTCTTTGGTGATTTATTTAAATTTCGTCAATGTATCCATCTAGGCTCAACACATCGTCTTCCGGTTCGGGCATTTGGACGGTTTGTGGCGGAGCTACCGTTGGATCTGATAGAGAGGCATCCCGGTATGTTGATGGCTGGATCTTGGTATCGAGGAGGCTTTGTTGTCTTCTCTGGCTGATTTTTCTTGTTTCCAGCGTCACACGCTTTGTTTTTGGATTTAGCCTCTCGACCAGATCCGCCGGTAACAGTTTGGTTCGTGACTGTAGACTGTTGATGAGCTGCATTTATTCTTTGAAAGTTTGCTTGGTGCTTTCAAATTTTGATTCCATTATTGCTGTAATTGTTTTTGATTCAAACGTGTTATGTTTTGTGGTCGTCATTGAGTCGTGTCTGTCCGTTTATTACTTTATGTGTATGTATGTTTGTGCGTCTGAGTGTGAAAAGAATTCAATGTTCACTATTATTTAAAACCAAATTTTTTTTTTCAAATAAACGAAAACTAGCACTTTCCATTCTCTTCTTTCCTCCTTCTTCGCTACGTAACAGGCTCGGACCCGTCGATATCACTTAATTATTTAATTCTACATATAAGTGGTATGGAACGCGTCCGTAAAAAAATCAAACGTACCATGTTCGCTCTCTCTACTCCATCCCTTCATCCTCTTTGCTCATCGTGTGGCCTCTACCACGCCCTATAGCTCTACCTACGTAAAATCTGGGCTATCAGGTTATTATAAAAGTATCATCAGTCCACAAATAAATCTTTGGCATGATAAATGCCTATGTTTTTCCAGACATGTTTGCGAATTCATACAGCGAATTACCTGCACATCTTAAAATAACTGCTTTAACGTTAGTAGGGGCAAGCTTTGCGTTATATCCTTGCACAAGATTACTCTGCTTATAGTTTTTACGAAAGACTACCTGTCTTTCTTTATAATTGATCTCCCTTCAACGAGTATTATATGTTTTCGTACCCTTATCGTATGCTTTTTTCAATTCCTGTAGTACCCATTCTCTAATGATCTGCTGTTTATCAATCTGGCTGTCTATTCTGAATTCTTCTTGCCCTAACGTTTGTAATTGTCTGCTGATCTTATAAGAAGATCCATGCTGCATCATATGCAATCCGAATAAAACGTAGTAAGGCTCCCAATTTATGGCACTGTATAGAGCACTACGTAAGGCGAATGCTGCTTTGCTCACATGCCTATCCCATGAGCATTGGTCATTTTTAATAAATGATCGGATTATTTGCAATACAGATCGGTTCACACGCTCGGAGGCGATGGCCTGCGGTGAATAAAAAGTAGTTTTGATATGCGAAATTTTATACTTATCCAGAAAAATTTTAAATAGACCGGAAACAAATTATTTTCCATTATCAGAATGGATAAATTCCGGTACACCAAAGATATGGAAAATTTTGCGTTCTAAATATTTGACTACTTCAGTAGTCACAGCCTTTCGCATTGGTTTGAGAAAAACGAATTTTGAAAAATGATCGAGACATACCAAAATGCACGAGTTACCATCTTTTGTTCGTGGGTAAGGTTCCATGAAGTCTATGAATAACCTTTGAAAAGGTCTTACGATTTGCCGTTGTGCACCCATTGGTGGCCGTTTAACGCAATTTCTATTTTTATTTTCTTTACAGACATCGCATCCGCTAATCAGTCGTAGTACCCCACTCGACATACCGGGCCAACAGTATTTTATTTTCAATCGTTCTAACGTTTTCTGAATACCCCCATGGCCTGCAGCTTCAGAAGAATGTGCTTGTATGACTAATTCGCCACGGAGTGGTTCAGGCACCCACAACTTCCATGCGCGATCTTCTTGAATCGGGTCTCCGCTGGAATGTTGTGTTCGTTTGTAGACATATCCATCTGAAATACACAGATCAGGCAAGTTTTCCTTATTTTTTTCTCTTTCACTTATTCATTTTTTATATTCCTCAGACTGGAAACTATTGGATTCTAAATCAATATCTAGCCTGGGATTTATAACTATTTCTTCGATATGGGTTCGAGGGAGGGTATCCGGAACGATGTCTTGCGTCCCTTTTCGATGTTCAATATCAAAATCGTACCTTTGTAGCCATTTCAGGATAGCATTATTAGTTATGATCGTGAAAGGGAGTCCCTCTACATAAGGCCTAAGGCGTTGCACTGCTAATATAGCTGCAAAACACTCTAGTTCTGCAACGCTATAATTTTTCTGGGCCTTATTTAGTTTTGTTGACATATAGGCGATTGGCCTTTCATTTCCCTCATCATCTTCTTGTAATAAAACCCCACCTACTCCCTCACTAAACGCGTTACACTGTTTAAAAAATATTTTCTGAAAATTTGGATTTACTAGCACAGGCGCTTCTATCATTGAATTTTTTAATTTGTTGAAAGCTATAAGGGCGTCATCATCCAAGCTAAACTTTTTCATTCTCTCTTTCGTAAGGCAAGCATGTAAAGTAGCAGCAATGGTGGCATAATCTTTAATAAATCTACGATACCAACTCGACATTCCGAGAAATCGACGGAGTTGCTTCGGAGATTTTGGTATTGGAAAATTTTTGACTGCTTCTACCTTGCTGTCATCCGTGCGTATGTGTCCATTGACTACTATAAAACCAAGGTATTTTAATTCTTGATAGCAGAATTTACTCTTCTCAACAATTATTGTCAATTTTGCTTGCGACAAACAATCGGCCACTTCAATTAAAAGTGTAATGGGATCATTGAAATTGTCAGAGCAGACTAAAAGATCGTCTAGGTAGACGAATACCCTTTCTCGAAGTCTAGCTGGTATTGTTTTGTCCATAAGCCTGCACATACGCTGGGCAGCGTTGCATAGCCCAAAAGGCATGACAGTGTATTGATATAGCGGCCTGCCGGGGACTGTGAAGGCTGTCTTTTCTCGCGATTTTTTTCTAGAGGGATCTGCCATAATGCGCCTTTCAGATCAATAGCAGAAATGAATTTTGTTTCTTGGAGCCTACTTGTATACCATCGACATTCGGCAATGAGTAAGCATCTTTAATTGTCCTTTCATTAACCTTTCGTGCAGCTAAACAAATTCTATTCTTTCCAGGTTTCATTACTAGCGTTATTGGAGAACTCCAGCTGCTATTAGATTCTTCGATGACACCTAGGGATAGCATACAGTCTAATTCACTGAAGATTATTTCCTGAATAGCTGCTGATACAGGATAATGGCGTTGTTTTATTGGAATGCCTTCATCAGTTACTTCGATTACATGTTCTTCCAAATGTGTTTTTCCTAAACCTTGAACGGCAAAGGATGGAAATTTCGTTTTGGCTATTTCTAACTGTTCTAACTGCCCTTCAGATAATATGTGTTGACCGATGATTGGTGTTTCGCCTCCATCTGCAATTTTTACAGTTTCCCGCTTTAATTTGATATCTTTTTTCGATTTTTTAGAAGCTTCAAACCACCTGCCCCGATGCAGCTAGTTGTTGCTCCTGAATCCAATAGGATTTCTATTCCGCCTATTTGTTTGCTGGCAAAAAGTCGATTGTCGCCTTCTTAAGTACGGACGGACGATATAACCTTATTTCTAATATTTCTTAGTATTTTATGTTTTCGTCTAAGATTAAATATGTTTTTTAGTTTCTTATTAAGTTAGTTGAAAGTTATTTAACAAAAAGGAAGCAATACGTACGTTCGAATGGATCAGTTTCATCCTCTAGTACAATTTTGTCTGGAGTTACTCAAGGTTCTATATTGGGGCCGATACTTTTCAGCATTTTTATTAACGACATTGTGGCTTGCTGCAAAAATACGAATATCCACCTGTATGCAGATGATGCCCAAATCTATATTTCTAGGCCTATTGGTTTGTCAGAAGATCTGATTTATAAGTTAAATGAAGATCTAGAATCTATCTCAGAATGGGCTAGTGTAAACTTTCTTAATCTGAATATTGCTAAAACTAAGGCTATTGCCATATCACATTCTGATCACAATGTAGAACATCTTCCAAAAGTACTGCTCAATAATGTTCAAATCGATTTCGAAAATAGTGTTACAGGCCTGGGATTCAAAATAAACAGCGGGCTAAACTGCTGCGATCATGTGAATTATACAATTCAAAGAATCTATTTTGTTCTAAGAAAATTGTGGCAAACATCAGATTTTGTTTCACAAGAAATTAAAATAAAATTGGTATCCTCACTTATTTTACCACTCTTGTCCTATGCTGATATACTATATGGAAATATGGATGCTTCATCGATGCATAAACTACAAGTTGCTCTTAATAACACAGCTCGATTTGTGTTTTCTGAACGAAAATTTGATCATATTTCTTACTACACCGCCAAAATTTTAAAATTCAATCTCCCCACCCATTTGAAGATACGCAACCTACTATTCATGCACAAATTAATATAAGGCATATGTCTTAGTTACTTACGCTCCAATTTAAACTTTGCACAATCAACTCGCACTCATAATCTAATAGTTCCTCAATTACAGTTTCTTGCTACCTCAAGAATGTTTTTTGTTAGCACTGCTAAGTTATGGAATTCACTACCAAATTATGAAAAAACCGAATATAGATTTCGACGTTTTAAGTTGGCAGTAAGCAGGTATTTTTCGTAAAAGTATTATTGTAACCTAATTTGATTTACTTTATTTAAATTCTAATTATTTTATTATCATTAATAGTTATTACTTTCGAAATTGTTATCAATTAAGCAGGTTATTGGTTGGAAAATTGATGTATTTAAATCCGATGTTAGATTAAGTTTAGTAAATGTTGCATTCATAATTGCATTCAAATGAATGCCTAGTACTTTAAGAGACTGACAGTCTTATCTCTGTGCATTAATAACAGCAATAAATTGAAATAAATAAATTGAAATAATTTATTTTTTCTTTAATTTGTTTTTTTACAGATTCACAAAATATTCTATTCCTGGCTTGTTCATAATCAACTTTTCGTTGATGAAGTGATTTGTGAAAAATTGGTTGTTCAATGGGCTTTATTTTAGGTGGTCGTTTCAAAATTGAAATTTTCCCGGATTCAGTTCCTGCTGGCTCGAGATTCCGGGCACCTCTGCCAGTCGTGTGTTTAAAGATTGACATTTATAGTCACCTTCATAAGCACAATACGAGTCAGATTTTCCACAGAGGAAGCATTTCATAGCATGAAATGAGCTGTTACGCTTGTTCTTGTTTGGGACTGAATTTTTATTAAAGAAATCACAAGGCATTCCGCATCCAAAACATAAATTAAGGTCAAAAGGTGATGAACAAAGCGTAACCTTTTTCACATAATTTGGAATTGGATTGTTATTAGGTAATGTTTATTTCGATTGAGAGGATTCTTTGTTAACGTTTCTGTTTTCTGTTTTTACAGGGAAATTCGGTGAACTATTAGTTTTTATGGCCTCTACTGAGGATTTTCTGAGGTGAAAGATTATTCTCTCCTTGTTCTTCGGAGTATTAAGGGTTCTCATGTAATAGTGCAAAACATTTGAATAAATTTATCCGGCAAGTTTCATGAACGCACCTTCGAAAAATTTTACGCGCAAGTGAAGTTAAAACAGCTGATTTTATACTAAACGAGTTTATACGCTTTATATATACGTTTTGCGCTACCATATCGTAGTGCAAAACGCAGAAACTTATTTTCATACAAAATTTGACAGTTGATATATGAGGGTAAAAGTATATCAGGTTTTCACTATTAGATGAGAACCCTTATTGTATCTCATTAACTTGTTGGGTTTTGGCCTGACCTCACGCAATAACTTTTCTGCCCTTTTACATTCTTATTTTAATTCTGATAGAGTTGATGCTTTAGTTGCAAAAATCATTGTGGCTAATTGACCGCGTAAGTTATTTTTTATAATGTTAACTAGTTCATGTTCAGCAATTCGACTTTGTAGCCTGAAACTGATATTGTGAATATCTGTGTAAAAATCCTCAAAAAATTATCCAATCTGTTGCTTACGCTCTACTAATTCGCGAATAATTTCAAAAACCGGGTTGAGTAGTTTTAAAATGGTTGAGGAGTTCCCTTTTGACATCAAAATAATCGAAATTGAGATTGTGCTTGTTGTCTTCCAAGAGTTGCCAACCCATTTGAAAGCGCTATCCTTTAATAGGCAGTGAAACTCGTTAAACAAATGACGATAAGGAATACGATGTGTATCAGCTAATCTTTCGATTCGAAAAATAAAGCTCTCTACTGTCATATCTTTGTTTGTGCCATCATACTTGACGTGCCATTTATTGAAGTCTATCATATTATTTCTGGCAATTTCACTATTACTTAAAGATTCATTTATTCGAGGAAGTTGAAAATCATTATGCGATTGCATGGGAGGTGTAGACTGTTGTCTCCTAAAATGTGGGGAATCACTATTTTCTATGGAACCTATTCGATTTTCTACTCCTTCAAATCTTGTTTGCAGTTCTCTACATTCTTTCATGCAGTCTACTACTGCCCTGTTTTGTGACGTCATCAATAAAATGACATCATTTAGTTGCTGTTGTATGGTTTTGCCCCCACTTCTGGTATTTTCTCGATTTTCTATTTGCATTGTACGCAAACCTTCAGCAATTTCATCACTACTCTCATTTTGCCTTGGGAATTGATTTACCCTGCTTCTTGAACATCATTGTCTGCCATGATACAAATGATATTTAATTTTGAACAAAAGCTTAAAGATTTATTTGCTAAACCTGATTATGTTGCTGCTAAATCTGTATGATTAGCTACTATTTGTTGTTGTAATAATCTGAATTAGTTTCTTGTGATTCGTTGATTAAATGGAAATGGTGCTTTTAGCCTTTCCACCTACAAAAAAAAAAAAACGGGAAAAAAAATTTTTTGTGAATAAATTTTAATAAATATAATAATTTTTTTTAAAAATATTTATTTATTTATTTATTATTATTATTATTATTATTAATTTTATAATAATTGTTAATTTTTTTTTTTAAGAACCAAAAAGATCTATAAATTTACGTTGTAAGTGCCAGTTATCTTAGCTCAACAAAGCTAGCTAGAAAAGTCCAACTAATCAGTGAAACTCGAATGTCATTCAATTTGTTTGCCATACTATATTTTAATTTGGATTAAATGTTTATATTACATAAAAAAATGAAAAGCACAAAAAAAATAAAAAGAAAGATACAAAAAAGAACAAAATATAAAAATTTATGTAAGCTGGGTCTAACATTATAAGAAGCGTGTAAACTGGGTCTAACATTATAAGCAGCATGTAAATTGGGTCGAACACTACAATCGGAAGTTGTCAGCAGCTATTGTTCTCGCACTTGCCTGCGGTCAGCAGTTCAGCCGTAAGAAGTCGTCGTGCAATATAAGTCAGTAAGCAGTCAGTCGTTCTCTTATCCCAAAAGGTCAGTCGTAAAAAGTCAGTTGTTTCGGTCGTTGGTTTGTTGTTAAGCGGTTTCCTTAAAATCGCTGTTCTAATAGTAACAAAACGCCGTTGTTACTCTAAAAGTTGTATATTTTGTATTTAAAGCCGGTAACGTTGAGACACGCTTAATTATATCTAAAAACTAGTGTGAATTGAAATACTTTAATTATCTCTTAAAACTATTGTGAATCGAATATCGAGCTCATCGAGCAAATAAAATCTGAATTCTTAAAACTGAAAAAGCAATAATAAACCTTTAGTTTTACATTTATTCATTTAATTTTTGGAGTTCCCTTCTAGGTTTCCATAGGGGTATTTCAATGTCCGTCTGTCATGTCCGAGTCAACTCATCACCCAACCCCCTTTTACAGTTTAATGCCTGGTACCCACTTCATTCCAATTCCAATTAGATATGAAGGACTGTCTCAGCGCTGATATTCATTAGAAAAATTTCGGGTTTATGCCTCACGCCAAAGGTCGTAAATTCGCATTCCTACGGTAGCCTTTTCCCTTAATTTTTCCACCCATTTACCCCGATGTATTTTAATGTTGCAAAGAGCAACTCTATCCCGGGCTGCGCCCGACTGATGAAGCCCCCTTGCAACCCAAACTAAAACAAAAATAACCAAAAAAAAAAAAAAATTTTTTTTTGCCCACAGAGCCAATCACACATAAGATTACTCAGTTCTTGCTGAGATTGAAACTAAGAACAAAATAACACCCTTTTACAAAAAAAAATTTCCTACGCGGTGTTTGGATAGTTAGGAAAGAAAATAGAAACAAGAGAAAACTAGGAGAGAAAAAAATAATAGAAAGAATTTCAGCTGTCTTATTTTAGTTGACCAGCAGTGTAGCTGTGATCATAACAAAGAGTGACTGAGAAGAGGAAGTATTGAAACAAAAGTGCAGAGTATTAAGTGTAATTGAAGGTGAAGGTTGTTACGTTGTGTTTTTGGCTATTGAAAACAACGAGTGAAGTAAACAAGAAAAAGAAAAGGAAAACGTTTAAGAAAGATAATATAATAAAAAAAGTTACAGGATAGTGTTTCCGTTGGGCGCCAGCTCAATGTAGCTCCTGCTACATTTTTTTAGCGCACCCCCTTACTGTTCAATTCGTCCGTATTTATGTCCTCATCCGTTGGCTAGAAATGGGGTATTTCTTTCCCTATTGGTAAACTCCAAAAAAATGATTGCTGACTTACCACATTATTTCTATTCCCATTTTACTTTTATCCACAATAAAAAAATTCATTTCAGTGTTTTCATTTTTCTCTTTTTTTTGTTCTTTCTATTTATTATAAAAAAAAATTTTTATTACAAACACAATAATATGTAGAGTTTTCCTAGTGGGATACTTCTAGCGGATAAAAAAAAGGATGGGAAAGAAAGAAACAAAAAGGAAAGAAAGAAAACGGAGATAACATACAGAAAAAAATAATATCTTTTCTTTACTTTTTGTTCTAGAACATTTAATGCCTTTCAGTCGTATTCTGTTCAAACCTTTTTGTAATGTGTTTCTTCCGCAAAGAAAAATTTTAACACCAACAATTGTATGTTTATACCTGCCCAAACTAGAGACAAGTCTTTCCTTTTGGGTTGATCACGTGAAAGCACTTTCTGATCTGTCCGCTTGCTGTGGAATGTTCAGCTTTTTTACTTTCTCCTGTGCTTTCTCTAATAACAAATCTTCTGTCCCTTAATTTCCTTTTGGCGCAAATCCCACCACTAATAGTAATTTTAGGAGGTGCGTCAAGCTGCACCCCCCTTTTCATGAAATCAAAAAATTTTTTTCTCAGAATTACGTGCTTTTTATGTGCTATTTATGTACCGACTTAAAAAATTTTGTGCTCGTCCTTGTCAGATTTTAAGGACAAAAGTAATTTGTATGAAAGGGGGGGTGTAGCTTGACACCGCAAAAATTCGCACTTAACGATTTTTTCGAAAAATCGTTTATAGGTGGGAATTATGTGCTATTTATGTGCTCCAATTCTATGGATAAAAAAATTTTTTATTTCAAAAATTTAAGGATTAAATCGACGAAAATTGTTTTTGGCAAGTACATTTTACCAAAAAATTCCGAATAAAAAAGATTTTTATCAGAAATTAACTTTTTTATTGATATATTTACATTTTATTCTTTGAAAAAAAAAACAAAAAAAAAAATTTTTTTTAATGTTAAAAATTTTTTATCCTTCAACAAGGTTCGAACCCATACGCAAGAGTCAATGTAAGCTAGCTAGAACACGCGGATCCGTTAACAGACCGATCGATTTAACAGAGGGAGAAATCGTGCTGTAACAGGGAATTAACATTTAAATGTTACAGAACCTGAGAGAAAAAGTGCTCTCGTCATTATGTCTACAGCATATATAGCGGTATGACAGCAACTAGTACGTTGGCAATGCAGCGTAGAGTATGAATGCTAGCCTCTTAACCGAGAAGCCTCCGGTTCGAGGCTCATGGAAGTATTTTTTTTTAATTTAATAGAATAGATAATAATATTTTTCTAAAGAACGCTACTAGAATTGTGGCTGTGCATATGAAAACCTTTGTGTGTATGTTTGTTAACTAAGGGTTTGTTTGTGTGAAAGCCTGTGTATGCTTATGTGTCAAAGAATCGAGTGCGCCCAAATTCTAAGTATTCTGGTTCGAATGAATAAGCGGGAAACCGAAAACAAGACCCACGCGAAAATCACATGAGTGATGACATGCAATCGAAATTTCCTTATTTTTCGAAATAAGACTGTTCAAAGTAGTTTTTAAAATTACGTGTTCAATTTCGTGCATAATTTCGTTCAAAGCAAGCGTATTTTCATACTGTATCGTCGAAAACACGTACTTTCGGCTAAAGCGAGAACACGCTAGAAGAAAAATATGAGAACGCCTTTTTTATACGTGACACAATCTGTTTGGAAGGCATATTGCATTTGTGAATGAAATTTAGAATTTGAACTTATATTCCAACTTCCGATTAGATTTTCAAAAATTTGGAAAAGTGGATCTGACAAAAAAAATAAATGCAATTTGACTTTAAACTTATAAGCTAAAAAAAACCAGCCATTTTGATTTGGCGAACACGGTGTCGACTTTGGGCACATGACTATAAAGGGAGAGTTCGGAGGTTCAAATCCCCACACAAGAAAATCAAAAGCAAGAAATTAAACATGTAAAAAAAAATTTAAATAGAAAGAAAAGTACGGAAAAACCGAAAAATGTGTGTAGCAATAATTTTTGTTAAGCCATACGATTACAAATATCACTCAAAATTTTTGAGTCAAAAATATGAATCGCCAGAGTCGTGGCCGAATCGAAGAGTCGTGGCCAAACGGACTACACCATTTTCAACTGTAAATGAGACTTCAGCAAGTTATATTGAGAAAAGATCAATTGAAATCGAGACTTTCTACTTGATATTGGGAAAAACACAATACAAAATGAGATTTTTGATTTAAAATTGAGAAAGGAACAATTGTAATTGAGAATTTGCATTTGATATTGAGAAGAACATATTTGAAATTGAGAACTCTTCTTGAAATTGAGACTAGGGCAATTGAAATTGAGAATTTGGATTTGATATTGAGAAAAACACAATTGAAAATGAGGTTTTCGAATTGGATTTGAGAAAAGAAGAGTTGAAAACGAGAAAAAGGCATTTGAAATTGAGAAATTCTATCTCAATTTGAGAAAATGGTATTTGGAAATGAGATTTTGTATTTGAAATCAAGAACTGAGCAATTGAAAATGAGAATTTCATTTGAAATTGAGAATAGATTATTTGAAAATGATATTTTTCATTTCTATTCGAGAAATGAGCAAATTGAAATGAGACTTTCCATTTGAAATTTAGAAAAGCACAATTGAAAATTAGAATTTTCAATTGGAAATGAGAAAAAATCAAATGATATTGAGAACAAAATAATTGAAAATGAGAAAATATGAATAGATGAAATTGAGATCAAAACAATTAAAAATGGGACTTTCCATTTGAAATTTAGAAAAGCATAATTGAAAATGAGAATTTTGTATTGAAAATGAGAAAGTAACAATTGTATATTGAGAAAAGTTTGTTTTTGCATTTTTTGCCCAATAAAACAATCTTATAAAAGCACATTGTCACATGTTTGAGAACGGTGTAAGGAGTATTTTCAAATTTTTCTATGTACTAACACCTAACAGAACCTTTTGTTTTTTACGTTCACTTGGTGTAATTAAAATAATGAGTTCGGCTTCCAAATTTTTCAATCTGTTTATTGAAAACTATGAGGCATAGGAATAGTAATACAAAGTAATAATAATAAAAGTAATAGTAGCAGTAGTATTAATGATAACAGTAATAATAATAATGGATGTTAATTAAAAATTATGAGGCATAGGAATAGTTATAATAATAAAAGTAATAGTAGCATGGTATGGAAGTATGGTGATGGTAATTTAAACAGTAATAATAATAATGGAAGTAATATTAGATATTAGATATTAGTAATGGTAATGTTAAAGAAAAAACAAAAGAAAAGCTTTATTGTCCAACTTCCATATCTTCCATAGCTGTAGCTGGTATATGGAATGTAGTAGAGTGCTGTATGGAACGGCTACAGTCGGAAACAGTAATCTTGGATTTGGCCTCATCCATTAGGTTTTCAACATATGCCAGTCGTTGTTCTCCCATATTGGGACGGCTGACTTCTGGAACTGCCATTTGCGCTTTCACCAAACTTTTTATCTTAGACCAGATGGTTTCAATTGGATTGAGCATAGGCGAATACGGGCTTAGTCTAAGAAGGGTAGCAGAAGATGTGTCAAAAATTTCCTCCAGCCTGGAATGGCAAGGCGCGTTGTCACACACAACTACCACATTTGATACATCATTGCCCATTTCCTCCAACCTATTTAAAAGAGACTGCATCCATTCCTTTGCAGACAAGGCATTGAAAGACCCTCTCTTCCTGTCCATTTTCACCACTCCCATGCTTGATATAGCACCGATAAGGTGTATGTTGGGACCCCTAGAGGCTGGAAGAAGTTGCGTGCTTCGACTTCCTTTCCTGGACCACCCTTGAGTCCTTCGGCAAAACAAATTGAAATTGGTTTCATCAACCCATATAACTTGCTTGCCCAATCTGATCAAATTATTTAGCTGATTAACGTAAGCCGCTCGTTTCCTTTTATTCTCTTCATTATTCATGGTCGTTGGTTCTACATGTACCTTTTTAATTGAGTACATTTTGCCATGAAGCATATTACCCACTGTTGAAACACAAACCCTTTTTTGGAAGTGTGAGAAGATTTTATCAGCCATCGTTTTAAGAGTAAGATCCGGCCTCTCTTCAACCCATGTTAAAACCGTCTCAATTTCACCGTCATTTAAAATCCGAGGTTTCTTTCCCCCTCTATTCTGCCTTTCCACCAAGGTTGTTACCCATCGATGGGCCGTTTTGTAATTCACACCCAGCGAATTGGCGAGCTCAGTCCAATCCTGGCCCCTGCTCGAAGCTTCCACAATTCGCTGGCGATCTTGCTCTGTATATTTGTGGTATTTTCGACGAACAACTGCCACACTGTCTAAAAAAAACTCCATATATCAACATTCAGATGTTTAATTATTCTTGCTACCAACCTTGTACGGATTGCCTACAGAGAGGACATCGGTTGTCATTTGTTTCGGACCAACACTTTTCGTGCAAAAAATGGCCGCATGGAATTAATCGGTGGACCATTCCGCGGCTCATCGTGACCAAACAAATGGAACACACGTCTTTTAATTCCATTGTAATAAAAAATTTATTTCTTGAGGACTCGATGAAAATTTTTTTAAAATTAAGTAAAGTTTCAATGCATGCTAGGTTTGATAGTATTTTCAAGTCATGATAAATTTTTTCTGTCTCTTTCAAATTTTATTTTAAATTAAAATGTTTTCTATGTAAATGCGTGTATTTTGCAGAGGAATCTTTAAGATACATACATATAGCTCATATAGCCAAAGATATTGTCTAAGAATCAGGGTTAATTCTGAAGAAAGCAGAAGCGAATCTGTCCAAACACTTGTACATAGAGTATACGCAAAATAAAAGTTAAGAGCCCAGTATATATCGATCCTTTTCATTTAATAGTTGCATCAATTTTTCTCATTTTCAATTATTTTGTTCTCCATATCATTTGATTTTTTTTCTCATTTTCAATTAATTTGTTCTCAATATCATTTGTTTTTTTCCCATTTTCAATTATCAATTCTAAATATCAATTGCTCTTTTCTCAATTTTAATTAGAAAATCCCAATATTAAATGGACAATCTCATTTTTAATTGCTATTTTCTCAATATGAAATAGAAAACTCAATTCCAAATGTTGTTTTCCCATTTTCATCTTTTCTTTTCTCAATTTTAAATGGAAAATCTCATTTTTAAATGTTTTGTTCTCATTTTCAAATGTAAAATCGCAATTTGAAATGGAAAATCTCATTTTCATTTGTTCTTTTCTCGAATTGAAATGAAAAATCTTATTTTCAAATGATCTCTTCCCAAATTCAAATAGAAATTCTCAATTTCATTTGATCTTTTCTCAATTTCGTATTCAAAATCTCAATTTCATTTAAAAAATCTCAATTTCATATAGAATATCTCATTTTCAATTGCACTATTCTCATATTGAAATGGAATAACTTATTATCAATTGTGTTTTCCTCATTTTCAAATGCAAAATCTCAATTTCAGTTGCTATTTTCTCATTTACAGTTGAAAATGGTGTAGAAAATTTCACTTCTCCGCGATAAGAAAGCAACAATAGCGGACGATAAAAACATTGCTGCAATGCTTACAGGGTAGCCAATTTGTTTTCAAAAATTTGAAAATGTTAGGTTTTTCATGGCTATCTTTTTTCTGCTAACGTCACAGCCGTACAGCCTTTGAAATACTAAATACGTTTATATGGCAGCTAATCGCAATTATAAACTAATCGCGAGTAATGAAGTCGCCGTTTATACGAAAATCCAGAAACAAGAAATTTATTTTTTTTCGTGCTACCAGACTGAAAAAAAAATCGAAGTGGTAGTACACATATGATATTAATATTAGTAATTTTCCATTACGAAGTAGTAAAATGTCCGACTCGGTTATATTTATTCTCCTTTCAATTAATTAATTAATTAATACAAAAAACGAAGCATATTCTAATGAAATGCTGTTCTTTTTCTACGATTCAAATAAACGGCGCTGCCAGATCATCAAAAACAGCCAAATTTGTGAAAAAAGTGGCATCATCTGGCGTATTTATTGTAATAAGTCACACTACTCACGATCAGCGCTGACACTTTTGGGCTTTTCCTACCAAAGCAGGTAGGTATTTTTTTCTTTGGTAGGTTGAATCAGATTTTGGTAGGATTGCGGAAATTTTTTCATTTTGACTAAATATATGGACCCTCCAATAAAATTTTTGGAGGGGCAAAAGTGCCTTTCCCTCCATAGTTGCCGCGCCTGCCGCTCACGATTTATTTTCGTGAGTTAGCTCATCGCGAGTAAGACTCGTTCTCACCGTTTATATTGTTAAATTCGCGTACGCATAAACGTACTAAAAATCTTTTACTAAGCGTAGAGAAAAATCGCAAGAATTTAAATAAATGAATTTTTCCAACAAGATAATACACCTGATTATCTTTTATTTCAGATTTTATGGTTTAGTTATTTTCAAAACAAGTAAAACCATAACAAGGTAGAGTGTTATAGTCAGGCGAGCCTGACAATTCAATACCCAACACATTATACAGTCAGTCAATAAAGTAAGTATACACTGCAAAAACGTGTGTTTTTTTCCAAATTTCTTCTGTGTAAATCATTTTTTTGTGAATGTCATAATTTTCATTTAAAATTTACTTTATTATGTTTCAAATTAAATACCAAACAAATAAATTTATGAAAATTTATTTCAAAAATAAATAATAAAAATCATTTTTACTGTGAAAATCATATTTTTCCATTTGACACCTTCAGTACAAATTTTGAGCTCTTTTACCATAAAAAATCTGAAAAAATACCAAAAGGTAAATTTTCACTAGTTTTTTAATTTTGGTCTTTTCCTAATATTCCAAACTTTCTAAAAATTAAAAAAATTAAATTATTGCACACCTATTTAAAAATTGAAAAAACGAATAAAATTGAGGCTCGATTTTTGATGGAAAGACAAAAGCATTTCGACGTAACGTAGCACATTCACGTATTGCTCTATATTTTACATTTCATTAATGCTTTGTTTTATTGGAATCGATTTAAAATTGTATCAAGTTCAAAGCACTCAAAATGCAAGCAACGATTTCAAAAAGAGGAATGATGTCTTGAGCATACGCACATAAATGTTGAGGTTGATTACAATTTTAAACTATTTTATAACTTCAAAATTTTTAAACCGATTTTCATAAAACATAACATTTTGCAAATTTAAAATATACAGTAGGGTGGTCCTTATTTTAAAAACTTTGTTTTTTTCGCGTGACACCCCGTCATTTTAATATATACCACGAGAAAATGTTTCTGTATTTTTTTGAAATTTTTTAAATGATATTTAGGGGTCGCCAGCGTTCAAAATTTTCCATATAAACTCCATATAAAAATTTGTTAGTTTTATAAAATATATTTTAAAATTATAGCAGTACATTGTTGCTTTCTTATCGCGGAGAAGTGAAACTTTCTAGGTAATTGTCCGTTCGGCCACGACTCTTCTGGAAGGGTAATTGGCGATTCATAGTTTTGACTCAAAAATTTTGAGTGATATTTGTAATCGTATGGCTTAATAAAAATTATTGCTACACACATTTTTCGGTTTTTCCGTACTTTTCTTTCTATTTAAATTTTTTTTTACATGTTTAATTTCTTGCTTTTGATTTTCTTGTGTGGTTATTTGAACCTCCGAACTCTCCCTTTATAGTCATGTGCCCAAAGTCGACACCGTGTTCGCCAAATCAAAATGGCTGGTTTTTTTTTAGCTTATAAGTTTAAAGTCAAATTGCATTTATTTTTTTTGTCAGATCCACTTTTCCAAATTTTTGAAAATCTAATCGGAAGTTGGAATATAAGTTCAAATTCTAAATTTCATTCACAAATGCAATATGCCTTCCAAACAGATTGTGTCACGTATAAAAAAGGCGTTCTCATATTTTTCTTCTAGCGTGTTCTCGCTTTAGCCGAAAGTACGTGTTTTTGACGATACAGTATGAAAATACGCTTGCTTTGAACGAAATTATGCACGAAATTGAACACGTAATTTTAAAAACTACTTTGAACAGTCTTATTTCGAAAAATAAGGAAATTTCGATTGCATGTCATCACTCATGTGATTTTCGCGTGGGTCTTGTTTTCGGTTTCCCGCTTATTCATTCGAACCAGAATACTTAGAATTTGGGCGCACTCGATTCTTTGACACATAAGCATACACAGGCTTTCACACAAACAAACCCTTAGTTAACAAACATACACACAAAGGTTTTCATATGCACAGCCACAATTCTAGTAGCGTTCTTTAGAAAAATATTTTTTATCTATTCTATTAAATTAAAAAAAAATATATCCAGAAATAAAAAAACAAAACTAAAGTTGAAAAAAAAATACTTCCATGAGCCTCGAACCGGAGGCTTCTCGGTTAAGAGGCTAGCATTCATACTCTACGCTGCATTGCCAACGTACTAGTTGCTGTCATACCGCTATATATGCTGTAGACATAATGACGAGAGCACTTTTTCTCTCAGGTTCTGTAACATTTAAATGTTAATTCCCTGTTACAGCACGATTTCTCCCTCTGTTAAATCGATCGGTCTGTTAACGGATCCGCGTGTTCTAGCTAGCTTACATTGACTCTTGCGTATGGGTTCGAACCTTGTTGAAGGATAAAAAATTTTTAACATTAAAAAAAATTTTTTTTTTTGTTTTTTTTTTTCGAATAAAATGTAAATATATCTATAAAAAAGTTAATTTCTGATAAAAATCTTTTTTATTCGGAATTTTTTGGTAAAATGTACTTGCCAAAAACAATTTTCGTCGATTTAATCCTTAAATTTTTGAAATAAAAAATTTTTTTATCCATAGAATTGGAGCACATAAATAGCACATAATTCCCACCTATAAACGATTTTTCGAAAAAATCGTTAAGTGCGAATTTTTGCGGTGTCAAGCTACACCCCCCCTTTCATACAAATTACTTTTGTCCTTAAAATCTGACAAGGACGAGCACAAAATTTTTTAAGTCGGTACATAAATAGCACATAAAAAGCACGTAATTCTGAGAAAAAAATTTTTTGATTTCATGAAAAGGGGGGTGCAGCTTGACGCACCTAATTTTAGGGGCATTTTGAATTCTGTAGCTTTCTACTTGAAGAATAATTTATTATACCTTTTCCGAAGGAAAGGGTATATTAAGTTTGGCTCGGAGTATGTAACATACCAAAGGAGTCGCGATAGATATAGACATATATATATATATTATTGATCAGGGTGACAAGAGGAGTCGATCTAGCCATGTCTGTCTGTCTGTCTGTCTGTCTGTCTGTCTGTCTGTCTGTCGGTCACACTTTAGTTTTTCGTAATTAACTCCTAAGCCATGAAAGATATCATATTGAAATTCGGCATGGACATGAACCAGGTAAATGTCCGTAAAACTGCATAAAAATTGTTTTCGTAGTCCCTCCTTGGGTCGTGGGAAGTGGTTCAGAAGTTTCAAAAATCACGGTTTTTAGGGTTTTTCCTGGATAACTTTTTTACTATACACCCCAGCTTATTGAAATTTGGTGTGTGTATAGCTACCATGTAGACTTAAGCTTTCGCTGAAAAAAAATTGCGACATCGCTATAACTATGGTCATCATCCTACACATTAGAAAAAAACACTCTTTCTCTTATTCTCATATCTGTATACAAAAATGATTTTTATACATTTTCCGAAGGAAAGGGTATATTAAGTTTGGCTCGGAGTATGTAACATACCAAAGGAGTCGCGATAGATATAGACATATATATATATTCTTGATCAGGGCGACAAGAGAAGTCGATCTAGCCATGTCTGTCTGTCTGTCTGTCTGTCTGTCTGTCTGTCGGTCACACTTTAGTTTTTCGTACGTTACTCCTAAGCCATGAAAGATATCATATTGAAATTCGGCATGGACATGAACCAGGTAAATGTCCGAAAAACTGCATACAAATTTTTTTCGTAGTCCCTGCTTGGGTCGTGGGAAATGGTTCAGAAATTTCAAAAATCACGAAAACGTTTTTCGTGGATAACTTTTTTACTATACATCCCAGCTTATTAAAATTTGGTGTGTGTATAGCTACTATGTAGACTTAAGCTTTCGCTGAAAAAAAAATTGCAACATCGCTATATTTATGGTCATCATCCTACACATTAGAGAAAAACACTCTTTCTCTTATTCTCATATCTGTATACAAAAATGATTTTTTTGCTTCTTCTGATTGAATATTTTGCCGCCAAATAAAGTCGTCACTTAAGGTTTAAATTTGGCCATGACCACCATTCGCGAAATTCGCGAAAATTTGATTTTCAATATTTTGAATTGAGTATTTCGCAGCTAAGCAAAATGTCCTCTAAGGGCTAAAATTTGTTCAAGACCACCATTCGCGAAATTCGCAAAAATTTAATTTTCACTAGTTTGAATTGAGTATTTCGCAGCTAGACATAATGTCCTCTAACGGTTAAAATTTGACCACGACCACCATCCGCGAAATTCGCGAAAATTTGATTTTCACTGTTTTGAATTGAGTATTTCGCTGCTAAACAAAATGTCCTCTAAGGGTTAAAATTTGATCAAGACCACCATTCGCGAAATTCGCAAAAATTTGATTTTCACTAGTTTGAATTGAGTATTTCGCAGCCAGGCATAATGTCCTCTAACGGTTAAAATTTGACCATGACCACCATTCGCGAAAATTTTGTGCTTAATAATAATCTCGAGTTTTAGAAGCTAAATCGAAGTACAGATAAGGTGTAAATAGATATCCAAGCTAGAACAACGAAAACGGCAGGAATTTTTGTTAAGGTAATGTTTTAACATATTTTCGGCTGAGGAAAAGGTATGTGTGCAATCGGCTTTGCTGATGTCAACTTCTTTACTTGTTTTGTCTTTATTTTTATGTTTTAAAGCTGTAGCTTGGTTCGCTGCCTCTATTTCCTTTTCCTTCTACTAAGAACTTCTTTCTTTAAATTCAAATATTCAAATTGAAATTTAATCTTCTGCTATAAAAAAATGCAACCCTTGAGGTGAAAGAAATAGTTTTTTTTTTTTTAATTGCAATACTGCCTAAAGCTCCTTCCTTTCAATCTTATCTTCTTCTCTTTCTCATGTACATAGTGTGTATTCTTTCTCACCCTATTGTCTTGATCAGCTGATCTTGACATTGCAATTCTAAAATATATTTTAGGAGCCACTCAAGTGGTTTCCTATTTAATTCCTCCAACAAAACGCAAATTTAAAAAGAAATGTGAGTAATATATACATTGCATATACCAATTACCATTGCAGGATCATCGGATTTGTTAGAGTGTGTTTTTCAGTCTTCAATTCAGTCTTTAATTCAATCTTCAATTGAAATTTCAATTCAAAAATTCTCTATTAAATCCAATTATTAACAATAAAAAATCTAATAATAAAAAAAATATATCCCTCAGAGGATCATCGGATTTGTAAGTGTGTTTTTCTGTTTTCAATTCAGTCTTTAATTTAATATTCAATTCAAATTTCAATTCAAAAATTCTAATATTAAAACCAATTATTAACAAGTAAAGAAGTTTACATCGGCTAAGCCGATTGCACACATACCTTTTCCTCAGCCTTAAATATGTTGAAACATTACCTTAACAAAAATTCTTGCCCTTTTCGTTGTTCTAGCTACACATTATCTGTGCTTCGATTTAGCTTCACAAGCTCGAAATTATATATAAGTACAAATTTTTTGCGAATGGTGGGCATGGTCAAATTTTAACCGTTAGAGGACATTTTGTCTAGCAGCGAAATACTCAATTCAAAATAGAGAAAATCAAATTTTTGCGAATTTCGCGAATGGTGGTCTTGATCAAATTTTAACCCTTAGAGGACATTTTGTTTAGCTGCGAAATACTCAATTCAAAATAGTGAAAATCAAATTTTTGCGAATTTCGCGAATGGTGGTCAAATTTTAACCTTAAGTGACGACTTTATTTGGCGGCAAAATACACAATCAAAAAAAGCAAAAAAAAAAAATCATTTTTGTATACAGATATGAGAATAAGAGAAAGAGTGTTTTTTTCTAATGTGTAGGACGATGACCATAAATGTAGCGATGTCTACATAGTAGCTATACACACACCAAATTTCAATCAGCTGGGATGTATAGTAAAAAAGTTATCCAGGAAAAACCTTAAAAATCGTGATTTTTGAAACTTCTGAACCACTTCCCACGACCCAAGAAGGGACTAAGAAAAAAATTTATGCAGTTGTATGCAGTTTTTCGGACATTTACCTGGTTCAAGTCCATGCCAAATTTCAATATGATATCTTTCATGGCTTAGGAGTTAATTACGAAAAACTAAAGTGTGACCGACAGACAGATAGACAGACATGGTTAGATCGATTCCTCTTTTCACCCTGATCAAGAATATATTTATATGTCTATATCTATCGCGACTCCTTTGGTATGTTACATACTCCGTGCCAAACTTAATATACCCTTTCCTTCGGAAAAGGTATAACAATGAAAAAACTAATAATAAAAAATAAAAAATATATATATATATATGAAAACAATTGTGTATTTTGTTGCACATTAGATGTCCACGTATGAGACTCTTGGCCGCTTGGCTGAGGCTTGTGTGCGCGTGGTATCAGGTGTTTGTGCGTTCGTGGGTGCGAGTGAATATTTTTGTGTGACCCGAATGTTGTCCTTAATATTTATTATTATTTGGTATATTATGCCATCCACTTTTTTCAGACTTCTTAGGCGTTTACCCGGTTGGCGCCGAGCTTGCATCTCCCGTATAATAGGACGTAGGACCTTTGGTATACCCACATATATTTCGGAATTTTCTTCAGCAAGATCTTTTGGATAGTTCTTTGGTGATTTATTTAAATTGATATCATTACAGCATTCATTCCAAATTTCGTCAATGTATCCATCTAGGCTCAACTCATCTGTTACGGGCTCATATAATTGGTGCAGTCCGATTCAAAGATGTCATCCGGAAACTTTAATATAACCTAGGGAAAATACGGAGTTTCATTTCAGAAGAACGATTTTTTATCGAAAATGTTTACATTCATTAATAAAAGAAATCCACCCTGAGCCAACACATTTGTGGTTGCAGACCTGTGAAAGAAAAGAAAAGGAAGCATCAAAATTTCAATATATATAATAAGTGCTGTGCTCACCGGATTATTTCCTCTTGAATATAGTTGATACAAGTGTAACCCAATCGTGAATCTAAGGAGAAAGGGAAAGTAAAATTTTTTTATAACAAATATATACACAGAAAAAAAGAAAAAAAGGAAAAAAAGAAGGAGAAGGAGTGAAATAAAATGGAACTAAGTTAAAATAACTCAGAAACAACTACCGGACAACACAATCAAACAGACACATACACACGAGTACGACAATCACCAATACATTCCATTACAGAATGAATTTCGGAGCAAAATGGGAAGAGCAGATACAGCGTGTGCGCAACAAACTCATCGCCGGAAAAAAGGCTACACATCAGCCAAGGCGGCTACCCGAAATTTTTGAAGAAGTATATGATGCGAAACTAAAACGACCAAGAGCAGTCCTAGCGACACCTAAGCCACCAATCAAAAAGGGCTTATCGACACCACCGTACTGCCAACAGCAGAGCTATACGCCGTGATGCCCGATGGCCCCAGTACATCAGCAGCCGCCAGACAACCCGCGCATAACGATGAAAGCGATGAAACACTCAGTCTAGACGGTTACGAATATGATGACGATGAATGAGAATCCCTGCTACAATAAAATCACAAACTACATCACAAACAACGGCACAACTAAAAACCCATGGCTCAGTGATTTTGTCTTACCTGAAGACGAAATGAAACTCGATGTTCCGATAATGATCCGCGAAGCAGCACGAGAAATTGATAGGACGCGTCCACCCGGTACCGAAAGGAGATTCCTAAAATCAGTGAATGGACTTACCAAAGCCAAAAGAGTGCTAGCCCCCAAAGAACGGCTCAGAAGGACTCCACAGCCCGATATTCCGGTGTACGAGGCTCCCCGCAAGCGACGTCATAGGGGCGGAGCTCGACGAAATCGTCGACATCCATATAGCGACTTAGATGCACGCTAGTCACTGCGAGTCAGACCGAAAATAAATTAAAATTTGAATTATATAGAGAAATTATCGTTAAATCAATTAAGCTTACTAGAACTGAATTAAATAAAAATGAATTACTACTTAGCTACTCATAGAAGCGCACGAAAAAGAAAAAACAATAGTCATAATAAATAATATCCGCAATTGCGAAACAAATGTCATTTGAAACATTCCTAAAATAACAACACGAAAACTAGTGGCACAGGTCAAGAACAGAATGAATCGCAATGAATGTTTATAGGAAAATCAAAACAAATAAACACAAAGCTTAACAATACGAAAGCACTGAAATATTATATTTGCGCGGCTTCTGAATGCAATAAAGTAACTCCGCTCGATTTTGCTCTTGCTCACTATGCCACTATACACTGTTTTCGTGTCCAAAATTTTAGAAAAATAATCGTAAATATTTAAATATTTAGAATTTAGTATTTCGAATAATACGTACACTATTGCACAGTAATTTCCTATTCCACCGGCAACAGCTGTTCCCGTTAAAAGGTGTAGCGATGGAAATACTGGCATCAGAACCCACCAGAGAGGAATGGAAATCCCGCCAACTAATGATGATCAAAGTTAGCTAGAAAAAAATATAGTAAATGACTAGAAATTAAGTCGCAGGAAAAGCTCCGTGGAAAAGGCAAAAACAAATATAAGGGAACAAAGGATTTTTCTAGTTAGGAATAGGAGCTGAAAACCTATAAAAAGAGCACACCTGGGCAGAAGAATTCAGATTGCGTAGAGTCGTTACTCGGCGCTCAACTAAACTCCAAATTAATTTTTTTTTAACTTCTCCTTTTCCACGTTTTGATAAAATTTTTTTTGTTTATTACCTGAGTCTCCGTAGCAGTTTTTTTCCTTCTCAAATTTTTATTTATTTTTAACACCACTTTTATTAGCATATTTATTGTTATCCTAGTTCAAAAATTAATTATAAAATGAATGTAAATGTAATTTTCAAGAAGAAATGAATTGCGTGAGCACAAAACACAGTCAATAAACATAAAAAGAAAAAAATATATGATCCAAAAACTTCCTTATTATTTTCATTCGACCAGTAGCAATGGGGTGATGGGAACACTGTTCCCTGTACCGGTCCATTTGGTTTTTCTTTTTGCTGGCAACGTCTATCGAGTAAAAATGATAGGCTGAGCGCACTTCGTTCGCCTTAGTGCTATACCATCGACCCACTAGGAAATTTTAGTCCAGGTGAGTGATGACAACTTTCGACCAACGTACGTCGACGTAAACGAATGAACGGACTGAATATGGGGAGTATACTAAAAATAAAGAAGGAGCCATAGTACACTCACGGCTGCAAGATTTCGCAGTGGGAGGGCTTGCTCCAGACTAAGGACAGAGACATGTAGGCGGAGTGATGTACTAAGGGGATTCATTGTCGTGTGTTTGATAGATCGGACAGAGATATTTTTATAGGCCTTTTTCTTTTTTTTTCTTTCTTTTTTTCAAATTGCTTTATTTTCCTACTTCCATCCCGACTTGTTTTTTTTTTATCTCCTTGTATTACTCCTTTCTTTTTCTGCCTCCTCAAATCTTTTATTTTTCCTCTTGTCTTATCTGTACCCACACATCGATACGAAAATTTGTTAAATAATGTTAGGATGGTGTGCGGAGTAGCAACAACCCACGCCAACGGCGAACTAGTCGGGGAAGAAGCCACCGTGTCGAACCGCCAAACCGCTACCACAAAACCAACTAGCACAAATAGTAACACATCATCTTCCGGTTCGTGCATTTGGACGGTTTATGGCGGAGCTACCGTTAGATCTGATAGAGAGGCATCCCGGGATGTTGATGGCTGGACCTTGGTATCGAGGAGGCTTTGTTGTCTTCTCTGGCTGATTTTTCTTGGTTCCAGCGTCACACGCTTTGTTTTTGGATTTAGCCTCTCGACCAGATCCGCCGGAAACACTTTGGTTCGTGACTGTAGACTGTTGATGAGTTGCATTGATTCTTGCAGTGTCTGCCCGTTTGTTACTCTATGTGAATGTATGTTTGTGCGTCTGAGTGTGAAAAGAATTTAATGTTCACTATTATTATACAACAATTTTTTTTTTTTTTTTGTTGCAAATAAACGAAAACCAGCACTTTCCATTCTCTTCTTTCCTCCTCCTTAGCTACGTAACAATTCTCTTCTTTTCTAAAGTTCCGTTTATTTTGACGTTGAAATCCATCGATGGTTCGCTCGCCGATCGACCACCAAATCATTGGACATTTAATTGACTATTTCTACCGGTAACTCCAAAGTGACAAGCAGAACCCAAAGAAGGAGCTTTTGATTATTATCTGAGCAGCTCAAAACGTTTTGGTTGTTGTTCCCCGTTGAGGAGTTTGTGTGTGCTGGTTGCGTCGGTGTCTCCGCGTTTTGTGTCTCGGCTGGAAGTAAAAATTATGATTCCGTTGACATCCTTCCCTTGCACACTGTTTCATTTTGCTGGCACTCACGGGTCATGTGTCCGACATTCAAACACGAGAAACATGCTCGGGTTTTCTTTATAAATGACCATCGATCATCAACTTCCAAATTTAGCAGATTGCGACAGTCATTTATTTTATGCGTTGCCTGACACATTATGAACTGTTGGTTATATAGTGGCATATAGCATAATATTGACTTCAATATTAGCTCACTCTAATCGCTTGCTCATCGGCGGTTTCATAATCAATTCCTCTAAAGGACTAGAGTTGGCTATATGTTGTCCTCTGTTCACAAATCTCAGGAATACTCAGAGATTTTTCACTTTTGTTGCAAATAGTATCAATTTTGGCAGACTATTTTTGATCATAGAAGGCAGATCTCTAACTAGCTTCAACTGGCTGTTGATGAATCGCTTTGGCCTTCCAAAACGGAATTTCAATTGATTGATGACATCGTTTATACTGTCAGGCTGGGTGAGTATTGATTTAACTACCCCTTTGGCTTCACCTTTAAGGCATCACTGCAACCGCTGATTGTTTTCGAAGTTTATTTATTTATTTATTTATTTATTTATTTATTTATTTATTTATTTAGTCTATGAACACAAATTCTTTCAGACTTATATGAATTATTAATTACATAACTTATAAATATTCAAAATTAATTAAAACTATTAAGAAGAAAATTATTAAATAACTATAAAATATTACTTAAAGTAACCTTTATGCTATCTTTAGGAAGGAAAAAATCAATAGCATTATTTGCGGAAACAGAATTATATTCTGTTAAAGCTTTATGAATAGGCGCATGTACTGCATAGTTTATGCGTCTAAGGCCCAAGTAAAAAACATCTGCATGCCTAAGGGTTCTAGCGGGTACATTGATATCAATGAGACTGAGTAAAGCAGGACAATCTACTCTTGCACTAACAATATCGGCTATAAGGAGTAACGAAAGCATTTTACGTCTTGACTCCAAGGACTTCAAGCCAATGAGCAAACAACGCACGTAATACGGTGGAAGTTGATCACCAAAATGTAGGTGACGTAAAGCGAACCGCGTGAATACTTTTTGAACACGTTCCAAACGAGAAATATGTGAACTATAGAATGGGTTTCAAACAATAGACGCATACTCTAATTTGGAACGGACAAGAGAAACATACAGCGTTTTTAGAGTATATGGGTCCAAGAAATTTGTTGAATTTCTTCGAATAAAGGCCAGCATTGCATACGATTTCGGAACAATATAGTTGATGTGTTAAATAAAGGTGACCTTTCTATCGAAGAATACTCCCAAATCTTTAACCACATCCACTTTAATAAGAGGGGATTCTCTCAGGGCGTAAGAGGAATGAATAGTGTTATCCGACTTAGAATAAGTGGCACATACACATTTTTCAAAATTTAGATACAAGTGATTTTTTCTCACACCAATTTAATAGTGAGTCAATATCCGACTGTAAGCTTAAGAGGTCAGCCACAGTATCAATTTTTTTAAAGATTTTGAAGTCGTCAGCGAAAAGCAAGCAACGAGAGAATAAAATGACACTAGTTATATCATTTACGAAAATAATGAATAGCAACGGTTCTTATAACCATACACGTCGGTTGATTGGCAATAAGCTCTAGAAAAGAATGGCCAATCTTCTGGTTGACCACTGAATTCAGGCAAATCTTGCATTTTCTTCGGCATCATAAATTCACGTCCAATGCTAATAGCCGTCAGACCTGGCTAGCTAGCCCCCTCCCCACTACCTACAGAACAAACACAAACATAAACATAAACAAACATAAGCGATATGGCGATACACTTCGTACCTAATGCCAGTTCGTCCCATCTCATAATGCGAACTGTGATAGAAAACAGAAAAACGAAAGGCGAGTGTTAGAAGCTTGCGTAAAAGCATGATACAAGAAAACAAGATAGCGCCACTTCAGTACCGCTATTTTGAGGCTCTCTTTGAGAGCCGAAAATTGAGTTTGTGACGTCACTGAGTGAGAAATTGTTGTTGTTTCCCATGCTATTCAAAAAAGTAAAAAGCCGGTTTAACATGGGAAACAACAACAACGAATCGCGATTTTGAGTTTGTGACGTTTCCTCTCTCAACTGGCGCTATCTTGTTATTGTATAATGCGTAAAAGGACAATTCATGAATGAATTGTGCGTTTGTTTTCGCGCAGAGTAAAAGGCAAGGAAGTTTTTAATGCTTGTGCGCATGCAAAGGCTGCTTGACGAAACGAAGAAAAAATAGCCAAACACAGTGTGCAATATTTGACTATTTAAAATCTTTCTTATGACAAGTTCTATTTTACTTATTATTGATATAATTTTTATAGTAAAATAAGAATTGAAATGTTATCAAATTGTTTCAAGACATTAAGAAAGCTATTTTGCTGAATTTTGTATTCATAATATATAGTTCATGAAAACTTTTTTCATAAAATGAAAGGAAGAGAATCGATATTTCCACACTGTATCATACTTTTAAATTTTTTTTTAGTAGGATTGATTGAAATGAGCAAAATTCGTTCGTGGAAGGACGGTGGAAGGGAAAAGAAGTTCTATATGTATGAGCAAAAGAATGCTTGTATTTATTTAAAATGGAATGATTCAGCTTGTTTACATTCGATGGTGCAAAATACGTTGTCCCTTGAAGACCCATAAAAAAGATTTTTGAAAATTTCAATTTTGCTTTGACCTCAACAATTTTTTCTCTTATATTTATATATAATATTTTGGTAATATTCAAAAAAAAAATCCTTAAATTAATTGAACAAATTTCAATATAAAGGCAATTCAAAAAGTCTTCTAAAATAAATTTTTAATTTAGCCCCACCTAAAGGGAGTATTTTTACAGCAGAAAATACTAATTTCAGCAGAGGAAAAATTTTAAAGAGATTTAATTGTTAATATCAAAAGTAAAATTACATTAGCATCAGAAAAACATCAGGAAAAAATTTTTTTTTCGATTGCTAAAAATTTACATTTCGTAATAGCAATGCTTGCACCCTAGGCCCGAAAAATATATTAAAGTAATTTAATTTAATTTAACTTAATTTATTGAGTATTCGATCGGATGTCACAAGATCTTAGATCTTATGTTTCAGACATCCGTCATTAATAAGGAAGACGCGGACTGTATACAAAAAACAAAATATAATAAAAATACAAGAAAAAAATAAAAAATAAAATTTCCTAAAGATAGTTAACAATATTCATTCTTATAGCTAAACACCTATTGCACCTATTACACCATACAATCACTTAACATGAAAATTAAAAAGAAAAAAAAATAAATAAATAAATAAATAAATAAATAAGCACATCAATAAATAAATAAATAAATAACTTTGACTTAATAGTAGGTACAAAAAAAATTAATAAAAATTATTTACTCTTGAAATATTCTAAAAGCTCCTTTTTAAAGGTAATCGATTTGCCGATGCGTTGCAAATAAATAGGTAACGAGTTCCAAAGACGCGTACTACAGACAAAAAATTGACGATCAGATATGATCGAGCGCGATGCAAATGTTATTAGTGAATTATTTCGCTTAGATTTTGTAAATTTCAGTTTATTGAAAAGCTGCTTGGGTTCTCTTGTGAAAATTATTTTGTGTAAAAGAAGCAGACATTTAAAGTTGAGAAAATCGTCGAATGCGATTCCATATATTTTCACTGAGTGTGCACTGATGCGATCGTAACGCTTGAGGTCAAATATATATCTTGCGATATTGTTAAAGATGACATTCAGTTTTTGTCGGTGGTTAGAATCACACATTGCATAAATTTCACATCCGTATGGGAGAGTTGGCAGGAGGTAAGTCTTGGCGAGCAACATTCTTATGTGTGTAGGTACATAGGTTTGTGTTGCCCATAGATTGCGCAGCATTCCATAAACCTTTCCAGTTGCATTACAGAGTACCACCCAGATTTTTTACTTTGGAGACATAGCCCAGTGCCTCATTTGCTATTTTAATCTTTGGTAGGTCCGAGTAATCGATTGTTTTCTTACTGATCACAATGCATTTGGATTTTTTGGGGTTTAAGCTCAGATTATTTCTACCGGCCCACTGCGCAATACAGCTCAATGCATGGTTGAGAGACGAAACACAGCTTTCAATTTTATCTACTTGACATTCTGTATATATTTGCACATCGTCGGCGTACATGTGCATGTCGCAGTCGTACAAATGTAAAGGGAGATCATTGATGTAGCAGGAAAACAGGATTGGTCCTAATATAGATCCTTGTGGAACGCCTTCTGTTAAGGCTAACGGTGATGAAAACTGGTTGTCAAAGAATACCGACTGTTGTCTTCCACATAAATATGAATTTAAAAGCTTAGTAGCGGAAGATGCGAAGTGGAATTGGTCTTCAAGTTTTCTTATCAATATGGAATGGTCAACTGAGTCAAAGGCTTTCGAATGATCTAGGAGAGTGAGAAAAGTTATTTTATTGCAGTCAATATTGCGTCGAATGTCTTCGGTTACGTCAAGCAAAGCTGTAATGCAGCTTCTGTGCTTTCGAAAACCTGATTGCTTTTCAGAAAGTAACAGGCATTCTGTGAGATGAGCATTGATTTGTTTGTTGGCTAGAAATTCAAATGCCTTCGATAGAATTGGCAGTATCGCTATAGGTCTAAAATCACCCTCGGATTTCGGAGTTGGTATAATTTTAGCATGTTTCCAATTGCGTGGAAATACGGAGGTCATGAAAATTGAATTGAAAACGTACGTCACATAGGGCAAAAGATGGGGCAAAAGAATTTTGAGGAACCTGGGACTTACTCTGTCTAGCCCTGTTGCATCAGACTTTATCGACGAAAAACTCTTGTATACTTCTAATTGACTTACACACCTAAAACTAAACGAATTATTTATAACAGCAGGGTTTCTAAAGGAACTATTTGTCACAAAGGAGGTTGGTGCACAGGCTTGATTATCACAGATGGGTTGCTTATCACATATGTTATTGAAAACAAATTTACGATTGAGGGCATCGAGATCAACGATCTGCGTTTTTTGAGAATTTTCTTTACCGATCCCAATACTGTGAATAATTTTCCACTTGCTTTTGCTGTCAGCGGCCTCAGAAAATTTTGCACTAAAGTACTTTCTTTTTTCTACTCTAATTTTTTTGATGACTTGCGAACGAAGATTTCTGAAGAGATTATAAAAAAGAGGATTTTTGTATCACTTCCACTTTTTGTAGGCTAAGTTACGCTGTTGGATGAGATTATTTATTTCTCGATTAAACCAGGGCTTACGTGATTTATTTGGGACTTTCTGTTTTAATGGCACGTGCATGTCATATAAGAAGTTTACGTTATTTTCCAATAACTGAACTTGTTCATCAACAGACGTCATGTAATAAATTCTGTCCCACCCAAATCCTTCTAAGTCATGTAGAAGGGAAAGGTGGCATAGATTTTTATAGTCACGATAAAAGAATAAGTCTGGTGAGTTTTAAGATGTCTGAAATTGGAAGGAAAGGAAAAATTTATTTTAGAAGACTTTTTGAATTGCCTTTATATTGAAATTTGTTCAATTAATTTAAGGATTTTTTTTTTGAATATTACCAAAATATTATATATAAATATAAGAGAAAAAATTGTTGAAGTCAAAGCAAAATTGAAATTTTCAAAAATCTTTTTTATGGGTCTTCAAGGGACAACGTATTTTGCACCATCGAATGTAAACAAGCTGAATCATTCCATTTTAAATAAATACAAGCATTCTTTTGCTCATACATATAGAACTTCTTTTCCCTTCCACCGTCCTTCCACGAACAAATTTTGCTCATTTCAATCAATCCTACTAAAAAAAAATGTTAAAAGTATGATACAGTGTGCAAATATCGATTCTCTTCCTTTCATTTTATGAAAAAAGTTTTCATGAACTATATATTATGAATATAAAATTCAGCAAAATAGCTTTCTTAATGTCTTGAAACAATTTGATAACATTTCAATTCTTATTTTACTATAAAAATTATATCAATAATAAGTAAAATAGAACTTGTCATAAGAAAGATTTTAAATAGTCAAATATTGCACACTGTGTTTGGCTATTTTTTCTTCGTTTCGTCAAGCAGCCTTTGCATGCGCACAAGCATTAAAAACTTCCTTCCCTTTTACTCTGCGCGAAAACAAACGCACAATTCATTCATGAATTGTCCTTTTACGCATTATACAATAACAAGATAGCGCCAGTTGCGAGAGGAAACGTCACAAACTCAAAATCGAGATTCGTTGTTGTTGTTTCCCATGTTAAACCGGCTTTTTACTTTTTTGAATAGCATGGGAAACAACAACAATTTCTCACTCAGTGACGTCACAAACTCAATTTTCGGCTCTCAAAGAGAGCCTCAAAATAGCGGTACTGAAGTGGCGCTATCTTGTTTTCTTGTATCATGCTTTTACGCAAGCTTCTAACACTCGCCTTTCGTTTTTCTGTTTTCAATCACAGTTCGCATTATGAGATGGGACGAACTGGCATTAGGTACGAAGTGTATCGCCATATCGTTTATGTTTGTTTATGTTTATGTTTGTGTTTGTTCTGTAGGTAGTGGGGAGGGGGCTAGCTAGCCAGGTCTGAACGGCTATTAACATCCAGCGTCTCAGGGAGCAGGCGAATGGCAGGGACCTTCGCTGAGGTGCTAGCTAATTGGTCAGCCTCGTAGGAGGAAGTGCGTCTTTCTATCAGACCAATGGACAGTGTTTGGTACGGTCATGTCTCTGCCAAACTCTGTCCGCCGACATTTGTGCGGGGGTGAAGGAAAACACCCTAGGCTTGCAAGGGGGGAATGAGTGACATTGTTTTTGATAAGTATTTAGTAGCGTAACGGGTGACAGCTTCGATTTGAATGAGCAGAATGTATGAGACCCAAACAACCCCCTAAGCTGCGGTGGAACAGCTATGGCTGTAGCAATTGGTCGCGGGGTAGAGCGGCGTTATAGCTAACTGCGGATATCGGGCGATCTCTGCTTTTAATAAGCCTTTCGTTGGTACAAGAGCTCTGCCGACGGTGACTGTTTCCTTCCCTATTACTCGTGGGAATCACATGGATGAAAATTCAAAAAATTCCAAAGGGGTTGATGCGCTTCTTACAGCATCAAACATTGCTGCTGCCGGGCAGCCAGTGAGTGATGTCCTCATGACCATAGGGTCTAAGGACAAAGGTAGCAATTCAGGTGGCGCTGCTGGGCACATCTACGAGAAATCAAAAATTGTGGAAAATTACGGTTTTCGACAATTGAGCGAGTTGAGCGGCACAGACAAGGCCAGAAGGGATTTGTTAAGCTAACTTCCGTCCAAAAGAGGCGTTTCAAGCTCTATCTGAGCCAAGGTCTCTCTAGGGAAGCTGCCTTCGACAAGGTTGCAGATTTGAAGCCGAAATCACCCGTAAAACCGGCGCTCTCGGACGAAAAGTCCACGTCATTGGGCAAGAAACCCAAGCCCAACCCGGAGCAGGGGCACTCTAACCCCACTTTCAGCGAGGTGGCTGGTCGGGCCAAGGGGATCAAACTAGGGTTTGTCCCTCTTGACTTAACTAGCAGTCCTCTTAGTAGCGTGCAGGTGGCACAGCTACAAGAGGCCATTATTGCGACCGCCATTGAGCTCAGCTCGGACGAGCTTGACGAGGTGAATTTGCAGGCTGTTTTCCTCAGACGGGCTGGCTCATGTTGTTGTGCTCTAATGAAACTACTGCTGAGTGAGTTAGAAAGAATGCAGGTCAGATTTTGCACAAGGCTGGTTTTGAGTGCAAAGTGGCGGAGGAGACGGAGCTCCCAAGGTCGCACCTTGTGCGGGGTTATTTCCCACACAGCTTGGACGTTGAGAGTTCGATGATCTTAGCTTCCATTGAAGCTCAAAACAAGCTGAAGGCAAAGACCTGGAAGGTGTTGCAAAGGACCGCTGAGGGTTCGCTGCTTCACCTGGTCATGGCAATCGACGACGCTTCCTGGTCGACACTGGTCGAACAGAACGGCAGGATTGCCTACAGGTTCACGCACATGAAGCTGTTGTTGAAAGGCATCAACGACAGAGGTGCAAAGCAGACTGCAGGATCGGTTGAATAGAAGGCTCAACAGCGTAAACCGACTGCAACTAAGGTAGCACCGTTGCAACCGGCACCAGCCTCTGAACTGCCATCTTCAAGCGCGGCAGCCATTCGTCAGGGCATCTTGTGACCACCTGTGGGTAAGCGGGCACCAACGCCGAAGGAGCGTCCCATTAACAAGCGCCCACGGAGGGCACGACTTCAGAGAGAAGTCGCTGCCTCTCTAGATGCGACCAAGGCACCTAAATGAGCACCCTTAACGTGCTCCAGGCGAACCTGCATCACGCAAAGGGAGCGTCGGCCACCTTATGCAGGACTTTCGCCTTGAAGGGACTTACCATAGCGCTCACTCAGGAGCCATGGGTAGTCGAAGGAAAGGTGTGTGGCTTACAACATCAATCATGTAAGTTGATCTATAAACGTGACATTGAAATGCCACGGACTGCATTAATGGTCAGAAATGGTACCAATTGCATTCCGATTCCAGAATTTATACAGAGGGGCTTGGTGGCGGCTATGTTCGAGGCCCCTACTTATTGCGGCACCCGGGACATTGTAATAGCGTCGGCTTACTTCCCGGGTGATGTTGAAGAAGCTCAACCTGAATCAATTAAAAGATTGGTAAGTTATTGCTTTTCAAAAAACTTACAATTTATTGTTGGTTGCGATGACAATGCGCATCACACAGTATGGGGCAGTACTGGGGTTAATAACCGGGTGCAAATGTTGTTGGAATACCTCATGGGCAACAACATTAGCATTTTGAACAAGGGTTCAGAATCCACCTTTATTTACTCCATTAGAAAAGAGGTACTTGATCTCACTTTATCTAGCCAATTTATCTCCAATTATGTTTTTAACTGGAGAGTCTCAAAGGATATTTGCTTTTCTGATCACCAGCATATTAGTTTTGATTTGCCAGGACAGAACACTTATTATAATATCTTAAGTAAGCACATGAACTGGAGTGCTCACAAGCTAACTTTAGCCAGCAAGACTGATTTGCTGATCAACACTATCAACTCTCTTGAGGAGTTGGATGTGGCAGCCAATCAACTTAGTCTGGCGATCTCCCTCGCCCATCAGGAAGCCTGTAAAGTCAAACCACGTTACTCCAGGCGGGATGTGCCGTTGTGGAACAACAGGCTTTATGATATGTGTAGGGAGGTTAGGAAGCTTTTCTACGCAGCGAAGCGTTCAGGGAAATGGAAGACCTAAAAAAGATCCCTGACCACATATAATAATGAAATTAGGAAATCGAAAAGGACTTCCTGGAGAACCTTCTGCGGCAGTATCAACGACTGCCCACAGGCGGCTCGCCTACATAAAGTTCTGAGGAAATCTCATCTGAAACACTACAATACTTGCTAAACGTACAAAAACCCCGCGGGCCAAAGGATTGTCATATTTTCTGATAGTCAGGCCTCTATTAAAACCCTTTCATCCTGGGCTTTTAAGTCAAAGCAAGTCCTCGAATGCTTTGGACTACTTCAGAAACTAGCGACACGCAATAAAGTTGATTTATTTTGGGTCCCTGGTCACACGGGGATTGATGGTAATGAGCTAGCTGACAGTCTAGCAAGAAAGGCATCAAACACCCCTTTTATCGGTCCTCAGCCTTTTTGTGGGTTGAACTGGGCGGGTATTAAAGAAAAAATCAGAGAGAAAGAAAATCTCCTTCGCCTTGTGTACTGGGACGACTTTTCCGGACTGAGGCAGAGTAAATTGCTTATAAAACCTTACTCTTACTCCAATATTCTTAAGCTTTCAAAAGATAGCATAAGATTGCTTACGGGTTTTCTTACTGACCATTTTGGGCTTAAGTATCACATGCACAAACTTTGCCTTTCCGATAACTTGGATTGCAGATTATGCCTCGAAGACGAGGAAATAACTTTGCACATTCTTTGCGAATGTCCTGCCTTAGTACATCGCAGAAGAAATGTATTCCATTCGGAATTTCTGTCATTAGGACAAATTAGGAGTTTTTCTCCAGAGGTGATTCTGGAATTTTTTAGGAGAGCTATGAGGGGCTTTTCATAAAAATAGTGAATCTTGGCACAATAGGTCATCTGGGCCGCAGTGCCAGCCTTTGGGCAGATTCACACTCCATATTATAATTATTATTATTATTACACAATAATACTGTACACAGCACTACGACAAAAAGCTTAGTACAACACTTTTAGTGTTCGATTTTGATGCACCTGTTAATCTCAAGAGGAAGTCCGCTTCTTTATTCAATATCGATGATTATTCGAAAAAATTAAAGTACCAGATTCAAAGAACGCATGAATTAGTACGATAAAATCAAGAAAAAGGAAAACAAAATTCGAAAATATATTATGATAAGGGAACGAAAAATAGAGATTTTAGAGTAGGAGATAAGGTCTGGCTGAAAAACCAAACCAGAAAGAATAAACTTTCGCCTATTTGGGAGGGACCTTATAAGGTTGCATGACTTCCCACTTCTGTAAATGTAAGAATTCAATACTGCTAGCGACGACAGATGGCCGAAAACGCAAGCTGGCGTTTCGCACCTCCGCATAAGCAAGTGCAAAATTACAGCATAGGTGAGCATACCTGGATAGGTCAGCATGCATCAGCAGGCCAACGACACCGTTCCCGAGAACACACCAGCGTCTGCATAGCGCAGACGTAGGTTAAGAATTATTAGTATATAATCTTTGTATTTTAAACTAAGAAAATAGTTGATAACGGACCTTTAATTCGCCGTTCTAAATAATAAAAACATAAAAAGGGCTTTTCGTTCAAATATTCGGTCCGATAGGCGAGTGCAGGATTTCGGTAAAATCCTCACACCAATTATTGGATAAGCACAAGTAATCCTTTATTCTACAATTGTTACAAACCTAGCCTAATTATTATCGATTATGTGGTCTGAATTGTTATCGAGATTTAAAGAATTTTTATCATGTTCAATGTTGGCATACCTGTATGACAGTTTGTCAGCACCACAGTTCTTGCTTTTCTTTTTCTGATATGGCAACACCGAATTGACCGAAATGAGCGCAATTGTAAAGGTGCATTGTAATTCAAGAACCCAAAAGGAAAGGTCGATCAAAAACTGCGATAAGCTTTATTATTGTTTATATATTGGTTTATATCTTATTGTGATTTATTTGTTGTAAAAATAACGACAATGAAAGCATCAGCGTTCAGTTAATAAATGCGTGAAAACAAAGCTAAAATGTTCGTTTAAGCAAAATCGCACTTTCCTTCGGAATTGCACGTCTATTCGGAAACTGATTCCGTAATTGTTGTTGCGTGAGCGTGCGAAGGGACTATACAGTGGGCCCGCAGAGTGTGGAGAGAAGTTCTTTGCTTAAGTAATAACTCCACCAGTCCGCCGGAGTCCAGTTAAGCTGAGAAGCAAGCAAGTGCCAGCACGGAGATTGCAAGAGTAGCCAGCGCAGGATTAGATGCCCCAGATCCTTCAAGTCTAGTAACAGTCAAGTAAGAAGGTCTACGTCAGCAACCCACAAAGAACAACTGAAGCCGCAGACGGAAATTCAAGCACTGTGAATCTGCATCGTCATCAAGCGAGGTTAGTGACCATAACTTCAATATTTCAAATGTTGAAACTCCAGTCGCCATTGCTTTCACAAACACAACGGCACAAGAGCGCCCTTACACAAAAGTAATAAGTCCAGCGTTGCCCGCCACTGCCAGCGTAGCGACGCCGTCGACACAATCTGCATATGAGTATAATCCTACTAGTGCATCGCCGTCAACGATTGCCTGCGTCGCTATGCCGCCGACGCAAAAAACAAATGCATGTAATACAGTTAAAGCATCGACGTATTCAGCCGACGCCGAATCTACAACGTCGACGCTAGCTGCGAATGCTTTTGACGACAACAGAATTCAGCAGACATCTGTACTGAGTGTTACCATGCCGTTAACACGAATTCAAACTGTGTACGACACGTCAATGGCCGTTCGTTCGAAAAATTTTATGCCACCATTTTCTTCACACGTTCAAGCCAGCATTTTATAAGACCCATCCGATGCTTACAGGAAAAATAGCATTGGACGTGAATTTATGATGCCGAAGAAAATGCAAGATTTGCCTGAATTCAGTGGTCAACCAGAAGATTGGCCATTCTTTTCTACAGCTTATTGCCAATCAACCGACGTGTATGGTTATAAGAACTTCGAAAACAATCAGTGGTTGCAGTGATGCCTTAAAGGTGAAGCCAAAGGGGTAGTAAAATCACTACTCACCCAGCCTGACAGTATAAACGATGTCATCAATCAATTGAAATTCCGTTTTGGAAGGCCAAAGCGATTCATCAACAGCCAGTTGAAGCTAGTTAGAGATCTGCCTTCTATGATCAAAAATAGTCTGCCAAAATTGATACTATTTGCAACAAAAGTGAAAAATCTCTGAGAATTCCTGAGATTTGTGAACAGAGGACAACATATAGCCAACCCTAGTCCTTTAGAGGAATTGATTATGAAACCGCCGATGAGCAAGCGATTAGAGTGAGCTAATATTGAAGTCAATATTATGCTATATGCCACTATATAACCAACAGTTCATAATGCAGCAGCAAAAGAAACGTGTCGCAACGCTTGGAAGGAATGTCATTACGGAAACCACATAATGTTTTAATTGCCATGCCGATGAGAACAAAACTTGCAGGAGATTCAACATCTAATTTTGATTCGCGAGGCAAAACGACCAGACCACACACAAACTCCTCAACGGGGAACAACAACCAAAACGTTTTGAGCTGCTCAGATAATAATCAAAAGCTCCTTCTTTGGGTTCTGCTTGTCACTTTGGAGTTACCGGTAGAAATAGTCAATTAAATGTCCAATGATTTGGTGGTCGATCGGCGAGCGAACCATCGATGAATTTCAACGTCAAAATAAACGGAACTTTAGAAAAGAAGAAAATTGTTACGTAGCTAAGGAGGAGGAAAGAAGAGAATGGAAAGTGCTGGTTTTCGTTTATTTGCCACAAAAAAAAAAAAAATTGTTGTATAATAATAGTGAACATTAAATTCTTTTCACACTCAGACGCACAAACATACATTCACATAGAGTAACAAACGGGCAGACACTACAAGAATCAATGCAACTCATCAACAGTCTACAGTCACGAACCAAAGTGTTTCCGGCGGATCTGGTCGAGAGGCTAAATCCAAAAACAAAGCGTGTGACGCTGGAACCAAGAAAAATCAGCCAGAGAAGACAACAAAGCCTCCTCGATACCAAGGTCCAGCCATCAACATCCCGGGATGCCTCTCTATCAGATCCAACGGTAGCTCCGCCATAAACCGTCCAAATGCACGAACCGGAAGATAATGTGTTACTATTTGTGCTAGTTGGTTTTGTGGTAGTGGTTTGGCGGTTCGACACGGTGGCTTCTTCCCCATTTTCGCTCTCTGAGAGAATGCTTTATAATTGCGGTACCCGAAATGGCGCTATCTTGTTTTCTTGTATCATGTACGCGGGTTATAGGAAAACAAAGGTACCACTTCGTGGTTTCAAAACAGGGAAAAGGTACATACGTGAAACTCCTCCAAAAAGAGGGGGAAATGTAACGAAGTAAAAATTTCCGAAATAAATTTTATCCTCATACATTTAAAATTTTTATTTATTTATTTTATCATTCTCCGGAAGTAAGCTTATTTAACATTATTTTGTTAACATTTAAAGTGGTTTAAGTTTTTTTTACAAGGTGCAAAAACATGAAAGATATGAAAAATATATAAATATAGTAAAAATATAAAAAAAGAATGAAAGAAAAAAAGTATAGAAGATGTACTTCTTAAATAGAAGTATAAGTTTTCTTGCAAGCATAGTTAAGACACATAGATCTCCCACCATGGACAGAAACCAAAGACTTAAAAGATCTAAAGCGACCACACGAAGATCAGCTGCGGCGAGCTTTCTGCACACGCCACCAATATGTCATCCTTTTTTCACATGGTATCAATAATAGGATTCTTTTGCACTAAAAAGCTCTGTGCCGGAAGAATGTAAAGGTAGCCATATCAGCGCTGAAAGTTCAGTCAGTGTCCAGATCACGGACCATATTTTTTTTGGCCATCTGTCGTCGCTAGCAGTATTTTGTAAGCCACAATATAGGCTGCTTCACTGTTTGATTCATAAGATTGGAAGTAAACAAGTTACAATGCAATGTTTACAAATGTAAGCTTATAGCAAGTTTGTAATAAGCTTTTATTGTTTTTGGGTTATAATACTTTGTCTTAACGCTCCTGCTTGCATGCTTTCCCAGCAAACATTTAGACGACGCTTTAGCGATAATTATTCGACTCTTCGATATATACATATGGCCCTAACGACATTCCGTCAGAAATCCCCAAAATATCGCGTATTCGTCTTTCAGACAAGCATTGCCAATGTCTCTTATGGAAATGGTTTACACGTTGGTTTTTGAAATTAAGTATAAAAAAATCACGTATCCGTGATCATAGAAAAGATTATTCTATTGAAAAATAAACCAAACTTCAAGCCATTTTGATTTGACGTACACGATGGCAACGGGTGAGCACGTGACTAAAAAGAGAGACTTCCGAGGTTCAAATCCCGTGTATATTTTAATGATGACATTTCCCCACGACATGAATCGCCCGACTTATATTCGAAACAGTTGATATAAGATGGCTCCGAAAAAATATAACAACGCAAATTCCAAAGTTTCTTTTTTCCTATTTGTTCTCTTCTGAATTACTATTGAATTGTTTCTACGAGTAAGCATCAAATATTGAATAAAGCATTTAAGCAGGATTACATAGGATCCTTCGCCTTTTATTCGATACATTTTTTGGTGCCTCCTGTGAGGATCATCGGCTTTGGCGTGTTAGGGTTTTGGATGCTGAAGGATACCTCCACACATGGCAGAGCTGAATCTTCGAGAAGCCGCATTCAAGTGGCTAGAACGCTTCCATGTCTCGATGGAAAGGAAAGCTCACCCAATGGAGTCCTTGGCCGCTCAACAATGGCTAAAAACGCTGCAGGTCCGATCGCTTTACGACAAACAATTATGCACTAATTTCAAGGGCAGAGAAAGGAGAACTAGTAGAGCACATTGCGTTGACTGAAAAGGTGATTACCATGTACAATGCGTGTTTCGTTGCCCTGAGCAGGATGGTGCAGCCACGGACGCCAGGTCACTCTCAAGTGTCGAAATGAAACTGGATCCGCTCGCTATTCCGGAATTCGATGGAGAACTGCACAATTGGCTTGCATATAAGGAAGTCTTCGAAACTTTGGTGCACAATGTTAGTTAGCCGGATGCACACGAGCTTGGCAAGCTCCGAGCAGCGGTGAAAGGTAATGCCGTTCCCCTGGCCGGTGGCATTTATTCCGGAGGTTACCTGGAAGTTTGGAATGCACTGAAGCTGCGGTATGACAATCAAAAGCTCGTAGCTGAGAGGCATTTTACGCGTTTTTATACCTTTTCCGAAGGAAAGGGTATATTAAGTTTGGCTCGGAGTATGTAACATGCCAAAGGAGTCGCGATAGATATAGACATATATATATATTCTTGATCAGGGTGACAAGAGGAGTCGATCTAGCCATGTCTGTCTGTCTGTCTGTCTGTCTGTCTGTCTGTCGGTCGCACATATCATATTGAAATTTGGCATGGACTTGAACCAGGTAAATGTCCAAAAAACTGCATACAAATTTTTTTCGTAGTCCCTTCTTGGGTCGTGGGAAGTGGTTCAGAAGTTTCAAAAATCACGATTTTTAACGTTTTTCGTGGATAACTTTTTTACTATACATCCCAGCTTATTGAAATTTGGTGTGTGTATAGCTACTATGAAGACTTAAGCTTTCGCTGAAAAAAAATTGCGACATCGCTATAACTATGGTCATCATCCTACACATTAGAAAAAAACACTCTTTCTCTTATTCTCATATCTGAATACAAAAATGATTTTTTTTTTTGCTTCTTCTGGTTGTGTATTTTGCCGCCAAATAAAATCGTCACTTATGGTTAAATTTTGACCATGACCACCATTCGCGAAATTCGCAAAAATTTTATTTTCACTATTTTGAATTGAGGTTTTCGCAGCTAGACAAAAGGTCCTCTAACGGTTAAATTTTGACCATGACCACCATTCGCGAAATTCGCAAAAATTTTATTTTCACTATTTTGAATTGAGGTTTTCGCAGCTAGACAAAATGTGCTCTAACGGTTAAAATTTGACCATGGCCACCATTCGCGAAATTCGCAAAAATTTGATTTTCACTATTTTAAATTGAGTATTTTGCAGCTAGACAAAATGTCCTCTAAAATTTGACCATGCTCGCCATCCGCGAAAATTTTGTGCTTAATAATAATTTCGAGTTGGAGAAGCTAAATCGAAGTACAGATAAGGTATAAATAGATATCCAAGCTAGACAACGAAAACGGCAGGAATTTTTGTTAAGGTAATGTTTTAACATATTTCAGGCTGAGGAAAAGGTATGTGTGCAATCGGCTTAGCCGATGTAAACTTCCTTACTTGTTTTAATATTAACCCAGTCCAGGAGTAATCTCAAAAATCTTTATTCGCCGTCATCGATGCAGTGGAGAAAAGTCTCCGGGCACTAAAGGTAATGAATTTACCAGTGCAGCGCTGGGATGCGCTTACGGTTCCAATTGTGAAATCCAAACATGGTGTATGACATGTTCAGCCACCGAGCTCCCATAGCTCAAGCATTGTTGCAATTTCTTGCACAGCGCGCCCACAGTCTAGCTAGTGACTGCGAAAAGGGCGCTAAGAAGATGGATGCACATTCTCGTGAAAATGTCGTGCGTTCGCATACGGCTAAGACCATCCCCGAATCGCATTGCACGTTCTGCAACGAAAGCCATCGAACATCAATACCATATTGTGTCAGAACGACGCTCCAATGGCTTCAGTGCGTGCGACGACGCCGGCGCCAGAGGTTGCATGAACTACGGCTTTGGCCTCGATCTCCTCCAGCTCAGAACCCGAGTAGTCTCCAGGGAACAATCTACGGACGTTCATGGCAGTAAACCAATCTACAGTATTACTCGCTACAGCAAGAGCATTAGTGTTTGACGAGCACGGTGAATCCCGTGTGGCTCGTATACTCTGCGACCCGGGATCTCAGGCGAGCTTTATAACCGACAGGTTGGCTAATCTCTTGCGTTTTCCAAAACGAAAACACAACTTGATGGTGGAGGGTATTGGAGGATTTCCGCATACCCGTTTATCTAGCAGCGTGAGCGTAGGCGTGAGGTCCCTGCAGAGGGGCGACAATTTTAAGTTGAACGCTTTGGTAATTCAAACGATTACTAGAGTAACTCCCTCACTCCACGTGAATATGCAACAATGGCCGCATCTGGCAGGGCTCTCCCTTGTAGACCCTCAGTTCGGCACGCCTGGTGGCATCGACATGCTGCTAGGCGCAGAAGTGTGGGGTCTCATTGTGGAAGGATCCATTCGCCATGGTTGCCAGAATGAACCGCAATTTCAATGTACCCGCTTGGGATGGGTCGTCTTTGGACCGGCGTCGACAGCTGCTACTAACGAGACCATACCAATGACATTCAGGGCCCAATTATCTAAGGAAGAGCTTATGGACGAGCTATTGGAAAACCTCTAGAGGATTGGCGGACTATCGAACAACTCGTTGGAGGATAATCACGAGTGCGGCCGATTGTTTTCTACGACGTACTCTCGAAGAGATGATGGAAGGTACATAGTCCATATACCACTTAGTCGTCTGAGTGATGAGCTCGGTGGATCCTACATTCAAGCATTGCGACAGTTTGAGAGCTTGGAACGCCGACTCCCTGGAAACGGTCAACTACGGGCACGGTATACTCAGTTCATGAGGGAGTGTGCGGCCTTAGGCCATATGACGAAGGTAACTGATTTGGGAGATAAGAAGAACTATTACTACATACCTCATCATGCCGTGATCAATAAATTAAGGGTAGTGTTCAACGCGTCGGCACGCACCACCAACGGACTATCGCTCAACGATATTCAGCATGTCGGACCAACTATTCAGGACTCCATAGTGAACATAATTCTGAGGATTCGCAGATACCAATTTGCAATTACGGCGGACATAGAGAAAATGTTCCATCAGGTTTTGGTGACCCCTGAGCAAAGGGATCTTCAACGGATTCTTTGGCGCGAATCGCCTAGTCAGCCGTTGACGGCATACCGTCTCAACACGATTACTTATGGCATGGCATCAAGTCCATACAACGCGGTGAGGGCATTGCATCAATGTGATCTGGACAACTGTCATTTGGTTGAAAACCACGACGCTGCTTTGACCGCACGCGATTCACTTCTCTCGGACTTTTATGTGGATGATTAGCTCACAAGCCGTAGCAGCGAGCTGGATGCAGTATCCTTGAGCCATAATGTTGACAAAATCCTTCGCGGCGGCAATTGGCCCTCCGTTAGTGGAACTCCAATGCAGCATCATTTGTACGACAGTTGGCTCCAGACACAGTAGCAGCAAATTACCACACCATTGGGGAAGCTACATCCGTTTTGGGCATAATTTGGCATTCCAGCACTGATCAGCTCTTGTTTTGCATCAATTTTGCGGACTCTCCAGACACTGTGAAGAAGCGCCATGTGCTCAGCGAGACCGCCAGGCTTTTCGACCCAACCGGCATTTTGTCTCCAGTTGTGGTGCGAGGAAGAATTATTATGCAAACACTTTGGTCCGCTAACCTCAGCTGGGACGACCCTCTATCTCCTGAACTAAAATCTGACTGGAAGAGCCTGAAGGGCACCCTAAACGCTTTGAAACGGCTACAAGTTCCAAGGTGGCTCGGGATGAGGGATGGATACAACAGCGAGCTTTATTGGTTTTGCGACGCAAGTTCCAGAGCGTATGCTGCAGCTGTCTATGTACGCACTGAGTTCGACGGTGAAGTGAATGTTATGCTGATGGCAGCCGCAACCAAGGTCGCGCCTCTGAAGGGTGCAACCATACCTCGACTGAAGCTCTGTGCGGCTCAACTTCTATCTACGCTATTGCACCAAACGTGTTATAGGAATGTGCGATATGCCATATTATCTGTTCAAAGATTCGCAAGGGTGCTGTGTTCGATTCGCAAGGAGCTGGCGCTTTTGAAACCCTATGTAGCTAACCGGGTCAAAGCCATTTTAACGCATACAACGCCTCACGTCTGGCAGCATATCCGTTCAAGTTTGAATCCAGCCGACTCTGCCAGCAGAGGCATATCTGCAGCGAAATTGGTAGATCACCCGCTTTGGTGGCATGGCCCACCTTGGCTGAGGGAGGAGCAGGTTCAACGAGACGAACTTGCTACGCTTACACCAGAACAAGAACGCCAGATTCTCGACGAGGTGAAGCCATCTATCGTGGTTGGAGTCGCCCAACTGGAATATTCTCTGACAACTCGAACCAGGACTGGGCAGATCATTCCCTTACTTGAACGTTTTAGTTCTCTGCAGCGGATTTTGCGCGTGATAGCATACGTTGTTAGATGGCTACCTCGAAATCGCAGTCAACGGACAGGCATCATTGACGCCAGAGAAATAGAGGCTGCGCTCACCCAAATTATGCGCCTCGAAAAACGTAGGCATTTTGCCATCGAAATTAATTGTCTGCTCGCCTCTTCTAGCTTCCCAAGGGGGAGTTCATTGCTGCCATTGAACGCCTTTGTCAGCACGGATGGTCTCCTACGCGTTGGGAGGCGCATCGGTTACGCCGCTCTGCCCATCGATAGACGGTTTCCCATCATCTTGGCGCGATCAAGCCAGCTTGCGCTGCATTTAATCGTAAAGGCTCACCAAGATACACTACATGGCGGTACCCAGCTTATGTTGCAAGTGTTGCGGTCCAGGTTTTGAATTTGGAGCGCGCGCCAGACTGTCCGCAGTAACGTGTAATTTTGTGTTCTCTGCCGTCGTCACAGAGGATCCGCCATGACTCAGCAGATGGCAGACCTGCCTTGGCAAAGAATAAACGCGTTCTGGCCTTTCAAAATGACGGGCGTCGACTATTGTGGTCCTTTCACCCTTCGCATATAACACAAGCGTTCGAAAACAACGGCCAAAGCGTACGTGGTGATTTTCGTCTGTATGGCAGTGCACATTGAGGTCGCTGAAGACCTGTCGGCTACTGCATTCTTGGACGCGTTTTCCAGATTCATAAGTCGTCGCGGCCCGTGTAGCGACCTGAACAGCGACAACGGTACGACATTCGTTGGAGCCAATGGGATCATGCAATGAGACCTAGCTGCCTGGCATAGTGAATACACTCAACAGGCCATATCCAACCTGGGTGTTTCATGGCACTTCATCGCTCCCCATCAAGGCAGAATCTGGGAAACGGCAGTGAAGTCTGCGAAATTTCACTTGGTCCGAATCGTCGGTGGCCAATCTATGTAGTACGGTCGGCTACTGACGCTGACAGCACGCATCGAAGCATGGCTGAATTCAAGGCCTATCGTGCCGCTGCATGATGATCCGGATGACAGGTTCGCGCCCACAGCCGGAGACTTCCTAATCGGCGCACCACTACTCACAACCCCGGAGCCCAGCATTACTGATCTGCCTGCCAACCGAGTTAAGCACTGACAATGGTTACGGCGCCTCCACCAAGAGTTTTGGGACGGATGGCAATGTTGTGAGCATGTACATGTACATCATGGTCGAGGGCTCACTGTAAGCATTAAGCTGCACAACGAATACGGGTCAACAAAAAAAACGCACCCGTAAGCAGACATTGGAAAGAACGAAGTAGCTGCGATTTTTTAGAATAAGTTAGTGGCAGTGAGTTTATGGATTGATAAACGCAAATGTTGTGAAAGTTATTGTATTAATTAAGCCGTAACATCTCACGTCCTTTAAATATTAAATTAAAATTGATAAACTCAAGTGTTGTGAAAGTTATTGTAACAATTGAGCCGTAACGTCTCACATAGGAATAAAAACATAAAATTAATAATTGAGAATCCAGAGCGTTTTCATTTACAGAGTCCACACTTAGCACACAGAGTCCACACTTAGCAAATGGAGTCCACACTTAACAATGGCGCAGCCGGTAGAATCTAGAAGTGCGGTATCTAGAATATAAAAAACTGAACAGAACACCAATAACAAAAAAAAAATAGTAAATTTATAAAAAAAAAAAAGGCTCTGACCTATGTGAGTGTGTGAAATTTGACAAAAAAAAAGTTATAACAAAAGAGTTTGTTTTTACTTCAAATTTTCAGCTTGAATTCAAAAACCGTACAGCACATGAACTGCAGATATCAGAATTCAAGTTGTACCAAGCAGCACATAAACTGTTGATACACGAAGACAAGTCCCTAAGTTGATCACACAATGGTTTCAATTGGACTCATAGTTTATTAATAAATTTCATTTCTTTTATACATTATTATTGCTAGATAATCAATATTTAAGTCAATGAAGCTCAATATTAATTCATTATTGCTTAAGCAGTAATTTTTCTTTTTCTTGTTCTTTTTTTGCTTTGTTTTTTATATACAAACATATTCTCGCTTACATGCAAGTTTTCTTGCGACATAATTTTTTGCTGATCGCATAAAATAAACAATTGTGGATTGAATTCTAAACATTCTGGCCCTTCGTTGAGTAATCTTGTTTACTCAACTCTTTATACCATTTCGAGAGCTGTTGTGTTTTGCTGATGTGGAGTAGGTTTTGGTGGTGTTCCAAGTCGAATAGCTCTTTGCTGACATTTAGTTTTTATTTTCCAAATACTCAAGCAGAGAATTATCAATATAATGAGCACGATCACAGTATAGCTTGTTACATCATGCAGTGTGGATGGCTGGATTTCTTCAGGAAACTGGAAGTCGGCATGTAACTGGACCTTGGTGAGCTGTTCCAATTTATTATTTACTTGATGAATGTCAAAATTTAGTACTCTTTTTAATTCCATAGGTTCTGCAACTGAGGTTATATTTCCAAATGCGGGAAATGATAAATGCATTATGGTTGAAGTAATTCCCTGGCCTTGGATTGTTAAAAAAGCACCTTTTATGACGCAATCAGGTTGGATGGACAGTGTGCCGGAACCATTTATGTTGACTTCATGGACATTGTCTCCACACACAGCTGTAAGCTCAGTTGCAGTTCTAGCTGCAAAAATCCACTTATTCGGTTTCCAAGTTGGAATGAGTGAAATGTTATTGAATTGGTGTTCCACCTTGCAATTGGATGAGGTTCTATTGTTAAAAAGGGCTACTTCGCAAGAATAGCTGCCGGAATTTTTTCGAAATGTTGCTTGAATGTTTGGGCAGAGGAAAGTGTCGTCAATAATTTCATTACATTTATAAAAATCGGTTGTGCTCAAGGTGACATATTCATCTCGATGATTAGTGACTGCTAGAAATTGCGCAGTTGGTTTGATTGAAAGCATAGTGCTGTTAATAACTGTGGGAATTGAAATCAGATGAAAAAGTTCGAATTTCTGATGATTGACAAGTGGAATATCAATATTGAACATCAGACGATGTGCAGTAACTGCTGCCTTTATTTTCATGATTTTATATAGGTGTAAAAGATCATCATCATCTGTTGGAAGAGCTCGCCCAACGGGCAGATGTCCTTTTATGCAACTGATTTCCCTTTTCAATTGCTGAGGTGTCAATATGGTCGGGCTAATGTTTCCGTGGTTTGAATGAGTGAGTGCGTTGATTATATCTGCCTGAATTTTGTGTATATGTGATGATAGCATGAAAAGTTGAACTACCAACGATATCATTAATTGTGAATTGTAAAGGTTTGTGTGTTCGGCTCCCAATTGGTTAAACTCCTGTTCAATTGCCCTTTGAAGCTCTATAATGTGTTTACTTGTGTTGATTGCATCCTCTTTTAAAATGTTGATTGTGGCATCAACAACTGATGTTTGATTTTTTACTAAATGCAGTAAGAATTCTTCATTGCTGTTGACCTTGTTTATGGTTGCCGCCATATGTTCAGCATAGTTGGAGTCCAGTACTCCAAATAGGGCATTGGCAACATTGCCTACAATGTCTAACGCTGCTCTTCTTGATCGAGTCGGTGATATGAGATCTTCTTCCTGAATGAGCTCTTCTGCAGTTTGTTGTAATTGGTATGCAAATGCGTAGCAAGATTTATCCAAGGATTTATTGCATAATCCTCTAAGTGTTTGAATTCCTTCGTCTAGCATCTTGTTTTTGGACCAGAGTGGTTTCAGCTCATACTATACGAAGATTTTCCAACCGCCACTTATTAGTTTTGTGTTTCCAATTCCTTCGAAATATTATATATTCCCGGATTTGCATCAAAATTTGTTATGTTGACTGATCCGGCAAGGGCTAATGGCATCAAGAGAAGCGAAATTATTAGTGTTGTAACCAGAGAGCTGGTGGAAATTAATTTCCTTTTTGATGGACTTGTTTCTGATGATGGCCGCTTTAGTGGTAGTTCATAATTCTCATTTTGGTCTCCTTCGTTAAAAAGTGGTGCGAGTTTTTGTAACGGACGTTTAAACACGCCATTTTCGGTTTTTATATCTGCAACTCGAATTAGTTGATCATCTCCTTTATACACATGAACGACTCTACCTAATGGCCATTTCATCGTTGGTAAGTTTTCATCCTTGAGGATCACCATGTCACCTTCCTTTATATTTTGACATCTTTGTTGCCACTTGTTCCGATATTGCAGTTCATGTAAATATTCTACATGCCACCGTTTCCAAAATTCATCCTTTGCATTTGACACGAGCTGCCATCTTGCTGTTAATGTGTTTTTTAAGGATGCTCTATTAGGATTTACTTGTGAAGTAAGAGGTTCGCCGATGATAAAGTGACCTGGTGTGAGTGCAGTCAAGTCGTTCGGATTGGATGACATTGGTGTTAACGGTCTTGAATTAAGTATGGCTTCTACTCCGATAGTTATTGTTTCAAACTCCTCATATGTGAAGGATGCGCTGGCCATCGCCTTAACAAGCAGCAGTTTTGCAGATTTTACTGCAGCTTCCCATAGCCCTCCAAAATGTGGTGCCTTGGGGGGTATGAACTTGAACTCAATTCTAAGATCACTGCTAGCCCTTTTGATTTGGGTTTGGGCAGTTGTTGAGTAAATTGCATCTTTTAGCTCTTCCAGTTGGTTTTTTGCTCCGACAAAATTTGTAGCGTTGTCACTGTATAACGTTTTGCATCTGCCCCTCCTTCCTGTGAAACGCTTGAGGGCACCTATGAAAGCTTCAGTTGTCAAATCGCTTACAATTTCAAGGTGAACAGCCTTTGTTGCAAAGCAACAAAATACAGCTAAATATGCTTTGTAGGGTCTTTTTCCTCTTCCCTTATAGTGTACCATAAAAGGGCCACAATAGTCGACTCCAGCCTTAAAGAATGGCCTTGCTGCAGTTACTCGATCAGCTGGTAAGTTTCCCATGAGTTGCTCCATCAAGTGAGGTTTTGCTCTGGTGCAGCGAATACATTTGTGGACTGTGTTGCGAGCCAAAATCTTTCCTTTGATTAGCCAAAATTGTTGTTTTATGATGCACAATAACGCTTGAGGCCCACAATGATTATGTTCTTCGTGCTTTGCTTTAAACAATAGTCGAACGATTGGGTTATTGTATGGGAGAACCATCGGATGCTTGGCATCATAGGCAATAGATGCTGCTTCAAGCCGTCCTCCTACTCTTAATACGCTGTGATCGTCCAAAAAGGGTGCTAGTCCGTTGAGTTGGCTTGATGCGTCGATAGTTTTGCATGCCTTCAGATTATTAATATCACTTAATAGCTCAGATTGTTGAATTGTCTTAACGATGAATTGCAAGGATGTATATAATTCAAAAGGACTTAATTCTGGTTGCAGCATGATTGAATGTATTTTCTTGCGTTCAGGACCTTTCTGATGTGGAGGATTTACTCTTTGATGATTGGTCTTCATAAGTTGAACAAATCTGATCACACTAGCTATTGTACGTAGCAAAAACTTAAACGAATTCCGATGATTTATGGAGTATAGTAGTTCACTTGAACTATTCTGAGCCTTGATGATTGCTACGATTGGTTTCTGTTTTAATTCCAATTCAACTGACGATTGAAGAGAACTTGACGATTGTTGAGGCCATTGCGTTTGGCTTCCGTGGAGAAATAATGGCCCATAAAACCATATGGTATATGTTCGAAGTTTTTCAGTTGAAATTCCCCGTGAAAGAACATCAGCTGGATTTTTCTTTCATGGAACGTGATGCCATTGAGTTGGCAAGGAAAGCTGTTGAATTTTGCTGACACGATTAGCTACAAATGTAATATAATATGATGATGCCGATGATTTAATCCAATTTAAAACAATTTCGGAGTCAGTCCAAAAGATTGTTGTAACATCCAAATTTTTAAGATCACCCTTTACTCTTTTAGTTAATTCAGCTCCTAATAAAGCCGCACATAGCTCCAAACGAGGCAATGTTTGTTTCTTGATTGGCGCTACTCTTGATTTTGCACACAGTAAATTGACTGTTATAGTTCCATCTGTGGCAACTGATCGAACATAAATTGCTGCCCCATACGCCTTTTCTGATGCGTCAACAAACGTATGAATTTGCGTTTTATTTGGTTGTATCGTCTTATGGTTAAAGATGCTGTTCAAACCTGTGATTCCTTTTAGAAATTGGTTCCATTCAAGTTGTAAGTCTTTTGGTAGCTCTTCATCCCAAGATATTTTGAGTTGCCATAACTGTTGAGTGAATATTTTGGCCTTTACAATAACTGGACCAAATATTCCCAAGGGGTCAAATATTTTGCCGAGGTCAGAACAAACTGACTTTTTTTTTGGTGTCTTGTTGGATATTGTTGTGGATGCTCTCCCGCAAAGCTGATCAGTTTTAGGCAACCATATCACGCCCAAGGCCTTTTGTGCTTTATCAATATCTGAGTCGAAATCGAGGCTTATTTCCCCTTCGTCTAAGGCTTCGCCCGCCAAGAGCTGCGGATGGTTTGAACACCACTTCCTTAGATTGAACCCGGCTTCTCTAAGCATTGTCGTAAGTTGCGTCTTTGCTTCCAGTGCTGTGCTCAAAAGATCGGCTCCACTAAGGCAATCATCAACGTAGAAATCGTCATGCAGAATGGGAGCTCCAATTGGATATTTACTCATGCTTGATTGTGCTAAGTGTTGTAAACACCTTGTTGCTAGATATGGTGCTGAAGTAGTCCCATACGTTACAGTAGTTAGGTGATAGTATTTGATTGATTCAGTTGGATTTTTTCGCCAGATAATTGTTTGAAGATTCTGATCAGCTTCATGAACCAGAATCTGCCGGTACATCTTTTCAATGTCTGCTGTAAATGCAATACGATGCATCCGGAATCTGAGCAGAATTGCGAATATGTCACTCTGAACGGTAGGTCCAGCATGCAGAACATCATTGAGTGAGAGCCCCGTCGAAGTTTTTGCTGAACCATCAAATACAACGCGCAGTTTTGTTGTTGTACTGTCTGGCTTCAACACACAATGATGGGGTATGAAGAAACTTGGCGTCAATAGTTCATCTTTTGGAATTTCTTTCATGTGCCCTAGTGCCTCATACTCATTCATAAAGTTCACATACTGCATTTTTAGGTTCTCGTCCTTACTGAGACGTCTTTCCAATGAAAAAAAACGTTGAAGGGCTAGCTGACATGAATTTCCAAGCGCAGATACATTTCCCAATCGAGGTAGGTGAACCATGTATCTGCCTTCTAGTGTCCTTGCCACAGTTTGAACAAAGTGAATTTCGCATTATCTTTCCGATTCTGTCATTTGTCGTTGTACCTCGTCTGCATCGTCCATTTTCCAGAATTTTTCCACCATTGTTGAAGTTGCAATTTCGTCTTCACTGAAAACTGCGCATGTTGTTGACCTTCCTTGCTCTCCAGCTACTTTTCCAGTAACTATCCATCCTAATACTGAATTTTGTAGGTTAGGACATCCAGATTTTAATTTTATTTGTTGCGGCCGAAATAAATCAGTGTAAAATTCTGCTCCTAGAAGGACATCGACTCTTTCTGGTGTGAAGAATTCAGGGTTGCTAGTTTAATGTTTTGTGGTAGATTCCATTCTGATGTGTCAATATGGCATGATGGCTGTACAGATACTATGTAAGGTAGAATGAACGCTTCTAGCTGTGCTGAATACTTTCCATTTAGTGAATTCATGCAACATTCACTCGTTGGGTTGACTGTCGGGTGTTTCGCCCGATTCCTTCAATACAAAGAGATGATTTTGAGGGAGACAGTGCTAGTCTTTTTACAGTCCTCTCGGATATTATGTTGATTTGAGATCCAGAGTCTAAAAGTGCACGGACTTCGCAACTGCGACCGTTATTCGCAGTTAATCTTATTTTTGCTGTTGCAAGGAGAACGAACTTGTACCCAGCTGATGGTTGATTGGATAAAGCTACCGTAGCCTATGTGTCTGTTGCTTTTTCTACAGTTGATTCTTTTTGCTCTGTAGCCACTGTTGACGTGACATTACCTTTGCCATTGGAAGACTTAGATTGTTCTAAATGTAATAAAGTATTATGTTTTTTTTGGCACTTAGAACAAGATCTAGCTGAGCAGCCTTTGGATTGATGGTCGTCTTTAAAGCAGTTGACACACAACTTGTTGTTTTGTGTCCATTTAAGTCGTTCTACTGGAGACATCTTTAAGAATTTTCCGCAATAGTAGATCGGGTGACCTTCTTTGCTGCATACCTTGCATGCCTTAGAGTTGGTTGCTGTGGCCGACGTTGCTGAATCCGCCTTTTCCTTACCCCCAACGGCTTCCAGAGCTTGAAATCGAAGTTCTAAAAATTTTAGGAAATGTTGTATGCTCTGAAGTTCTCTAGGAGACTGTAATGAAGATTCATATAGAATATGGCTTTGTCGATCCAATTTTTTAACCAGAATATGCAGCAGAAGAGGACTCCATTGATCGGTGTCGACACCTATGTTTTGTAATGCGAGCAAACTTTCATGTATGGTGTCATGAAAATTGCGAACGGTGTTTTTCTCAGGTGTTAAATTTTTAAGCGCCAAAATCTTTTCAATGATGAATCCAGTAAGTACTCGTTTATTGTTGAAACGTTCTTCTAGAATTGTCCATGCTGATGTATAGTTTTCTTCTGTTAGGTTGAGATGTCGTATCAACCTCTCTTCTTCTCCAGTGAGGTTGGTTTTTAAATACCACATTTTCTCTATGTTCTGCAGTGGTTGTTCATGAATAGTACGCTTGAAAATATCAGAAAAAGTCTGCCATTTCAAGAGATTGCCATCAAACTTCGGTATTGATATTTTAGGCAATTTTATCTCAGGTCGGCCTCGTGAAGGTGTCTTGGATTCCTTCATCAAGTTGGTGAGAGATGCCAGTTTTTTATGCACTTCACTCTCAATATTTATAAACTCATGCATGTCGTATCCTTGTTGTGTTGGATCACTGACATGTTCATGAATTTCAAAGTTTGCTTGTTGAATGTGGTCATAGAGTTTGCTTATTGCATTAATTCCATGTTCTGGAGATTCGTTTACTGCTGTGCCTTGAAGCAGTCTTGAAAGGGAAGACATCATTGCCTGTTGTCTCCGTATCAAGGGTCCGATTTCATTTGTACAATGCCGGTTGTCCTTTTCAGTAATTGTCCCATTTGACGTAGGGACAGTTTTTGGGATTGCTCCTGACCGCTCATGTGGAGCTGAAGCCTTGAAGTCCAATAACGCCTTTTCTAATTGCTCTTTAAATTTCTCCACCAGCTCCAGTGTTTGAGTATATTTGTCTTTTGTGAAGTAATCATCGTCGAGTGGAACTTGCTCCATCAAGCGAATGTCGTTGTCCACACGCTCAAAGTGCTGCCATGCCCTGTTTATTCGGTTGAGACGTTCTTGGAAATAATCTGCATTGTTCTTTCGCGATGGTGAATCTTTTTGGTAATTACGGATGATCGTTTTAATGTTTTCCGTAGTAGTTTCTTGTTCCGCCTTTAGCTGCTTAAACTCCTCCATTATGCGTTGTATATATGAAATAAGCTTGTTTGTTGAACTGTTGATCACTTGTAGTAGTCCTTCTTTATATGTAAAAAAAGATCTGCTATATTTTCAACTGTCCAGCCTTTGATAATCCTTCAGGATATAACTACTGCTGACAGTGAGACCGCTCGAGTTGCGCGAACTTTGACTTCGGTATAATAAACGATTTTATTCGCGACGAACTACTCGAATGTATTAAAATTTTGTTGTTTATTGACGACAGAACTCAGAAGAAGTTCTTTGTCGGGGTCACCAATGTTTTTACTTCAAATTTTCAGCTTGAATTCAAAAACCGTACAGCACATGAACTGCAGATATCAGAATTCAAGTTGTACCAAGCAGCACATAAACTGTTGATACACGAAGACAAGTCCCTAAGTTGATCACACAATGGTTTCAATTGGACTCATAGTTTATTAATAAATTTCATTTCTTTTATACATTATTATTGCTAGATAATCAATATTTAAATCAATGAAGCTCAATATTAATTCATTATTGCTTAAGCAGTAATTTTTCTTTTTCTTGTTCTTTTTTTTTTGCTTTGTTTTTTATATACAAACATATTCTCGCTTACATGCAAAGTTTTCTTGCGACATAAATTTTTGCTGATCGCATAAAATAAACAATTGTGGATTGAATTCTAAACAGAGATCATAACTGAGGATTTGGTGCGAAAATTGCGTGAAATGATTAAGTTTTAATTCGCTAAATTAAATATAGAATTAAATCAATTACCTGACAAAAAAAAATATTTAAATCGAATAGAAATTAAACTAAAAACAATTTCTGTCGAAGAGTGCAAATTTAAAAGTCCTGGATATTGTTAGCACAACGCAAAAAAAAAAAAAAATTTATTAAATTATTTAAAAAAAAAGGAAGAAATAAAGGGGAAACAGAAATTAAGAGCAAATTAATTGGAAATAAAAGGAAAAAATATTTGAACCCCTTCCGTTAGTGTTCGAGTGCTTATGACAAGTTCACAAGTTCGCATAAACCCAGAACATTTTAACGGACTTTCGACGGATTTACGCGGTTTGACGGAGGCGTAAAAGGTAAACGAAATTCCGTTGCAAAGAATTTCTTCGACGTTTGCATTTGAGGAGAGCTCGAAAGTCGGAAAAGGATGCCGGTGACAAAAATAACAACGAGCAGAGCGATGGCGAAATGGGTGAGTCTAAAATTTTATTTTATTCAATTACAAATTATAAAGACTTTTTAAACTAAATAAATATCATACAAATTTTTGGGGAACTTTTAAAGGGGTACCCTTCAATTTCGGGTAACTGGGGAAGAATTAGGCTCTTGCGGATAGATGGACCAGGGTCCGTGGAGTGTGGAACGAAATAAGTGACGGTTGGTGGATTATACCCTCGGGCAACGAGAGCAACCGAACAGAGTAGAGAGTAGTGGCGAGATTACTACTCACTCAAGGGTAATTGTCCGACAGACTCTTAGCCACAGAGCAGTAATAGGGAAATTTCTAAATGGGATTGCGATTGAAAATACGCCAGGAGTTGCAAGAGACCTGATCGTCAATAGCGGTTATTTCATTAAGGTGCAGTCAAATAGCGATACAGTTTGGCGCCGACTGACCCACCCGGAACTGGCTGCAGTTTTAAAAAGTGACAATGTCACAAACCGACTAGGTGGATCATTCGGGTCTGCTTGTATAGATTTTTGACGTACCAAGGGAAAGTTAATACGTCCAGCGAGCATTCCCGGATATGTGCTGTTCATATTATCTGCCGCAAATATCGGAGAAGAAAAAATCGGGATAAATAAAAGAATATACATATATATAAAATAAAATTGTTTTCTAAGCCACGCTACGACGCAGCAGTCTTTGTGAAATTATTCGCGAAATTTAATTTAACTATAAAATCAATTATTCGTTCTTAGAACATGCGATTTAAATTACGCGAGAATAAAATATAAACGTTCCGAGATATTACTGTTTTCCTCCCTATAAAACGCCGAACCAGAAGGCGCAGGCTATCTTTGCAACTATTCAACTTCTTTGCTGCACTACTAGTGGAAGCAAGTGCCATTAGTAGACGGGGTGTGATGGCGAGTGAGTAAGCAAAGGCAGATACGCATTCGGTAAGCAATAAATTTCGTGCTTAGAACATGGACCAAACTTTAGACCTTTCACTGGGCCAAGCATCTGCACAAATACAGTGAACATCTTTCATTTCTTCGCTGCCATACTCGTGAGAAAAAAAAACATTAGAAAAGGAAGTGTGAAACGAAAGAAACAAATCAAAGTACGAATGCATCCCTGGTGCGCAGTTAAAGCCGACCAAAACCACCAATAAAGTTTGTTCGAAGCTCTTGCATTTTTTTTTTCAATTCGAGTAAAGTGTTTTATTTTGATATGAATAATTTTTTAATAGAATTAAATTGTTGGTAATTTGGGTTACTCCGTCATTGAAGCGGAATTTCATCAACAGAGACAGATAGCACGACATCGATTAAGACTCAGAATTATGATACTGAATTCATACTACATACATTAAATTTTGGAAGTCCTCAGAATTATAAAAATTAAAGGGGGAACGATTAAATCTTTTATGTTTTCGGTACCTTGGGTGCGAACGTTGTGCGACAAACAAAGGCCTCACTTCTCTGAACTAATGGGTACTACAGGGTGCTTTAATGGAGGAGAGTAAGAACTTTGTGGAGGCATTAATTAGGAAAGCAAAATGTTTTTCGGAGGACGAAGGGAAATTAAAGGAACTGTTGTGGGAACTAATCGTACAGAAAGACAACAATAAGGCGTTACTGGAACTAACTAAAAGTAGGCTTAGAGAGAGCCAGGCTCATGGACAGTCGGCTTTTAAAGAATTTTAAGTATTAATTGAGGTATTGGCAGAGTTGAGTGAGTGCCAGGATCGGGTACACTTCGAAGCGGAGTTAGAGAAACTTAAGAAACTAAATAATAGTTTGAAAGCCCATGAGCACAGATTAAGGGACGCACTGAGGAAATCAGATAAATGTTAAGTAGAATTAGAACAAGAAAACGAACAACTGCGACAGGCACTACGGAAGAAATTTTCAGACGAACAATTGCAGCTTTTAGTAGTAAGCCAGAACGTTATTAAAAATAACAAGGAAGAAGTGAATATTTTAAGGGAACAATCAGTGGCGTGTCTAGAGAAATACTGCTTTGATAGTGCTTATATCTTCCACAGTGGTATATTGAACAATTATAAGACATTAACCCAAAAATTTTTTGGGGGGGGGCTAGAGGAAGTTTAGCGAGTTATGGACCAAAAACCAAAAAAATCCGAAAAATTTATGGCGTCCGATTTGGATGAAAATTTATATATAGAATATGCGAAAAATGCTAAGAATTTTGGCGTCGAAATTTGTTCAAGAAACCGATTACAACTAGTCTAGTTAGGGTCTAGTTCCAAACTGGTCCAGAAAGGACCAGTTTTTTGAAAAAATTTTAGTGCTAAAATTCTTAGAATTTTTCACTTGTTCTATATATAAATTTTCATCCAAATCGGACGCCATAAATTTTTGGGATTCTTTTGGTTTTTGGTCCATAACTCTCTAAACTTCCTCTAGCCCCCCCCCAAAAATTTTTGGGTTAATGTCTTATAATTGTTCAATATACCACTGTGGAAAATATAAGCACTATCAAAGCAGTATTTCTCTGGACACGCCACTGGGAACAATTACGTGTAAGCAGAAAAGAAATAGATAGAATAACGAAAATTAAAACAGCGATTTTTCATCTCCGAGAAGAGCAAGATACGCCCAGTACATAAGAATATATAGAGGAAGAGCCCATGGCACACCACTCGTCACCACTAGTAAGAAAGGGGAGCGGGGGAGATAGACACCCTATGATTCAACCGCCAACACCGCCGCCATTAAACACACTAGGCATAAATAAGTGTGCGGGGGGCCCCAATCAAACATGTCCGCTATAAATAAGAGTGCGGGGGTGCTACAGGCGATGCGGGAACAGCTTGAATGGATATTTTCTGGTAGAAGAGAAGTAGAGGAAGCAGAGAATGCCAAAGAAGCAAGGGGGAAAGTTCCAAGGATGAACAGTTTATAATTTCCAATCAGCAACCAATCAGAAAGAAGGAATGGTATGACGGGAGCTGCCATAACGAAGCTAGTGGAAACGTTCGTTCCACTATTTTCAGGGACACCCAGCTCGGAATTACGGTCAGATGTGTCAAAGTTCATTAGTGGATGCCAGTTCTTGGAGAACGAATTACGAAGGGAGGATACCGAGAGAGCGGTCCAGTATATAGTGAAGCAAAGATTGCTAGGGGGGGCATACCAATGGCTGGGTGCTAAACGCTTTAAAAATATAGACGAATTATGCGAGTTAGTTAAGGATATTTACCTACGAAGAAGAGATATAGAGGACATCCAGGAAGAGATGATGAATATCAAGCAGGGAATGAGGGAGTCCGTGATTTTGTTTGGAATGAGAGTTGAAAGTTTACTAGACGAAGTGGAGATAGTAGTCCGAGATGCCTTGGGAGACATGGGAATGATGAAGTTCTTTAGGAAACTGGCAGTTAAGGCTCTCGTGAAAGGAATGAGTGACCAATCTCTCCGGCACATTTTCATTGCCAATGAGGAGGACTCAATAGGTCAGCTAGTGAGATTGGTACAAGTTCAACAATCCTGTTAGGAGAAAACGGGGCTAACACTAACTATACAGCGAACACGAACTATACAGCTAACACGAACTATACAGCTAACACGAACTATACAGCTAACACGAACTATACAGCGCAGAAATTAGAGACTTCGGGAGAAAGAGGAACCTACGGAGTAGAAGGACATGGCGGGACGATGGGATCCATTCCGAAAGGGGATTAAATTGTAAATAAACCGGAACATCGTTCAATTCCGTGCAGCTTTTGCAAAAAATCAGGGCATTTTTATGTGAACTACGAGGTGCGGCTAAACACTCCGTACTGCCGACACTGCAAGACATACGTACACGAAAAAACAAACGATTGTCACCAACCAAAAAAACCAATAAGAGATCCTGGGGGGCCGAATTTAACCCCTTTCGCCTTGCACGTTCTGCAAAAGGGGCAGCCATACAGCAGAAAAATGTTTCGATCGAATGAAAACGTTGTTTTGTGAGCGTTGCCAGACACCCGGACACGAGCAGAATCGATTTTGTTGGAGACAAGCAGGGGGACAGAAGGAGACGCAGTGGCCTAGTGACCAGCGTAACGTGTGTTTGAGGTGCAACCAGTCAGGACACTGGGCTAGGGTGTGTCCCCTAGGTAATGCGACCCAACCGGGAAACGCGAGGGGGCCCAGCTTGAACCAATAAGCTGGGCTACCCGAAATATGGGAGAAAACGGAAATTTTGATACCACCAAAGAGAAAGAACAGAAAAGAGTTAGATTAAGAAAAGACGTAGAAGTGAATATCGTAAGCCGGTACATATCAGGACGGGGAAAATTGCGAAAACGGGGAAAACTGGTTGGAGTGTCGACGGCCTACGCAGAAAAGGTTCGAGAGAGAGAGAGTCGGAGGGGAAAGTAGTAGTGAGGGGACATATAGCGGCGGTAGTAGCAGTTTTAGAGCCAACCGTTGGGGAAGATATTTTTATCAGGGTACCCTGCGAGCAGGAAGTTAATGGGGAAATACTGCTACTAGTAGACACAGGCGCAGATACTAGATCAGGGAATAAAATTAGATTCAGGTGTGAGGAACTGGCTCGCTCGAGCATTTGGTGGAGGGGTGACCACGGAAGGGAGAGTACAGGTACAACGCGCGGAATCTAGTTTAGGGTTCCACTTACACGTAGTAAGTGGAGATGAATGTTTACCCGCAGACGGACTGCTGGGAAGGGATGTTATATGGCACGGGGCCACCATAGACACTCGGAGTGGAGTTCTTGTTTTAGATTCACCAGAGGGGGACGAAATAACCTCTAAATTAACTAATGGGCGCAGTGGAAACAGAATAAGCATAGTAGAGCAAATAAAAATGCCAGCTAGGACCACACGGGTGATAAAGGTATGCGAAGCCTCCCCCGACGGTGAAATTATAATACACAAGAAGGAGTTAGAGGAAAATGTGTTTTTGGGAGAAGTACTCACGTCTGTTAGCAACGGAGTAGCGTACGCCCCAATTTTAAACGCTCAGGATACAGCAGTTGTATTGAAGCCTGCCGAGATTAGATTTACTCATGCAGAACAGTACCATGAAGTTAGGGCCCTTGGTTCGGATAAGAACGCTGAAACAGAAAATAAGATAAACGAAATTATGCGTGTACTACGAATAGATCCCAACTTGACTGAAGAGGAACGGCATTCTATAGAGAATGTTGTAAAAAAATTAAGTGACGTTTTCCAAATAGAAAAGGAGGCCCTCACTTATACTGACGTACTAACGCACGATATACCTACCGGGCCAGGGGTGGCGCCCATAAACCGACGACAATACAGGTTACCCGAGGTCCACCTGGAGGAAATTAATAGGCAGGTTCAAGACTTATTAGACCAGGACATAATAGTGCCCAGCACCTCGCCTTGGAACTCTCCAATCATTCTGGTACCCAATAAATCGACGGATAGCACCGTAAAAAAATGAAGATAAGTCGTCGATTTCAGGGAATTAAACGAGGATACATTGAAAACGGTGTTCCCCATTCCAAGGATTGACGAAATTTTAGACCAATTAGGACATAGTAGGTATTTTTCTACGCTCGAGCTGGCTAGCGGTTATCACCAAGTCTTGGTGGACGACAGAAATAGGGAGAAAACCGCTTTCATCACGGGCACGGGACATTACGAGTTTAAGCGTTTGCTGTTTGGCCTAACAGGGGCCCCAGCAACCTTCCAACGAATTCTGAATAGTGTGTTAACGGGATTACAGGGAATTGATTGCTTTATATATTTGGACGACATCGTCGTTTATGGTATAAATCTAGCTCAGCATGAAGAAAGACTGTCGCGGGTTCTGCAGGCCTTGCGGGGCAGCCGTCTGAAACTGAAAACAGAGAAATGTCATTTCCTACATAAAGGGGTAGTTTATTTGGGCCACCATTGCTCGGAAAAGGAGGTGTCGCCAGACCCAGATAGGACTGAGTGCGCCAAAAACATGCCAGCTCCTCGCAATGTAAAAGAGCTCCAGGATGTCCTCGGCCTTATAAACTACTACCGCAAATTCATTCCTAATGCTGCCCGATTTATGCTGCCAATGACCAGACTTCTGCGGAAGGGTGCGAAACTCAAGTGGACGGCGGAGTGCCAGACCGCACTGGATTGCCTAAAGGAGGCCATAATTAGTCCACCGGTACTCCGCTACATCGATTTCTCTAAACCAATTCTTCTAACGACAGATACCAGTGGTGGCGCTTTAGGGGCAGTATTGTCTCAGGAGGAAGATGAGGACGAATTACCTCTATATTTTGCAAGTAGAGGGTTAAGCGAGACTGAGCTCCGCTATTCTACAATTGAGAGAGAATTTTTGGCGATTGTATGGGTTACCAAGGTATTCAGGTCTTACTTATTGGGTAGAAATTTCACAGTGGTGACGGACCACAAGCCTCTAAAGGGGATAGAGAATTTAAAAGACCAAACTTCCCGTTTAGCTAGGTTCCGCCACAAACTTTCTGAATTTGATTTCGAAATAGTTTACAAACCTGGAAAAGAGAACTTAAACGCTGGCGCCTTAAGTAGAATTCCCCAGGATTTGAGTGAAACTACTGTTGAACGTAATAACCAGAGCTCAGGCAAGGGACGTCCAAACTAAGGAGTCAGAGACTGCGGCCCATTCAGTTGGCAAAGAGCCCCCTAAAGAGGCCGTTAAGGAGAGTAGAGAGAAGTCAGGACCAATTGTCCAAAGTCAGGTCCTATTCCTGAAAGATCAAGATCAGATTAGAGAAATCCTCTACCAATTTCACGACTCACCTCAAGGCGGGCATAGAGGTGTCACTAGCACCACTCGTCGACTAAAGCGACAATTCAGTTGGCCCAAAATGCGGGACGAGATCCGCGAGTACATTGCAGCGTGTGCACAGTGTCAGAAAAATAAGGCAGCGAGAATAAATAGGGCCCCCATGCAGATTACTGACACGGCTTCACGTCCGTTTGAAAAGGTATACATGGACATAGTGGGTCCATTACCAGTAACTTGCAGTGGTAAAAAGGACATTTTAACATTTCAAGACGATGTGTTAAAATACATGATCGCATACCTCTGGTGGACACGGAAGCGTCCACCATTTCACAGGTTTTATTTTCGAATATTATAGCCCGATATGGGATTCCGTTAAAATTGGTCACTGAAAATGGCACAAATTTCGTGTCAAATTTATTCGTAAGCGTGTGTAAAATTCTTGGTATAAAATAGCTCTACACAAGTCAGTATCACCCACAGGCAAACGGGGCGCTAGAAAGAAGCCAGCGGCCTCTCGCAGAGTACCTGCGAAACTTCGCTAAAGAAGACGGTACAAATTGGGACCAATGGTTGGGTCACGCGATGTACGCGCATAACCACACCCCACATGCTGCCACAAAGCAAACGCCAACAAAAACTTTGATCGGCTTTAAGGTGGACATACCCACAAACTTAATAAGAAAAGTCGATCCAATGTAGAACACAGAGGACTTCTCGTCACTCATGAAGTACCAAATTCAGAGGTCACATGAGCTAGCGAGGGAAGCCCTAGACGAAGCAAAGGTGCGATCGAAGAAACACTACGATACGAAAGTACGACAGAACGCGTGCAAGACGGGGGAACATATTCTTATTAAGAATCATGCGCGGAAAAACAAGCTATCCCCATTACAGGATGGCCCTTTTGTAATCACCGGAATTACGGGCCCAGTTAACGAAACTGTACAAATCCGGGGTCGCGACAAAACTAACCACGTAAATTCGGTGAAAAGATTTGTCGTGAGGTCACGAAGATTTAAAGGGATCGCAGACGCATCTGTCTCCAAAAAGCAATAATCAAATGTGTCAAAATAAAAACACAAAAAACTTTTCTCGATTTTATTCTATTCATAAAATATGCGGTTAGGCCACACATGGGTTAGCACAACCCATTCTTTATATAAATAAAAAGGATCTTTAAAAGGTAAATGTAGCAACTTATACATTTGGCTACAAAAGCCATTTTTCTTTAAAAACGAGTTAAACATTAAAAAATTTATATATTTGTCGCGTGAGTATACTGACTCACTACCTTTGTCGAACTATAAGGAGCCAAAAAAAAGTGGGCAAAACAAAAAAATATTTTAATGATTTTATTATTAACATTTATTTCCTGTTCATTTTATTGCCAACTTCAGCAATTGCATAAAGCATGACCTACGACAACATCGGAGCGAACGAAAGCACGGAACAATTCAAGTTTATGGTCAATCAATGATCTGATGATCAGACAAAAAAAAACCCGATTGTTTTGTTTTGCATTTTTGTTTTCTTTTCATTTTAGAAGGGCTATTTCAGCAAAGAGAGGCCGGTTTGGATTTAAAATTAATTTAAAAAAAATATGCAAAACCATTGCTGATGGTGAATTAATTGTCAAGAATTGTCTTAGTTAGACAACGTATTAACAAACATTTTCATTCAGAAAATGTCCAAGTTAATACAAGTGTATCAAAAGCGGTTAAGCTTCTGATCAGAAAGAGAAGAGCGAACGGCATATAGTCTTAAATAAGCGGCAATCGCTTCCTTCCTCTTACTATGCAATAAGAGAAAGGAATGCAAAGATCGCAGCCACAAATGCCGGCATCCGTCTTCCACACAAATAGCCACACAAATCATAAAGATACACAAGATACACACATGTTACACTGCACGACACCTTCTTTGATTTTTTTTTTGCAAAATTCGAGCCAAATGACAACGCTGAAGACGGTCAACAAGAGACCAAATGACCCAATAGGGAAAAGAAGAAACGTAGAATCAGTGACAAGTTGCATGAAAGTGGGGAAATTGATGAAGTAAAGTTTTTGTTTTATTTTATAATTATCTTAACGCAACGTAATAAAGTTTTGTTGAATTTAACGTAGCATAACAAAGACTTGTTCAATTTATTTTTAGTTCAAAGGACAGTCGTTTAGGCTAGCGTTAAGAAAAATATGTAATGAAATATTAGTAACGAAACCGGACGTTTAAAGTAAGGGAGAATATGGGTAGATTAAGGACAAATTATATACATAAACAACAAAAAAAAAACAAAAAACAAAGAAAAAACAAAAAAAATATACACAAAAAAAAAATAAAAAAATATGATTAACCCTGCTGTTAGATTAGAAAAACTGACAAACCTTTGGCTAACGGAATATTGGCTCCATGGTGTATTTTTTATACGAAAAAGGTATATATAAGAAGTTCAGTTCTTTATGAACAAAAGTGTGCCCGAAAGTATATACATATTTTTCATCGTCCTTGATATATTTGCCTCTTAAATTATGCATTTTGGACCAAATGGTCTTAATCTAACAGCAGGGTTAAAAAAAAAACGAAAAGATTCACAGAAGAAAAATTCTCTGAAAAATAAAAATTATTTGATTATACTATAACGACTACAGCGAGGGACCCGGCACAGTAACGACAGCCGCGAGGGACCCGGCACAGTAACGACAGCAGCGAGGGACCCGGCACAGTAATGATCGCAGCAAAGAATCCAGAATATACACGGCGCGAACAGAGGCGGTATTTGCCTGTCACGTGTAACTATAATAAACAAGGGCCGAATTGCCTTGGCCAGCAATATTCAAAGTCAAATGGAGTATGTAGAACCAAAGACTATATAACTATCAAGATGTCGCACTTCATACAAAAAAAGGTCCCTTCGAAAATTTGCCGTGGCTTTTTCAATAAAGCCACGTGAGAACGTTTTTGAAGAAAAAGCCACTTTCGGAGAGTAAAAATTATGCCTCTCTAAAGTGCCTCTCATTATATCTCATTTCTATTTAGTCAACAGCATATAGAACTATAGCTGCAACTTCGGCCAAAAGCTATTACGTGGTACACCACACTTTCTACTACGTGGTTCACCACAACACTCGACTTATGGCGTGATTCACCACAGTTGAGCTTTTTCACCAAATCATGCCATAACGCGCCGAAATTTGGCCGAAGTTGCAGCTATAGTTCTATATGGTCACCAGCTTGCCTTCGTAGCGAGATGGCATGCTACTCGAATTTCGTTTAGCTTGTACAATGTACATACATAAATATGAGCATACGTATTTATTTGAATAAATTTTGTTTGCTGTTTACATCTACAAGCAAGCTAGAAAGAAAAACTAAAATATGAAGAAATTTAATTTAATTGTTTTTTATATTATCATGCATGAAGGTTTTTTATTTTTATAAAGCCCTCAATTTAATGCAAAAATAATGGATTTCTTTTTACTACACCTAATATATACTAATTTTATTGTTTTGTATTTTTCCTAGTTTGGGCTATTGAGTCAAAAATTCGTTGACCATTCAATTTTTTCGCCAGTTTTTTGGGTAACTGTGAAATCGAGCATTTATCCAACAATTAGTTTAATAAAAAAAAGATTATAAAATGAAATTGTAGATTCATTTGAAAAAATAATTTTGTCCTTTAGGAAGTGTGTACTGCTTTTCCTCGAATTTTAAGCATTCAATAAAGACTAAAAATATTTACAGATTGATGCTGTAATGTTGTTAAAAAATATAATCTAGGCAACGACGATAGGCGCAAAATCAAGGACTTTTTTTTACCCGATACACCTTGTGCAAAAGGGTATATTCCGATTGTTTATCCGAGTGTAACCCAATAAAAAAAAGTTGTTAAATATGGTTATCGTGTGTTTGGAAGGTCAAAATGCTTTTAAAATAAGAAATACTATTGTGGCATTGGGAATTAATATAATATAAAGAGAAAAAGAAGAAGAAAGTTTAGGAAAAATTCAAATAAACATGTAAAGATGTTCAAGTAAGCTGACTTTAATTTTTTTTAGTTTGTTGATCTACCAATTTTCATTTTTTGGATTATTTAATAATTCGATTTATTTAAGTTTACCTCTAGTACCTACTAGGGTCTGTCACAAAAATCCGAAAACTACCTCAAAATCGGACTTTTTCGAAATGTTATAATTAAACTTTGAATTTGAGCGTATATTTCAACCTCCGATTATAATTTTCAGACCACTTGCAATGTTTGAAAAGTAAAACTCTTACGAGTTTTTCTAAGAAATTGATTCTATGATTAAAGCATTCGTTATTTTCATCAAACCATGAAGCATTATCACTTTCAAGAGTACACTCAATGCACCGATCCATGATGAACTTTTTGATACTTAATTGTTTCTTATTATTTTTAAGAACGTGTTCAAAAATTTTAATATGAATTTTACATATTTAAAAAAAAAAATCGGATGGTGCGCATAATTTTCCGAAATCTGTATCACTCGAGAAATTTTTTTCGCTTAAAAATGTTTCGGAAGGGGATGTTTACATTTCTCTGTCATTTAGAATTACAGTTTTGCATTTTTCGCAATTTGATCCCTTAGCTATGTATCCAACAAAATATTGGCTAGAATTCAATTCTATGGGTATGTCCTGGCAAACGAAATCGTCTAACTTTTTGTTGAAATAGGACTCATTCTCCTCAACAATTTTAGATAATGATAAAGAACCTGCTTGCGTCTCTGTCATCATATTTTCTTCAAACGGTTTATATATAATGGAATCGAACTCTGCAGGTAGCATAATGTCTTCATCGGTTTCGCAGTTAGATTTGTTCGAAAGCCGAAAAGACTCAGGGAAAGAAGTTTGGCAATAATTATATTAAACTCATAGACTGATGGGTTTCTGCAGTTCCCACCTTTTGCGCGGACATATGCAAACAAATTTTCTATATGATCTTGGTTTAATCGACTCGTTAAAATAAAGAACATGTTGGGATGAAGTTTCAAAAGATCCGATGTGAGTCCAAAAATGCCTTCAGTAGTTTGCAGCAACCCATCAATACAAAAAATGTTACTGCCTTGTGGTTTTACATTTTTAAAATAGTCTTGCAACTCTTTCAACTTTTGCCAAACAACATTGTCAATTTTTAGACCACATTTTAAAGGATTTTTATCATTTACTACGCTGCTATTGAGGCAATCGAAGTAATCGTTGGTTTTTTGAACAAAAGCGGATGTTGATGTAGCTACTTTAGATGTGATCTTATTGAATTGATTATTTTTAATGCATGTTTTAAACTAGAAAAACTTGCATTTGCTCAAATCTAGTTGGATATACGTGACTTTTGGTGAGTTTTGTCATTTTCGTTACCGATCCTTTTTCAAGGTCGTATAATTCTTTAATGACGTCAAAATCGACTTCTCCATCGGGGGTTTGGAACTTAGCTTTAAGTAGGGAATTGCGAATTCACTTGAAAAGGTGTGGAATGTCATAGAAAACATAGTATTTCTTATCATTGTGAAAGAAAAACGGTTTGTCTTTTTTAATGCCAAGTAAAGAGCTACATTTACGATTATTTACCCCTTGGTCATACGTAACACCCCTTACGGATAAAGCTATTTTCTCCGAAATTTCAATATTTTAAAAAATAAGATTTTTTAAATCTTCGCCTTTAACGTTCGTTTCGGCCACCAAATAGTTTAAGACGAATTTCCATTTCTTAAAAATTCCTCGCAAAACAAAAACACAAATATGGCGGCCTATCTTATCAGAGCGTTCACCCAAATATTCTAAGCCATCAATAACGTCAACTGCGGGATTATAAGTCAAATTTTTTTAATTGCCACCTCGTCACAAGCAAGAATACATTCTTTTTCTGCGTCATTCATTTCTTTGACTGAATCAGAAAGGGCATCATACAAACACTGATTGTCACCAGGTTGCAATTTTCTTATATAATTCCATCGGTGCAATGACGATGGGCTGGGGAAATTTAATTGTAGAGAATCTCTTAAGAAGATATATGTTGAGCTAGATCTATAAAAAATGCTCTGAGCGAATAGTTTTTCAGTGGTACTCCATCTTATGCCAGTTCCTTTTTTGTCTTTCATAAGCAATTTAATCAAAATTTTTTCATTTCCACTTAAGTCCATGTCATCAATTTCATGAGTTTCCTTTTTATTTAATATAGTTCTCAGACGAATAATTTTTTTCTTCAAATTTACGTTCTCATGTCTGAGTAAATTAGCTTCTTTCCTTTTTATCTCGAATTTCCGTTTATAGAAAGAAAATTGTTTTTGATAAAACTTGAGAGCTTTTTGTGTTTTTTTGGCATTGAAAGCAAACACCAATGGGTAAATATTTTAAGTCTTAATTGAATGCTTAAAATTCGAGGCAAAGCAGTACACACTTCCTAAAGGACAAAATTATTTTTTCAAATGAATCTACTGTTGCATGAATATGACACGTAAGCGCCTTAGCGCCCTAAATCGCCTTAGCGCCTTAAATCTCAATTCACATACCGACCCTGCACGGTTAATTTACGTTACGGCCCTGTATGCCTGAAAGCATATGTAACAAGACACTTCGAGCAAAGCACTTATAGCATTGAACGGAACGAAGGCCGAACTATAGCTGCAACTTCGGCCAAAAGCTATTACGTGGTACACCACACTTTCTACTACGTGGTTCACCACAACACTCGACTTATGGCGTGATTCACCACAGTTGAGCTTTTTCACCAAATCATGCCATAACGCGCCGAAATTTGGCCGAAGTTGCAGCTATAGTTCTATATGGTCACCAGCTTGCCTTCGTAGCGAGATGGCATGCTACTCGAATTTCGTTTAGCTTGTACAATGTACATACATAAATATGAGCATACGTATTTATTTGAATAAATTTTGTTTGCTGTTTACATCTACAAGCAAGCTAGAAAGAAAAACTAAAATATGAAGAAATTTAATTTAATTTTTTTTTATATTATCATGCATGAAGGTTTTTTTATTTTTATATATCTACTAATTTTATTGTTTTGTATTTTTCCTAGTTTGGGCTATTGAGTCAAAAATTCGTTGACCATTCAATTTTTTCGCCAGTTTTTTGGGTAACTGTGAAATCGAGCATTTATCCAACAATTAGTTTAATAAAAAAAAGATTATAAAATGAAATTGTAGATTCATTTGAAAAAATAATTTTGTCCTTTAGGAAGTGTGTACTGCTTTTCCTCGAATTTTAAGCATTCAATAAAGACTAAAAATATTTACAGATTGATGCTGTAATGTTGTTAAAAAATATAATCTAGGCAACGACGATAGGCGCAAAATCAAGGACTTTTTTTTACCCGATACACCTTGTGCAAAAGGGTATATTCCGATTGTTTATCCGAGTGTAACCCAATAAAAAGAAGTTGTTAAATATGGTTATCGTGTGTTTGGAAGGTCAAAATGCTTTTAAAATAAGAAATACTATTGTGGCATTGGGAATTAATATAATATAAAGAGAAAAAGAAGAAGAAAGTTTAGGAAAAATTCAAATAAACATGTAAAGATGTTCAAGTAAGCTGACTTTAATTTTTTTTAGTTTGTTGATCTACCAATTTTCATTTTTTGGATTATTTAATAATTCGATTTATTTAAGTTTACCTCTAGTACCTACTAGGGTCTGTCACAAAAATCCGAAAACTACCTCAAAATCGGACTTTTTCGAAATGTTATAATTAAACTTTGAATTTGAGCGTATATTTCAACCTCCGATTATAATTTTCAGATCACTTGCAATGTTTGAAAAGTAAAACTCTTACGAGTTTTTCTAAGAAATTGATTCTATGATTAAAGCATTCGTTATTTTCATCAAACCATGAAGCATTATCACTTTCAAGAGTACACTCAATGCACCGATCCATGATGAACTTTTTGATACTTAATTGTTTCTTATTATTTTTAAGAACGTGTTCAAAAATTTTAATATGAATTTTACATATTTAAAAAAAAAATCGGATGGTGCGCATAATTTTCCGAAATCTGTATCACTCGAGAAATTTTTTTCGCTTAAAAATGTTTCGGAAGGGGATGTTTACATTTCTCTGTCATTTAGAATTACAGTTTTGCATTTTTCGCAATTTGATCCCTTAGCTATGTATCCAACAAAATATTGGCTAGAAGTCAATTCTATGGGTATGTCCTGGCAAACGAAATCGTCTAACTTTTTGTTGAAATAGGACTCATTCTCCTCAACAATTTTAGATAATGATAAGGAACCTGCTTGCGTCTCTGTCATCATATTTTCTTCAAACGGTTTATATATAATGGAATCGAACTCTGCAGGTAGCATAATGTCTTCATCGGTTTCGCAGTTAGATTTGTTCGAAAGCCGAAAAGACTCAGGGAAAGAAGTTTGGCAATAATTATATTAAACTCATAGACTGATGGGTTTCTGCAGTTCCCACCTTTTGCGCGGACATATGCAAACAAATTTTCTATATGATCTTGGTTTAATCGACTCGTTAAAATAAAGAACATGTTGGGATGAAGTTTCAAAAGATCCGATGTGAGTCCAAAAATGCCTTCAGTAGTTTGCAGCAACCCATCAATACAAAAAATGTTACTGCCTTGTGGTTTTACATTTTTAAAATAGTCTTGCAACTCTTTCAACTTTTGCCAAACAACATTGTCAATTTTTAGACCACATTTTAAAGGATTTTTATCATTTACTACGCTGCTATTGAGGCAATCGAAGTAATCGTTGGTTTTTTGAACAAAAGCGGATGTTGATGTAGCTACTTTAGATGTGATCTTATTGAATTGATTATTTTTAATGCATGTTTTAAACTAGAAAAACTTGCATTTGCTCAAATCTAGTTGGATATACGTGACTTTTGGTGAGTTTTGTCATTTTCGTTACCGATCCTTTTTCAAGGTCGTATAATTCTTTAATGACGTCAAAATCGACTTCTCCATCGGGGGTTTGGAACTTAGCTTTAAGTAGGGAATTGCGAATTCACTTGAAAAGGTGTGGAATGTCATAGAAAACATAGTATTTCTTATCATTGTGAAAGAAAAACGGTTTGTCTTTTTTAATGCCAAGTAAAGAGCTACATTTACGATTATTTACCCCTTGGTCATACGTAACACCCCTTACGGATAAAGCTATTTTCTCCGAAATTTCAATATTTTTAAAAATAAGATTTTTTAAATCTTCGCCTTTAACGTTCGTTTCGGCCACCAAATAGTTTAAGACGAATTTCCATTTCTTAAAAATTCCTCGCAAAACAAAAACACAAATATGGCGGCCTATCTTATCAGAGCGTTCACCCAAATATTCTAAGCCATCAATAACGTCAACTGCGGGATTATAAGTCAAATTTTTTTAATTGCCACCTCGTCACAGGCAAGAATACATTCTTTTTCTGCGTCATTCATTTCTTTGACTGAATCAGAAAGGGCATCATACAAACACTGATTGTCACCAGGTTGCAATTTTCTTATATAATTCCATCGGTGCAATGACGATGGGCTGGGGAAATTTAATTGTAGAGAATCTCTTAAGAAGATATATGTTGAGCTAGATCTATAAAAAATGCTCTGAGCGAATAGTTTTTCAGTGGTACTCCATCTTATGCCAGTTCCTTTTTTGTCTTTCATAAGCAATTTAATCAAAATTTTTTCATTTCCACTTAAGTCCATGTCATCAATTTCATGAGTTTCCTTTTTATTTAATATAGTTCTCAGACGAATAATTTTTTTCTTCAAATTTACGTTCTCATGTCTGAGTAAATTAGCTTCTTTCCTTTTTATCTCGAATTTCCGTTTATAGAAAGAAAATTGTTTTTGATAAAACTTGAGAGCTTTTTGTGTTTTTTTGGCATTGAAAGCAAACACCAATGGGTAAATATTTTAAGTCTTAATTGAATGCTTAAAATTCGAGGCAAAGCAGTACACACTTCCTAAAGGACAAAATTATTTTTTCAAATGAATCTACTGTTGCATGAATATGACACGTAAGCGCCTTAGCGCCCTAAATCGCCTTAGCGCCTTAAATCTCAATTCACATACCCACCCTGCACGGTTAATTTACGTTACGGCCCTGTATGCCTGAAAGCATATGTAACAAGACACTTCGAGCAAAGCACTTATAGCATTGAACGGAACGAAGGCCGAAACATCAAATGCAAGCCAACGGAATGTAACCAAACACTTCGAGCAATGCACTTATAGCATTGAAAGAAGTGAAGGTCAAAACATCAAACGCAGGCAACTAAACACATGCAATGCATGAGCCGATACTGTGTTATGACAGAATTCCAATATCGAATCAATTGGGCATAACCCACAATTGGTCATTCGACACTTCTCAGATGTCAGCCAAATTCTGTGCGGCATTTCTCCTCTTTTGAATCAGCATTTATAAATACATAAGATATATACATAATATTTATCGATACATAACATTTACATATACATAACATTTATATATACATAACATTTCTCCTCTCTTGGAATAAGTATAAAAGAAATTAGAATGTTTAAGAAAACAACAATTGGAGTTTCAACGTCAAAGGTTTGGACGACTGATTCTGGCTTCGGCTGAATACGGTCCTACCTTAAAAATAAAAGACTACCAAACAAATAAAGTCTTCATTATTTTTTTGGAATACGTTGATCATCCCTTCATAAGAAGGAATAACTTTACATGGCGATCCTGCCAGGAGACAAAAAACTGGAAATAACAAGGAGATCTGGCATTCCACAATAACAAGGAGATCTGGCATTCCACAATAAGAAGGAGATCTGGCGTTCCAGCAATAACAAGAAGATCTGGCACTGATGACCACACTTAAGGAAGCACTAGCAGACCCAACGGCTGGGCCAAGACCGTTAACAATTGCCGAATATCAGGCCAGGCAGGAAGCAACCAAGAGGGCAAAACAACAAAAGCAACACCAAGAAGAAAAATTCACTTCGATCCCGAAGGTCCGTCCACCTAAGAGGCGTGGTGGAAAAATCACGAAATTAATACACCGACGAGCTTTTCTCCGAACGGAGTTGAGACGAAAAACACTGGACTTGGAAGGAATTAAATCAATGGCCACTGAACTGACCCAAATCGAAAAGAAGCTGAAGGACAGGAAAGGGAAAAGTGCTTATTAAACTGCACTACAACAACAACTAACTATTGCGATTCTCGCAAGTTACAGTGCTTATTAAGCTGCACTACGTCAACCTTGCTATTGCGATTTTCGCAAGCAAAATTTTATAAAAATTGTTAGATTTTTTTTTTTAATAGAGAGAGAGAGAGAGAAAATTTTTTAATAAAATACCTTATATTAGTATAATTTTGAATTTTTTGCACCTTTGAAAAAAAAAAATATAAAAATAAATAAAATCTTCAATTTCCAAAAATTTCAACATGGGAGGACATGAATCCAAAATCCTAGACCCTAACGCCAACGTAATTAACGAAATTGAGACAAAAGTAGTGACCTGCAATATTAGCTCAATTGAAATTTTATTGATCGTTCTAGTAGTTATCGCAATCATAGATTTTGCACTTAAAATCTACAAACAACATAATAAAAATCTAAAAAAAAGATATTTAAGCAAAGCTAATGATCTAGATAAAATTTAAATCATGAAAGTTTTGATTTTGATATTCTTTACTGAACTGACATCTACCCCAAATGGAAAATTAACTTTTACCATACCGATGCCAAATGACACGACAAACCTACCTCAGTTTATACAATCAAATATAGACAGATTTGATAATATTATATTTTCACAAGGAATAGAAGTGACAGAGTCATACGGGACTATCAGAGCCTTAAGATACACCCCCCAGCGCAACAGAGCTTAAAGCATACAGAAATAGCTTTCACTCACCAATGTCAAGCCCCGAAAAATGGGAAATAATACAAAAAAAATTCAATGACTCCATAGATGAATTTAATAGATCTTACAAATGTCTAAATAAGACACAAATCCCAACAGCCAAAACGCAAACAAAACATTTTAATAATCTAACACTTCAACACAATACTATCTCGGCCTTGCTTAAAACATATATTCCATTACTAACTGAAAGTCATAAAACTAAATTCAAAAATTCTTTTCAAAATTTAAAAGACAAATTCTCAATATTATTGAAAAAATTTGAAATCAAAGATCAAGTACCACAAGATTTAACGACAATTTTTAATTTAAAATTTATTGAAGATTCCGACTCAGATTCAGAATCAATAAAATCAGAAAAAATGCCTTCAATTCAAGAATTTCTCAATAATGCTAGTAAGCTTATCCCAGATTTCGATGGCAAACGCGAGAACTTGCGAAGTTTTCTGGATGCAATCGATCTGGTCGAACTAATAAAAGGAGAACACGAAAGAGTAGCAGTTACACTAATAAAAACAAAATTGAAAGGCACAGCAAGAAATCTTGTCGATACAGAATCAACTATAGCACAAATAGTGCAAAAACTTAAATTGTCAGTAAAAGGGGAGTCTATTGACGTTATCACAGCAAAACTCCTCAATACCAAACAACAAAATAAAAAAGGCCACGACATTTTGTAACGAAATTGAAGACTTAACAAAATCTTAACAAAATGCATACATTTCTGACGGATTGAACCCTGATCATGCAAATAAATATTCAACCTCAATTGCTGTTAAAGCATTAACTACAAATGCTAGTAATGATAGAGTAAAAATGATAATGGAATCGGGTAATTTCGGCAATCTGAATGAAGCAGTTGCAAAATTTGTCAACAGTTGCACCGCGGCAAATGAATCCAGATCGGTATTTAACATCAATAGCCGAGGAAATTTTTCCCGAAGAGGAAATTTTTCAAATAATAGAAATCGGTACCGGGGACGTGGTGGCTATACACGGTATAACCAACAGCGCAACACTAATTATTCAAATAATAGAAGTTACAACCACTACAATCGCGGCCGTGGACGCGGAGCTAGTTCTGGCAATGTCCGAGCTATCGAAGCAAATCCGGGAAACGAGTCAGCTCCCCAGAATGCCCAACTGGGGACATTAACTCAGCAATACCCACAAAACTAACACAAACTCATCAAATTCTAAGCAATAATCTCAAATTCAATAACTACATAACTGTCAAAATTTCCTTTAATAAATCAGAAAATATTTTTTTACTAGACACTGGTTCTGACATCAGCCTCATAAAACAAAACTGTATAAAAAATTCAATAATTTGTAGTGATATTTAGGTTAACATAACAGTAGGCATTTGTATCAATAAGCAGTGTAGACAGCAGGTTAACCATTGGTATAGTGTAGACTTAGGTTAAGTAAGAAATATGTAAGAACAGCTGATAAAAAGAGGATGATGGCGACTTTTTGAGTTTCCGCTTTCTTCTTCTTGTACGAAACCCGAAAGGTAAAGACGTCAAAATAAAATCGAGCCGCCTCTTAACTTTGTTTTAGCTTTTTTATTACGATCCGCTTCTCACTAAATTCCCTCAGAAGTGGGATACGGGCACCATAAAAAGTTTTTCTTAATTTTGCTTATTTTTCCTTAAATCGCAATGGAAAACGCCGACAAAATTTCTCGCAAAGCAGACGCTGCGAAAGACGATAAATACCAATTTGTCAATTCGAGACGTAAAGCCACACGTGACGCCGGCATTCCTGATGGGCCGACCGTGGAGTATCCGTCCGATGCTCCCTCCCTTGATGCTGCCGAAAAGGTCGTTTCATCCGAGTGCTAGGACTATCAGCGATCTGAAGCGGCTGGCTGAACGTTACGAGAGGGTCCGCCCTACAGCCACCAGTCAACCAAAGGAAAATGCGATTACCAAGCCGATAACCAGCGCACCTAACGCCGAGTTAACTGCAATTAGGTGCTATAATTGCTCCAAATTTGGCCATTATCAGAGCCAATGCCAACAACCAAAACGACCACGTGACTCCTGTTTCACCTGCCACCAGCCAGGTCATGTACACCAAAATTGCCCTCTAAAGAAGAAGCCAACTGGTGTGGGTGCCGTCACCGAAGCCGCAGCCAATGGGTCCAATTGGGAAGGGAATCCAAACATCGAGTATTTAGATTCACATCAAATGGTAAGTGTTGCCTTTGAGTTAGGAAATGAGTGCACCGCCGTTAATGTTATTTCTCTCTTTGATTCGGGTAGCCCTAAAAGCTTCATTTGCCACAAGCTCGTTCCATTAACTTTGAAAACCTCGCACCTATCAAGTTTCCGCGGGATGGGTAATTCCCCTATACATACTTACGGCAAAATAACGTGTAAAATTAAGTTCAATGATATGGAAGTCTCCCACGATGTTATTGTCATCCCTGATCACGAAGCGGTGATGCCACTGATAATTGGTCGAGACATATTAAATCAATTAAAAATATTTTTGTGTAAAATAACACATTGTAAGCACACGGAAACGAAATCGAGCGAAATTAAAGAACAATTTAAAGAGAAACCGCGTAGTGCACTTATTTCATTGCATTTCTGTAAAAATAAAATTGAAAATCCAGTGCTCCACTCGGAAAATTTAACTTTGGATAATAATTTGGATAGGGAACGGGAATATCTAAAAGGAATTATTAATAACGGCTCTTTAGATGAAATATGTAATGACGATAAACCTGATGTTAAAATTAAAGAAGAATGCGTTGAAGAAAATGTGATAGAAGTAGATTTGGAAATACGCGATCACCATAAACCTGATGTTAGAAAGATAGAAGAATGTGTTGAAGAAAATGTGAAAAAAGTAGATTCGGAAAATAAAGAAGAAAATATAGAAGATTGTCAGTATGTAGATGAATATGTCAGTGTTAATCCGCAGCTTAAGGCCTTTAAGGGCCTTGGAGGAAAATTGCACGCCCAGGCATTGTTTGATGACGCCCTTATAGATTTCGCAGACCTTTCAAGAATCTCATGTGCATGCGAGACGAACGACTTTAGAGACGAATTTGTAATTAATGAGCACCTAAGCGAAAGGCAGATTCAGAATGTGACAGATATTTTAAGAAAAAACTATACACAGTCTACAGTAGAACCGAAGGCGACTGACTACAGCATGCAAATCCGTTTACTGCATGACGTACCAATTTATTGCGCTCCCCGCCGACTTTCCTTTAGAGAATGCAATGAGGCGCGAAGAATTGTGAATGATTTACTTGCAAAAGGTATAATCAGGCCAAGCAATTCACCCTACGCTTCAGCAATAGTATTAGTTAAGAAGAAAAACGGGGAGACACGATTATGTGTAGATTTCCGATCACTCAATAAGTTAACAGTTCGCGATAATTTTCCACTGCCCCTCATTGATAACTGTTTACAATATTTTGCAAATAAAAAATACTTTAGTACTCTAGACCTGAAGGACGGATTCCATAACATAAAAGTGCATGAAGACTCTACGAAATTCACTTCATTTGTAACGCCTTTTGGGCAATATGAATACGTCCGTGTGCCTTTCGGTTTAAAAAATTCACCCGCAGTCTTCCAGAGACGTGTTATAATGGTTTTAAAGCCCCTGCTAGAAAAAAGCCTAATTGTAGTCTACTTAGACGACATAAGCATTGCAACGTCCGACTTTCAGGAGCATCTAGTTATCTTGGGAAATGTATTAAAGCTATTAAAGGAAGCCAATTTAGAATTAAACCTTAAAAAATGCCGTTTCGCTTTCGAGGAGATAGATTACCTTGGCTATACAATTGATAAAAAAGGCCTTAGACCAAATGCAAGTCATATTGAAGCTATTAAAACATACCCTACTCCAAAGAGCACGAAAGATGTGCAGCGTTGCCTAGGCTTATTTTCTTATTTCCGTAAATTCATCAGAGATTTTTCTCGGACCGCAAAACCCATAAGTACCCTTTTAAAAAAAAATGTAAGTTTTAACTGGAACGAGGAATGCGGAAAAAGTTTTGAATTCTTAAAAGACCAACTTTCAAAAGCTCCAATTCTAGCAATATTTGACCCAAATAAAGATACAGAACTGCATTGCGATGCAAGTTCGTATGGATTTGGCGCCGTCCTCCTTCAAAGGCAAACCAACAAACAATTTCATCCGATTGCATTTTTTTCTAGATGTACAACTGAGGCAGAATCAAAACTAACAAGCTTTGAACTCGAAACGGTAGCCATTGTTCACGCAATTGACCGCTTCCACATGTTTTTAGATGGTTTACAGTTCACAATTGTAACAGACTGTGCAGCATTATCTCAAACACTGCATAAAAAGAATGTAAACTTACGCATAGCTAAATGGGCACTTTTGTTAGAAAATTACAACTACAAAGTCCAGCACAGATCAGGTGAGAGAATGGCCCATGCAGATGCCCTCAGTCGAGTCCAAATGTCAGTCGCTGTAATAACCGAAGATATTGATTCAGCAATCCAAATAGCCCAAGCCAGAGATAAAAACATTGAACTTTTGAAAAATACATTAGAAAACGAAAATCTACCAAATTTTATTCTTGAAAATGGCTTAGTTTTTAGAGTCAACCATGAAAAGCAACGCCAACTGCTAGTACCTAAAGAACTAGAAGATAACATTATGCGACTAGTTCATGAAAAACATGGGCACCTAGGCATAACAAAATGTGCAGAACAGATAAGCAAACATTACTGGTTCAGCAATATGAGAGAAAAATTAAACAATTTTATTAGAAATTGTCTTAAATGTATTTATTATTCAGCAGCCCATAGGAAAAATCAGAGAAACCAGTACCAATTGCCTAAGACTCCGAGACCCTTCGATACGATTCATATTGACCACTTCGGTCCCCTGCCGTCCAGCAAATCAAGGCATAAGCACGTGTTGGTAGTTGTAGATGCATTCACAAAATTTGTGAAACTGTATCCAGTAAACACTCCAGGAACAAAAGGAGCATGTGAGGCACTCCTTAAATATTTTACTTACTACAGTAGACCCCGCCAAATAATAAGCGACCGCGGCACTTGCTTTACATCTGAAGAATTTAAAAACTTCATCAAAAACAATAATATAGGACATGTAAAAGTCTCAGTAGGTTCACCTCAATCAAACGGACAGGTAGAACGGGTTAACCGGGATTTAAAGGCAATGCTTGCAAAATTAGCTGAATCAGCAGGCCATGCCGATTGGAAAACGAAGCTCATAGATATCGAATTAGCTTTTAATAACACAACTCATACGTCAACATGCATTGCCCCGAGTAAACTTTTGTTCGGGATAGAACAACGAGGCAAGGCAATAGATGAGATAACAGAATACTTAGACGCAAAATATGGAAACAATGAAGATCTGAATTTAGAAGAAACAAGAGCCAAAGCTTCTGAAGAAATAGAACGTAGACAAGAGTGCAATCTGAAGCAACACCTCGCTAAACACACGAGCCCTCAGCGATTTAAGGTCGGTGATTTCATAGTGATAAAAAATGTAGATACAACGATAGGCACAAACAAAAAATTAATACCCAAATATCGCGGCCCCTACGTAATCAAGGAGTTATTAGACAACGACAGATATGTAATAGAAGACATTGAGAATTTCCAGATAACACAAATTCCATATAATGGCATTTTAGACTCTTCAAGGATAAGAAAATGGATAGAACCGAGTGTAGAACTGGATGAAGAAATTTATAACTGCGAAGGCAACACCCATTAGGTTAATTTAAGAAAACAATCGGGACGATTGTTATGTCAAGATGGCCGATTGTAGTGATATTTATGTTAACATAACAGTAGGCATTTGTATCAATAAGCACTGTAGACAGCAGGTTAACCATTGGTATAGTGTAGACTTAGGTTAAGTAAGAAATATGTAAGAACAGCTGATAAAAAGAGGATGATGGCGACTTTTTGAGTTTCCGCTTTCTTCTTCTTGTACGAAACCCGAAAGGTAAAGACGTCAAAATAAAATCGAGCCGCATCTTAACTTTGTTTTAGCTTTTTTATTACGATCCGCTTCTCACTAAAAATTAATCAAAATTCTACGTTTAATTTAACTGGAATTGGAGAAGGAATAGTCACAACTTTAGGATATGTTCATGGTTCAATATTAATGAAAAATTACGATCTAGCTCATAACTTTCAAGTAGTTCAAAATGATTTTCAAATACATTGTGACGGTATCATTGGCCTTGACTTCATACAAAAATACAACTGCATACTTGATTACAATAATTCCAATAGTTTTCTCGTTATTAGACCAAGCTTTTCCCATACACATGAATCTTTACAAATTTTAGATGCACCAAAACTATATTCAATAAGCCTACCTGCTCGATCTGAAGTCATACGAAAAATATATATTTTTTTTTTTTTTTTTTTAACAGTATTTATATTTATTGTATCACTCCTTGGATAAAAGAGTCTAACAATAAGTTTTACAATCTTAATTCTAATTTACATAATTATGTATCATTAAGCATATTTGGATCATACACTTATAATACGTAATATAATTTGTTCGCTGGCCTCGGTTAGGAAAAGCTGGGCATAAATCTGCTGAAGGTTGAGCCAATTATGCTTTTATCGATTGTTATTAAATGAGGAAAACGTATGAAATGGCGGAATGCGTAAGGAATACGCCACGATCTTAACGGATAATACGCGGTGGATTAGCTAGGATAAGCTCCGGCGATGGCGTGCGTAAGGAATACGCATGAGGAGAGGAAAACGCGATATATATTAGATAGAAAAAGCACCGCTGCTTTTTGTGCAAGGACTGCACTTTTAATTCACACGTGCTGAATTGTCGGCTGGAGCCCTTTCACACTGCTGGTCGATCTTTTCTTTTTAATCTCGAAACTGTGGTCGTATTTGCGAGTCTTACTGCAAGAGGATTCACGTGACTTTGCAATTTTTGGAAATATTTCTGTTTAATTTTGGTGAACTCTGATTTAACCATTTCTATGTTGAGCTCTCTATGAATATTTTCATTTGTAATAAACCAAGGCGCTCCTAAGATGGACCTTAGTATTTTAGATTGTGCTCTTTGCAGGATATCTATATTTGAAGCACTTGCATTACCATAGAGTTGTAAGCCGTAGGTCCAAATTGGTTTTATGATCTGATTGTATAAAAGAATTTTGTATTCCAGTTTGAGGGGAGAGCGATAGTTTATGAGCCAGTGCAGGCTGTTAGCCTTAAGTTTAATTTGAGTTCTTTTGATCTCAATGTGCTTTCGCCAAGTCAATCTTTTATCTAGGTGAATGCCAAGGTATGTTACCTCCTCCTTTTGGGGAATTCGGATATTGTTCAGAAATAGGTCTGGACAGACTTTTCGGTTGAGCGTAAATGTGACATGATGGCTTTTTAACTCATTTATTTTAATACGCCACAAAGCCAGCCAGTTTTGAATTTTATTAAGATGAGTTTGAAGCTTGGAAGCTGCTATTACTACATTTTTATGTCTACTTAAGATAGCTGTGTCATCAGCAAACGTTGATATTACGACCTGATTGTCGATAGGAATATCTGCAGTAAATATGAGATAAAGAAAAGGCCCGGCTACACTACCTTGCGGTACTCCTGCGTTTATTTCAAAATCTTTGGTTGTAAACGAATTTTGTTTTACTTGGAACTTTCTATTATCAAGGTAAGATTCGAAGACATCGTGAACATTTTGAGGAAGTAAGCGTCTAATTTTGTATTTAAGCCCGTCATGCCATACTTTGTCGAAAGCTTGTTGGACGTCTAAGAAAACAGCTGAGCAGTATTCGCGATGTTCGTATGCATTTCTTATTTCATTAGTAATACGATTAACTTGTTCGATAGTGCTGTGTTTTTTTCTAAACCCAAACTGATGTGGGGGAATAATACTTTGCTCTTGGAGAAATGGTGTTAATTTGGATATCAGTAATTTTTCAAATAATTTAGAGAGACAAGGGAGAAGGCTAATAGGTCGATAAGATGAAACATGAGTAGGATCTTTTCCTGGCTTACGCACCATTTTTATAACCGACCTTTTCCATACATTTGGAAAATATCCGCGCTTTATTATAGCATTAAAAAGGACTGTTAAAAAAGTCACCGCTACCAAAGGTAAATTTTTGAGCATTACTGGGGTAATAAAATCAAACCCAGGGGCTTTTTTGCATACTAATTCATTTTTTATGACATTGCAAATGTCTCTTGGAGTAATAGTAATGAAAATTCTTTGAGTGTTTTCGGGATGAGTTCGGATTATGTACCCTGAAGTACCCGGATTTGGTTGGAAAACTTTGCTAAGGTGCAATGCAAATGCAGAAGCTTTCTCTTCGTCGTTACGCGCCCAACTGCCATCTGGATTTCTAATAGGGGATTCACCCTCTACGGGGGTCTTGAGACGACTTGATGACCAGAAGGCTGTTTGATATGTGCCTTTCGGAGAAAGGTTTTGAACAAAATTATGTTGTTGAATTTGTTTTTCTCTAACTAAAGCAGCTCTAAGCTTCTTTTCAGCTTCTTTTAGTTTATGTTTTGATGATGGCGATCGGGAATGTTGCCATTTGCGTCTACATCTTCTTTTTTCAGCGACTAGATTTTCAATTTCGGCATTTGATGGATTTTTGCTTTCCCTATTGCTACTGATAGGAGTAGAGCTCTCTGCTGCCGAAGTTAAAATATAATTGAGTACTGTTACGGCATCATCAATGTGGTCATTGTTTGCAATCTTATAATTTGTATGAATATGTGAACTTATATATTTTTTATACTTTAACCAATTGGTTCTTGAATTTGTTAGTCTGGAAGAAACCTGAACTTGTCTTTGAAGTTCATGTAGAAGGAAAACTATGGGTGAATGATCTGACGATAGATCGGACAATGAGCGTGTTGAGATATATTCCCTTTTAATGCCCTTTGTGATTCCGAAATCTAAAAGGTCAGGGATTTTATTTGGGTCTGTCGGCCAGTAAGTAGGCTGTTTAGAAGAAGCAAAGTCCAGTCTATTATTTTTGTCAACAACTGCCCTGTACAATTGTTGTCCCTTTGGATTGCAAATACGGGAACCCCAAAACGTATGTTTCGCGTTGTAGTCTCCTGCTGCAAGAAACTTGTCTCCTAATGTTTTAAAGAAATCTAAGAACATTCTTTCGCTGACACTGAATCGAGGTGGGCAGTAGACTGCCGATATAGCCAAATTTTTACTTTTATATTGCACGCATATTGTTGTGGCCTGAATAAATTCTTTGTCGTAGGAACCTGAGAAAAAGTGCCGTATTCTATTTCGGATAAGGATACCGGTGCCTCCATGTGCCTTACCATCCGGATGGTTTGTTTTGTAAAATATATACCCAGGAATTGAAAAGAAGTTCTTATTTGTTAGGTGGGTTTCGGAAAGAAGCATTACGTCAACTTCTTCGCGGTTAAGAAAATTTTGTAATTCTAGCTTGTGCTTGGTTAACCCGTTTGCGTTCCATGCACATATTTTTAAGATACTCATATTTTTGCCAAAAGAGCTGTCATTAATTGTGTTTGCATTTGCACAATCCTGTCTATTGAGCTTTGCATTGATTGCATAAATTGGGACAAGCTTTGTGTTAGTGTGGAAATCATAATTTCTAAATTGCTAGCCGAATTTGTAGGTTGTATTACTGTATTCGCGGACTTTAATGCACTTGCATATGAAACTCCTGACATAACTGGATTAGAAGCAAAGTTTCGAGGAGCTGCTAAAGCAGACACAAGAATATTTTTTGAAGGATTTCGCGCCGATTCTTTTCGAATGTTAATACGCTGCTTCAAGTCTTGGTAGACCAGGCAGCCCCTGTAATTTGCGGTATGGTTTCCTTGGCAATTACTGCATTTAACTAAGCTGCGATCGTTCTGCAGTTTTTTATTGCAAACGGAGCTATGATGAAGCTCTCCACATATAACGCACACAGTGCGTAATGTGCAATATGTTTTAGTGTGTCCAAACTCTTGGCAGTTAGCACATTGGACAGGCCCATTTCTTTTGTGTGGCTCTTCAACAGTAATTTTTCGATTTAATAAATATATCAAATTATAAATAGGATGATTTTCATTTTTTTTAAGCTTCAGGTTGTCTGGTAAAAGATCAACTTTAAACATTGGCTGCGGAACTTTAGCTCTATTAATAATATTTATTACTGCCCTAGCATGGAAACCCTTTTCGCCAAGGGCGTTTTTAATATCGTTGGTATCAACGTCTGCTTCTATGCCTTTTATCACTACAGCAATTCCTTTGCTGCTCTTTAATTGGTAGGTGTAAAAGTTATTATTTCGACTCTCTAAGTGTTTAACTACTTTGCGGTAATTTTCTTCCGTATTTGTTTGAATTTTAGTTTCATGGATATTTCCTTTTGTCAACGGGACAATATGAAAGTTGTTTTTGCCTAAAAGTTGAGCTAAAATGGCAACAAGTGCGTTAGAGCTACGCTCACGTAAATAGATTGGTGGCGGTTTAAGTTCTTTCTTTGGCTGATTTTCGGATGAAGCTTCATCGGAGTTTTCAGCTAGTGGAGCAAATCGGTTACCTAACAAGATTTTAGGAGGAGTTGATATGGTATCAATTTTATTGAGTTTAGCCCTAGCATCACCTTTTCCGGCCGGGCTTCTTTTTCTTTTCGTTATATTAACGTACCGATGCATATATATAAAGTTCCCAGAAGATGAATTTTTAATACCACATCAAGAAATTTCAACAGGCATCTACATTTCCAATACAATAGTTAACAATAAAAATACTTACGTTCGCATACTAAATACAACAAATAATAACATTTTATTAGAAAATTTTTCCATTAAAGCGGAAAGTCTCGAAAACTACCAAACAATAAATTTTAACCCTACATCAAACGATCAAGAGCGACATAACATAATACCATTCTTTCCAAAATATCAAACAACTGTCCAATTCAATTAAGAGAAAACCTTCAAAAACTTTGTTCATCATATACAGATGTCTTCGCTTTAGACACAGATAGTGTCACTTGCAATAACTTTTATAAACAAAAACTCAAATTAAATGATAAAAGCCCAGTTTACATCAAAAATTACAGACTACCACATACATATAAACCTGAAATCGAACGACAAATAGATAAACTAATCAAAGATAACATTCTTGAGCCATCTGCCTCCGAATATAACAGCCCAATTCTCCTAGTACCCAAAAAGTCATTACCCGGCAATGCAGAAAAACGTTGGAGATTAGTAATCGATTATAGGCAACTTAATAAAAAATTTGCCGCCGATAAATTCCCACTACCAAGAATCGATGACATTTTAGATCAGCTAGGAAGAGCAAAATATTTTTCATGCCTAGACCTTATATCAGGTTTTCACCAAATTGAATTGCATGAAGCCTCTAGAGACTTAACATCATTTTCAAGCCCAACAGGTTCCTACAGATTTAAAAGACTACCATATGGTTTAAAAATAGCACCAAACTCATTCCAACGAATGATGTCACTTGCATTCTCAGGCTTAGGCCCAAATAGAGCATTCGTCTATATGGATGACCTTATAGTAATAGGATGTACTGAAAACCATATGATTGAAAACCTTAAATTAATTTTTGAAATATGCAGGAAAACTAATTTAAAATTACACCCCGATAAATGCAATTTTTTTAACCATGAAGTCACCTTCTTAGGACACAAATGTACGGATACAGGAATTCTTCCAGATGACACAAAATTCGAGAAAATCCTAAATTACCCACAACCAACTAATGCAAACGAAACACGTAGATTCGTAGCTTTTGTAAATTATTATAGAAGATTTATTCCGAATTTTTCATCTTACTCTATTCATTTTACACGTTTGACAAGGAAGAAAACAGAATTCATCTGGTCAAAGGATTCCGAAAACTCATTTAATTATCTTAAAAACGCACTACTAAAGCCCCAAATATTACAATATCCAAATTTCGATAAACCATTTTGTATAACAACCGATGCAAGTAAAATTGCATGTGGAGCAGTCTTAAGTCAGGAATATAACGGTACACAATTACCAATAGCTTTCGCATCGCGCACATTCACAAAAGGCGAAAGTAACAAATCAGTTATTGATTGGGCAGTCAACTTCTTTAAACCTTACATTTATGGAACTAAATTCCTTATAAAAAGCGACCATAAGCCTTTAACATACCTATTTTCACTCAAAAATCCTTCTTCAAAACTAACACGAATGCGTCTGGATCTTGAAGAATTTGATTTTGTTATCGAATATATAAAAGGCAAAGATAACTGTGGAGCTGACGAAATACTTACAGACTCAGGTACCGAATATAAAAATCAAATACTTTTAGAACTTTGCAAATTACTCAATATAAAACAGTTAAATTCAACCCCATACCATCACCAAACACTCGGTATGGTGTAACGAAGTCATAGAACCTTTAATGAGTATATTAGGTCATACTTATCTCCTGAAAAAACCGATTGGGACGATTGGTTGAAGTATTTTGCTTATTGCTTCAACACAACACCGTCCTCGACTCATGGCTATACACCATTCGAATTAGTTTACGGCAAAACACCTAGACCGTTTAACTTTCTAAATGGAACAACTGATCCTGTCTATAATTTCGATAATTTCGTCAAAGAATTTAAATTTAGGTTGCAAGAGGCCCAAAAGCGAGCCTTTAAATTAATCGAAAATGCCAAGATTCAATCAAAAACAAACTATGACAAAAAGGCAATACCTCAAAATATTCAAGTCAAAGATAAAATCTACCTCCGTGACGAATCCAGTCACAAATTGGAAAATGTTTTCAAAGGCCCATATGAAGTTACTGAAATTGATAATAGAGGAAATTGCAAAATAAAAATAGGCAATAAATTTGCCATTGTACATAAAAATAGATTAAAATTACAATAAAAATTTATTACTGTTAAACTGATGCGCATCATCTTAATAAATAAATAATTAGTTTAATACTTCAATTAAAAAATTTACCTCAATATATAAAAATTTCAAAATATTACTTCATTAGATTTATCAATTTAAATTAATAAATGAATTATAAATACATCCTAGAAAAAAAAAACTAATATTTCAATTTTACATTTATAAGATAAATACTTTTACTTTATACCTAAACATTATTAAATTATGAAAAATCTCTATTCTAAAGATTTTTCACAAAAGAGGGAAGGTCTTGCATGAATATGACACGTAAGCACCTTAGCGCCCTTAATCGCCTTAGCGCCTTAAATCTCAATTCACATACCGACCCTGCACTTCGAGCAAAGCACTTATAGCATTGAACGGAACGAAGGCCGAAACATCAAATGCAAGCCAACGGAATGTAACCAAACACTTCGAGCAATGCACTTATAGCATTGAAAGAAGTGAAGGTCAAAACATCAAACGCAGGCAACTAAACACATGCAATGCATGAGCCGATACTGTGTTATGACAGAATTCCAATATCGAATCAATTGGGCAGAACCCACAATTGGTCATTCGACACTTCTCAGATGTCAGCCAAATTCTGTGCGGCATTTCTCCTCTTTTGAATCAGCATTTATAAATACATAAGATATATACATAACATTTATCGATACATAACATTTACATATACATAACATTTATATATACATAACATTTCTCCTCTCTTGGAATAAGTATAAAAGAAATTAGAATGTTTAAGAAAACAACAATTGGAGTTTCAACGTCAAAGGTTTGGACAACTGATTCTGGCTTCGGCTGAATACGGTCCTACCTTAAAAATAAAAGACTACCAAACAAATAAAGTCTTCATTATTTTTGTGGAATACGTTGATCATCCCTTCATAAGAAGGAATAACTTTACACTACAATTTCATTTTATAATCTTTTTTTTAATAAACTAATTGTTGGATAAATGCTCGATTTCACAGTTACCCAAAAAACCGGCGTAAAAATTGAATGGTCAACGAATTTTTGACTCAATAGCCTAAACTAGGAAAAATACAAAACAATAAATTTAGTAGATATATAAAAATAAAAAACCTTCATGCACGATAATATAAAAAAAAATTAAATTAAATTTCTTCATATTTTAGTTTTTCTTTCTAGCTTGCTTTTAGATTTAAACAGCAAATAAAATTTATTCAAATAAGTACGTATGCACATATTTATGTATGTACATTGTACAAGCTAAACGAAATTCGAGTAGCATGCCATCTCGATACGAAGGCAAGCTGTTGACTAAATAGAAATGAGATATAATGAGAGGCACTTTAGAGAGGCATAATTTTTACTCTCCGAAAGTGGCTTTTTCTTCAAAAACGTTTTCACGTGGCTTTATTGAAAAAGCCACGGCAAATTTTCGACGGGACATTTTTTTGTATGAAGTGCGACATCTTGATAGTTATATAGTCTTTAGTAGAACCAATGCCAAGGCCACAAAAATTAACGAATAAAGCAACGTAAGACAAGGCCAAGGGCATAATCATACAGCAACACAAGTCAATGGCTTCAAAATGCAACAAGGACAGAGGGCCCCGTATCTGGGAACCAATGCAGATAAGCACCTTCGCACAAAACAGTTCCAAAATGGCAAGATAACTGAATGCCTGCATCTCTGTTGTCACAAGGAGTTGCATGGTCGACGATGCATGTACGAGTCGTAGGCGCGTGTGAAGAAGTGGGAAAATACTACTTCTAAGAAAATAGACTGCAGTGCAGCCCCAACAACCGAGATCAATCGCGCCGAGAGAAACCCCTCTCCAAACAACGAACCAGTCCGTATGAATGCGGACCCATCAAAACTAAGGTGGGGGGGAGGAATGTTGTGAGTATGTACATGTACATCATAGTCGAGGGCCCACTGTAAGCATAAAGATTCACAACGAATACGGGTCAACAACAAAAAACGCACCCGTAAGCAGACATTGGAAAGAACGAGGTCAAGACGGCACGCGCGGAAATATGGGACAAGCAAATTACGGAAGAAGTGAGCATGCAGAGTGCAATTGGACTGCATGAGAAGGTCGCTGCAGTGTCAAAAGAAGAGACTGCAGCAGAGTTCGCGGTGGCGAACCTAGCCGTAAGTTATAAGTAGGTGCGATTTTTTAGAATAAGTAAGTGGCAGTGAGTTCATGGATTTGTTGTGAGTCGAAAAGCGTCACTTCACACTCTAAGGTCACGCTACCAGCTCTAAGCGGGGAAAAGTGCCAAAACATGTAAAAACAATTAAATCGCAGCAAAGGAGTTCGACGACACAGCACCAAGCTCGAAATCCGACACCCTTCAGCAAGAACAACAACAACAGTAGAACTCAACTACTGAGAACAATTACGTAAGCAAGCATACCGATCGAAAGGGTAAGCGGGGGAAAAGACGAAAGACCACGAGCAAGCAATAAGCAACGGCATAAGCGGTTTAACGTCTTCAAAGGCAGTCCTACATCAACAATAGAAACACAGCAATAAAGCTATTGGAAACAACAACAACAGGCGATCAGGAAGGGCAATCAACGCAACAGAACAACAAGAGCCAGGTGCAACAACAACAATTGCAACGTAGGCACACCGGCAGGGGAAGTTCGAAGTCATACTAATGAAATCAATCAATATCCAATATTGCTAGATCGGCAATATTGATCTATTTAAGCGGAGCTTCGATCTATGGAAGAGGACTTGCAGTTTGGAATCGAAAGTCTAATCAGATCTCAATTTTGGCGCACCTACTTACGAGCCAGGACGACAATGTGTGGATCTCAGTGTAGCTAGAGATTAGGGCAGTTAAGTAAGCCAGAATAGGATTGTCATATATAAGAAGAAAAAGGACTTCAATAAACAATAATTGTAACTGAATTTCAATGGCGTTCTTATTTGTGGTATTCGCTTAGACGTCCATTTCCAGCACGCAACAATTTATGGCGCAGCCGGTTTTCGACTAAGAATAGTCGGGTTCGAATCACGATCCTTTCACAACAGTACGGCGGTCACACTAACATATATATATTTGAGTTATTTTATTGGAACCTACTGAACTGTGGTGAAACCTTATTCAGTGGGGCCTGGGCGTGAGTGAAACTTCCGAAAGTCGCTTCAATGAAAAACGACATAAATGAACCGAATTATATCAATTATTTTGTTGTTACCCTTTTTGTACTGCACTGCTATAACCTGTCGAACAGTGGTGAAACCTAATTCGTCAGGGTCCGGGTGTGAGTGAAACTTCCGAAGGGCACTTTAGCAGCACAATCGCAATAAGGGCATAACAGATTACCTTGAATAAAAATTTTATATAAAAAAAAAACATATATATATATATACATATATATATATATATATATAATAATAAAAAATGGAACAAGCGGCGCAAGTAAAAGGCGACATCATCTAACAACAAAAACTACAGCTATATCAAAATACGCATACAATATGGTGAGTACAAAAACTTTGAATAACAATTTTTTCACCCAGAGTCCTTACTGTTGAGGATGAATTTCAATACCTTGGTTGAATATATATTGAATTCAATTCAATTCAATTTATTCAATAGTTTGTACAATGAGGCGGACCTTATGTAGTACATCTAATCTTACGTAAATAACTTAAGCAAATATAAATTACTTTTACCTATGCCTATGGATGAGAATAATAGAGTAAGCTTCAGAGAAAAGAGAAAGAGGAGTAGAAAGCGGGAAAGTTATGGGTTAAAAAGCCTATTAACAGCCAATCTAAAGAGCCCAAAGTTTCGAATTGATTTAATGTTTACAGGTAAGGAATTCCATAGCTTTATTGCACTGACGAAGAACATTCTAGAGCTCGAGAGGTACCTTAAATAACAGTTAAGGCAGTATGAGATTGCACGTTCTCGAGGATTGGGCAAAATTGAGCTCTTCATATAGATAACGTGGGCAAGTAGTATGAATTAGCTTATGATGGAATATAAGGTGCTGTACATTAAAGAATATAGAGACACCACTCTTAAGAATATGTCTGGAATAAATTGAGATGTGGTCAAATTTTCTTAGGGTGAAAACATAGCGGGCTGCATTATTAAGAACATGTTGATACTTTTGCTTGGAGGCAGCATCTAAGCTTCCATATATGAGGCCACCATAGGACATCAATGGAACTAATACAGGTGTGTGATTGGTTTCCCTGGGTTTTCATTTCCCAGGGGAAGTACGATTCCCGGGATTTAATTTATGGTGTGATTGTTCTCCCGAGAATCGAAAAATAACATTAAGCATTAAAGTTTACATTTTAGGCATTCAACTTACATTTTTTACCGAAGAATATAAATTTAAACAATATTTAAACGTAGCAAACTTCTTGTTATTCGATTTTGACAGCTGATTTGAGTGATACCACCCTTTTGATACTAGCGAATACTTTTTTCTTTAGGTTTTTTTAAGAGGAGTTAGGTTAGGTTACTTGGGCGGAGTTACATTTTAAATAATTTAAAACTTAAAGAAAAATAATTAAGTCGAAGAAAAATCATAAAAACAAACGAACGCTTTATTCTTTCATAAAATGCACCGCAAAAGACCTAAATACGTGCTGTTTAAACGAAAAAACAAACATTTTCCCTACCAAGTTACTATGGGAATTTGAATTACCCCTTTTAAAGGGAAAGTGGAAATGATTCACACTTGTTAGGGAATTGAATTACCTTTCTCCGAGAAAGGGAAACCAATCACATACTTGATAGTGTTTTAACTATTTTTAATTTTGTATCAATTGCAAGAAAACTAGACGTAGCCCACAACCTTCGAATCACAGAATACATTTTCCTAACTGTATGGTTTACATGGTCGCAACAGCTTAATGTACTGTTTAAAGTGAATCCCAAACTTGTGACACTATTCTCGTACTTGATGACAGCATTGTCAATATACAATGTAGGCAGAGAGGTAGCTTCATACAATTCGTGGCATACCATTAATGCTTGCGATTTGGATCCGTTGAGTTTCAAATTATTTCGCCAAGACCATTCGCGAATTCTCTCAAGATCTTCATTAATCCTGCACACAAGATCTTCGGAAAGTCCAATGGGTCGAGAAAGATCAATTTGTGCGTCGTCCCCATATAAGTGTATGGAGGTATCCTTGCAGCAGTGAACAATGTAATTAATAAATAACATAAATTAAATTGGTCCCAGAATTGAACCTTGAGGCACTCCTGGCCATACATTTGCTAAATTAGATGGTTTTCCATTTGCTTTCACACGCTGGTATCTATTGTTCAAGTAACTTTTTATTATCTCAATGGCATGTAAATCAAATCCATAGTATTTGTCCAACTTAGTTAAAAGGATGGCAAAATTTAGAGTAGTTTAGAGATTTGGGCTATTGAGTCAAAAATTCGTTGACCATTCAATTTTTTCGCCGGTTTTTTTGGGTAACTGTGAATTCGAGCATTTATCCAACAATTAGCTTAATAAAAAAAAGATTATAAAATGAAATTGTAGATTCATTTGAAAAAATAATTTTGTCCTTTAGGAAGTGTGTACTGCTTTTCCTCGAATTTTAAGCATTCAATAAAGAATAAAAATATTTACAGATTGATGCTGTAATGTTGTTAAAAAACTTATAACCTAAGCAAAGACGATAGGCGCAAAATCAAGGACTTTTTTTTACCCGATACACCTTGTGCAAAAGGGTATATTCCGATTGTTTATCCGAGTGTAACCCAATAAAAAGAAGTTGTTAAATATGGTTATCGTGTGTTTGGAAGGTCAAAGTGCTTTTAAAATAAGAAATACTATTGTGGCATTGGGAATTAATATTATATAAAGAGAAGAAAGAAGAAGAAAGTTTAGGAAAAATTCAAATAAACATGTAAAGATGTTCAAGTAAGCTGACTTAATTTTTTTTTTTAGTTTTTTGATCTACTAATTTTCAATTTTTGGATTATTTAATAATTCGATTTATTTAAGTTTACCTCTAGTACCTACTAGGGTCTGTCACAAAAATCCGAAAACTACCTCAAAATCTGACTTTTTCGAAATGTTATAATTAAAATTAGAATTTGAGCGTATATTTCAGCCTCCGATTATAATTTTAAAAAAATTGGAAAAGTGGGCGTGGCAAAGGCGCGGCTTTCATACCGAAATTTAACAAAAGTTGGTATATGGGGTCCCTAATGGCCTTAAAAACCTGTTGCATAATCTTTCTTAGTGGTCCTGTTTCTTGGGCGTGGTTTAAAAATTTTTAAAACGTGTGTGTCTGTATCGGGTATTTTATTGTCAAAATCACCTCACCATAACACCCTTACTTGTTTTTTTAACTTTTAGATTTTGGATTTTTCGAATTATATATGTATTTTATAGATTTCCAAATTTGCAACTCTCCGATTTTGCAATTTTTATACCCAGCGTAAGGGGGGTATATTAGTTTTGTGCGAATCTTGTAACAAGGAGAACTAAGCTCCTAAGTATGATCCTAAGTAAAAATGGGAGACATCCGAAAACTGCCACGCCCACAAATAAATTTAATGTGTTTTCTGTAAAATGCTTGTAACGTGCGAACCACTCAACACATTTCATTGATATTTGGTGTACTGGTAAACTACGAAAAAGGACATATTCTGGAAAAATGGACGCCGTCCTCCTCGAGCCACGCCTACAAATAAGCCCAAAAATAAGGGTTTATCATAACTTGTGAAGTAAAAGGCGTAGGAGCTTCAAATTCACAACATATGTTGACCAAGGCGAGTGAAAGGTGTAGGAAAAAAATTCATATGGCCCGCCCACTGCCACGCCCACAAATGGAGATTTTCATATCACGGCATAGTATTGAGATATTACAGAAAAACAAAACTATGTGCACAACCGGAAACACTCCGCTACTTGTGAAGCATAATATTTAATTAAGCATCATTTTTGCCTCTATTGTCAACTACAGACCACTTGCAATGTTTGAAAAGTAAAACTCTTACGAGTTTTTCTAAGAAATTGATTCTATGATTAAAGCATTCGTTATTTTCATTAAACCATGAAGTGCACGCAATATGCATTGGTAAGGTATGAAATAATGTGGTTCGCCCAACATGCCAATATCGCCAGCAAAGGGTAGCGAACCGTTTCCGTTTTAGTTGTATTTAGCGTGAAATGTTCTTCACACAGTTTCCCCTCCACTGTCATTGTGTTGCATACTTCAGGCGTTTCTTCATGTTTCCAGAATTTGGCTATTGCATCTTCTAGATCATCTTTAGAGCAATTGCCACAGACAGCTGTTTACTCCTCCGGCTGTTGAACGTTCCCTGCTATGATTCAGCCGAACACGCTGGTTCGATGATAGAATTCTGCTCCCAATAGAAAGTCTATCTTATTCAGCCGAGCGAAGTCTATATCAGCCAATTCTATGTTATTTGGCAAATTCCAATTCGACGTGTTAATTTCTTGACGTGGTTGTCTTGAAACAATTTGTGCAAACACATGCCCTTCCACTGCTGCAATGAATCTGCCAATGCGAGATGTTACGACAGGTCACTTATTAATGTAAATCTGAAGAAGGAGAGAGATGGTCAAATTAAGAAAAAGCATTTTTTTTAGTAAACTACCAAGTAACAGATCATTTAACATTTCTTTTCTTTTCATTGTATCCCACATATTTTATATATACTAGGTTCGCCCAGTGGTCGAAATTCGACCAATCCTAGAGAAGGACAGAAAGATACACACACACACACACATACACACACACACACATATACACACACATACACACAGGGTGGCAATGGGTGTTTACACACAAGGCAACGCTTGGGATTGCCGTCAACATGACGACGTTTGTGAGCGAACTAACGAGAACGGCGACCGTGGACCTTGTCTACGGCTACGATGAACTGGATTGAATTTGGACTTTGATTTGGATTACGGATATGTTTCGACGAATTTGGGCTGGAGGGCGTATCATTCTGAAACCTCAGTAGGTAGAAGTGACAGTCTACCGAAGTGGCTTTTGGGCTAATGGTACACCTGCCTCCGTCCCGTTAAAACCCTGGCAGGACTCGAGAAACGCTCCGACAATGACACCGTTAAGTTGGTGGTGCAGGCTCAGTTGAGCATACTCCTGACTTACACCGACCCGGCTCTGAACGTACTCTCCCATAAGGAGATTCGTCAACCCTCGCATGGAACTCCCTGCATGCAAAGCCAACCATGGGGTCATGAAGGTGACTGCACATTTCAATGGACGATAACGGCCTCGAGTGGGGACCCAACAAAATAAATACACAAACAACAACAACAACAACAATGAAAACAACAACGGAAAACAGAGATGCTGATAGCGTGCCAGAACACACTCCCAGCATCAATGTAGACACAAGCACCGCGGAATCTTCAAACTCGTTCCGAAAAGCGTCGAAAATTGCAAGGCCGCCGGTTTCTACACCATCGACTGCGTTTATTTGTGACAAATCGTGCACCCCTATAGGGACAACAGCAACGTCGCGCCAGGAGCAGCAGAAGGCTCCAGAAAATGCGTTCCTTACCCTAGGAAGCAAGATACGGTCCCTCGCTGAAATGGCCAATGAGGTGCAAGCCGATGAAAAAAGACGCAGGGCTATCCACCAGCCGGTGATCGACGGCATTGAACTTCTGTACGAGGTGGTAGAGATCGAACTCCAAGACAAAGTAACAAGGGAAACGGTCAAGTCAGACTGTTGCTCCCAAACTTCCCCTTGGCTGAGGCAAGCGACAAGCACGAAGCGACCCAGGGAAAATTAAACATCAACGCAAGTCATTCACGCTGGGCCTGCGAACAAGAAGCGTAAAAACAAGAAGAGCCGGAAAAAAGGCAAGAATGAAGCGGAAGGCAAAACTGCAAAAGCAGTAGTTCACGCAACAGTCACTGGGATAAACCCTGCACTTCCCAAAAACTCTGCAAAGCCTCCACAGAAACAAGCTCTTCAAACCCAGGAGTGGAAAAAAGTGAGCAACATAAAGAAGCTGCGCCAACGATCCAAGCCGGATGCAATCATCATTGCATCTGCGGAAGAGAAGAGCTACGCAGATATCCTCAGGGATATAAGAACGGACGAAACGCTTAAGGGTCTGGGAGAAGCGGTGAGGCGCGTGCGCAGGACCGCCAAGAATGAGCTTCTGCTTGAGCTTAAAAAGTACCTAAAAAGCAGCACGGCAGCATTTCAGACGGCAGTGAAAAATGTGCTTGGCGACTCAGCGCGGGTTGCAACATTGACTCACTCCAAGACGGTGGTCATAAAAGATCTCGACGAAATAACATCCGAACAACAGGTATGCGATGTCTTTAAACTGAAAGGAGGTATAAACAACCTGGAGAAAAGTAACATCCGCATCCCGGTTGGGAAAAGGAGGGGAATACAAACAGCGTTTGTGAAAATCCCTGCGGCAGATGCAGATAAATTGTTTAAGCTTGGGAAGATTCGCATCGGTTGGTCAAACTGTCGAATCGTCGAATGCGTTGAACCGAAACGATGCACTAAATGCTGGCGCTTTGGACACAAAATTGCAAACTGCAATTTCCCAGAAGATTGCAGCAAGTCTTGCCGCAGATGCGGAAAAGAAGGCCACTTTGCCGCTGCGTGCAGCAAAGAAAGCAAATGTGTCCTATGTGAAGGAAAGCTCGCTGTTGGAAACGCTAGCTGCTCAGAGTTTAAAAAAGCGATGGGAAAACTGCGTAAATGAGAATTATACAAATAAATCTCAATCACTGTAGGGCGGCACAGGATTTGCTGTTCCATACGGTTACGAGCAAAATATGGACATAGCTTTGCTGTGCGAACAATATCACGACGAAAGGGGTCCATCATGGATCTCGGACGCCTCTGGTAAAGCAGCTATATGGTTAGCAAATGGTAGAGCTTTCCAATGCTCTACCTCAGTCAGCCGGCGCTTCTTTACATGGGCCAAGATAGACGATGTCTTCCTATATACCTGCTATGCTCCTCCAAGTTTAAGCTTACAGGAATTTCAACAGGTACTCTCGGAAATCGTTACAGAAACCAGAGGCAAATCGCCACTGATCTTAGCGGGCGACTTCAACGCTTGGTCCACTTGCTGGGGCAGCACTTGCAACAACGCAAGAGGCAGAATACTCCTGGAATGGTTTTCTCAGTTAGATGTCGTTCTCCTGAACACAGGCGAACACACATTCGAAGCCGGTCGGAATCGGTCGGCCATTGACCTAACGTTTGCCCACGAATCGCTGGTTGATAGTGCAAAATGGTTAGTCGGAAAGATCTACTTACATAGCGATCATCGTGCTATCATTGTTGAACTTGAAGCACCGCAACGGCGCAGCTCAAACGTCTATGCGAAAAGACGATGGAAACACCGACTTTTTGACGAAGAAATCTTCAAACTAGTCTGGAGCGACAGTGTGGAGTATCCGGGGTCAGCCGCTAGCATGGCAAAAACGGTGACATCAAAACTAGTTTTAGCTTGCGACGCTGCAATGCCCGCGCGTGACGAAAGCCAGCACGAAAGCCCGCCTATTGGTGGAATGAGGAGATTGCTCATCTGAGAGATGACTGCAACAGAACAAGACGAGTTGCGCAACGAAATCGTGATAGCGAAAACTGGCAACTGCTACACGAAAACTATGTGGAATGCCGTAGGTCCTTGAAGAAGGAGATTAAGCGGAGCAAAAAGCGTTCTTTTAGAGAGCTATGCAAGAGTGCTGATGCTGACCCTTGGGGGAAGGCCTATAAGGTGGCGATGTCGTCGATTCGAGGCGGCAGATCGCCCCAACCTACAGACCCGCTTGTGATTGACCATATAGTGGCAACGCTGTTTCCATCGACGGAAGACAGGGTGTGTTTTCCCAACACTCGGCCTCTCCTGGTCTCAATACCACAGGTAACACACACTGAAGTAAATGATGCTATGAAGCGCATGAGAAACAACAAGGCTCCGGGCCCGGACGGTATCCCTAGTGTTGCGGTTATTGCGGCCATAAAAAACGACCCAAACGTATTTGTAAGTCTGTTCACAAAATGCCTAGAGGAAGGAGTGTTTCCAAAAGCCTGGAAAAAGCAAGAGCTAGTCCTGCTTCCCAAGCCGGGAAGAGAACCGCAGGATCCTTCAGCGTATCGGCCTTTGTGTATGCTGGATGAGCTCGGGAAAGCACTGGAAAGTGTTTTGGTCAACCGTCTACATGAATCCTTGTAACACCACGGAGGATTGAGTGAGCGGCAATTCGGTTTCCGAAAAGGGAAGTCTACACTGGATGCTATTAGTATGGTCGTCGAGATAGCCCGTGAGGCCACCAGCGGAGAACGTTGGAAAAGCGGGGCAAAGCATTACTGTGCAATGGTCACGCTGGACGTTAAAAACGCTTTCAACACGGCAAACTGGTCGAAGACAGCACAAGCGCTGGACGCTTTCGGAATCCCTTGATATCTTCGAAGAATAGTGTGCAACTATTTTAGCGATCGTTGGCTCCAGGTATGGACGGACGCGGGAATAAAACGGTACACAGTTTCCTGCGGTGTTCCGCAAGGCTCCGTTCTCGGTCCTGCCCTGTGGAACATGATTTATGATGGAGTCCTTAAAGTCGTCCTTCCAGATAACTGCACAAACGTTGGCTATGCCGACGATGTGGCAATTGTGGTAGTTGCAAAGACTATAGACGAAATTTCGGAACGGTGCGCAGCAGCAGTTTATAGAGTAACTAGCTGGCTTCGTGGAAATGGGCTGCAACTAGCTGTCCACAAAACAGAATCGGTGGTTCTCAGCACCCGCAAGAAGCGTAAAGTCCTCTCGTTTTGGAGTGGAGGCTTCCAAATAAACTCGAAGCCGTTACTGCGGTATCTGGGTGTCCTCATAGACACCAGGATAGTTTTTAGGGACCACTTGAAGATGGTAAACGATAAGGCCGCAAGAGTGACACTTGCCCTATCTCGAATAATGGCAAACACGTCGGGAATACGAGCCACAAAACGTAAACTCCTTGCAAGAGTCACTAGCTCTGTGATATTATACGCAGCTCCCATCTGGGCTGCAGCCATCGAGAAAAAAACATACGCTGCAGGCGCTAAAGGTACTTACCGACTAAGCGCGCTGCGCGTAATCAGTGCCTTTCGCACTGTTTCGAATGATGCTGCCTGCGTTATAGCGAGCATGCCGCCGCTTGATCTGCTGGCCCGCGAACTGCATGATAACCGTTATAGAAGCGTATCGAAGGAGGAAACGCGCCGCTCCACCATGCGTATATGGCAACAGAGATGGGATGCTTCGATGAAAGGGAGATGGACGCACACTATGATCCCAAATCTTGATGTGTGGGTTCACAGAAAACATGGTGAGGTAGACTTCTACCTCACACAGATCCTAAGCGGACATGGAGTTTTTAAACAATATCTACATCGTTTCAAGCACGAAGATGATCCGTTCTGCCCGAACTGCGATGGGATACCAGAAGATGCGAGCCACGTTCTTTTCACCTGCCCTCGATTTAACGAAGCTAGAGAAGAGATGGCAGACGCTATTGGCGAACGCATAACAGCGCAAAACTTAATATTGAAAATGGTAGGCTCGCCTGACGCATGGCGAGCAATATCTACTGCTGCAGCAAGAATCATGACTCAGTCAAGAGTATATGAACGACAACGTGCCAGCGAACGCGCAGGAATAGAGGTCCCCTCTATTCAAACCGAACAGTCACGAACCCGTACGACTTAACGAACGTTTTGAGCTAACGCTCACGACTTCTTTCTGACGAAATACCTAACGGTGGTTCCAGGAGGATCTTTCCGTCTGGACGAGAGGAGATGTTTAGAGGATTAAAGTGCCTCACTGACTTTAGGCTTTCGATGCTTTTACTCCTCGGTAAAAAAAACACATACACACACATACACACACACACACTTTAGAGTCAGGGGGCCAATGGGTGTGCACATACAAGGCAACGCTTCTGACCGCCCTCAACCTGGCGAAGGCCAGAAGCTATCCTTGTCCCTGGACACACCAAGTCGATTCAACACCTCCTAGTGGTGCCCCTGGATACCTAAGTAGCGCCTGCTGCTGGGGAACTAAGTTGAACGGCGAAGTTGACGACCTGGAATGCTCATGGACTACGATTTGTTTATACAAGACCGGTGCAAGTGGTGACACATTGGGAGTCCCCATACACTTTCGGAAGCCCGAGAGTTGTGGGGTGATGTGAGCTTGCTCTGCCGAGACGGTAGACACTGCTTGTATCAGGAAACAGCCACTTCGGTCCTTGGTCGGGGAGTGTGTATTGGGAGCAAGGAAGTAGCTTGCGCTGCCCCGGGCGAGCGCTGGTCCGTCCGTGTTTTCCGGGACCGGTTGGAAGTAGACCCGTTTGAGAAGAGCCAGCTGACACCAAGGTCACCAATAACCCTTATGGTGCCCACGCAACAGCAAAGCTCATCCCCAACGGAGGAAAGAGAAGCAGAAGTCTGCTCACCCACGATGGAAGCGACCACACCCAGTGATGGTAATGGACGCAGGCAGGCGGACAGCTCGAATTCCGTAACGCCGCTACAAAAGTTGGGTGACAAAATAAGAGAGCTAGTTGACTTAATGGAGGAGGGAAGACGAAGATCGGTTAACCAAACAATGAGGAATGCAATAGAAAGCATCCGACAGCTGTATGAGCTAACGTTGAAGGAGATCAACAAGCAAGAAATCGCGAGAGACGGAAAAGAGACCAGAGAAACCTCTGCGCCTACACTCCCAAAACAGCAGGGAAACGAGAGACAACCAAACAAAAAAGGGAAGGAAGTCGAAAAAAATCGAGGAAATAGGAGACCGACCCCGAGAGAGACCCTCGAAGTAGCCAAAAAGCAAAGAGTGGCTCAAGAGGTTGAAAATCGATACCCAAGGGGTAGCGCTGACAACCAGAGAGCCGCTCAGCATGAAGGAAGTAGTAGGCCTAAGGTAAGCGCCAAGGTATCCGAGGAGTGGATACAACACCGCAAGAAAAGGAGGAAAAAACGCCTTGTACCACGACCAAGACCGGTTGCGGTTGTTATACGACAGAAGGGCGAGCTAACGTACATCCAGGATCCGTCGAACGCAAAACGGACAACTGCTTATAGAGCTAAGCTCAACCGGAGCAGAGACAGAAAAGATTCGGCATGAAATCGAAGGAATCATAGGAAACGAAGCAGAAGTAAGAGCACTTACACACAGAGCAGCAGTGGAAATCAGATACCTCGACGAGATAACATCGAAGGAAGACATCTGCGATGCGGTCAAGGCAAAATTGGATGTAGAACTAAGGTCGGCCGACATCCTGAACCTACGTCAGGCTTATGCAGGAACCCAGACAGCAACGATTTTGGTAGCCGCAGAAGCATCCAAAAAATGTTAGAGGTCGGGAAAATCAAAATAGGCTTCGTGATATGCAGAATCAGAGAGAAGATCCAGATGAAGAGATGTTTTAGGTGCCTTCAATTCGGTCATATGGCCCGGGCCTGCAAAAACTCGGTAGACAGATCGAAACTCTGCAGAAAATGCGGTCAGGAGGGCCACGTTGCCAAAACCTGTGGCAATGAAGCCAAGTGTATTTTCTGCGTCTCAAAAAACGCAGCCAACAGCAGACATGTGGCGGGCAGTAAATTTTGCCCAACCTTCAGAGCGGCATTAAATAAACGGCAATGAAGATATTACAAATAAATCTTTACCATTGTGAGGCAGCACAAGATCTACTCTGCAAAACGGTAGAAGAGGAAAGAGCGGACGTAGTGCTACTAAGTGAACAATACGCAGCACGGGATGAGGCGATTTGGCAGGAAAATCGCAGCGGTACGGCGGCAATTTGGACCTGCAGTGGATATGCGTTCGAAGGACAGTGCACAAAGGGACTGCGCTTTGTAAGAGCTAAAATAAATGGTATCCATTTCTTTAGCTGCTACGCTCGTCCAAGCCTGGATCTAGAGCAATACCAAAGGTTATTAGACGAATTAGTTTTGGAAGCTATAGACAAATCCCCGGTGGTGATTGCAGGAGACTTCAACGCATGGGATACGGAATGGGGCAGCAGGGTTACCAATTCTAGAGGGCACCGGCTGCTGGAATCGTTAGCGCAGCTCGATGTGGTCCTACTGAACAACGGGAGAAAACCTACGTATAGGAAAGCGGGAAGAACATCGATTATCGACGTAACGTTCGTGAGCGGTGTCCAAGTGGCGTCATCAAAGTGGAAGGTCAGCGAGGGATATTCACACAGCGATCATCAAGCTGTTATATACGAAATACAAGGACGAAGAAGGAACGCGACGCAGGTTTTGAAAGGGCCTAAATGGAATGACGTCTTGTTCGATAAGGAAATGTTCCTAGAGGTTCTAAGGTCAGAAAGACTAGGGGATGGATCCGCAATCCAAATGGCCAAATGGTATGTCAACAGCAGTCGTGAACCACGCAGTTGGTGGAATAGCGAAATCAGGGAACTTCGCGCAAACTGCCTGAGGGCAAGAAGAAGAATGAAGCGCGGTAGAGGCCAGGAAAACTTCGGCACACTTGTAACCGAGTACCCAAGCAGGAGAAGGGCGTTCCAAATAGCGGTTAAAGAAAGCAAACGACGAGCTTCAAACGGCTGTGCGAAGGCATGGATACAGATCCATGGGGGTCTGCCTATAAAATGGCGATGAAAAAACTGAGGGGAAATAAAGGACCAAAGCTGACAGACCTAGTGCTACTTCAACGCATTGTTTCCACACTCATTCCGAGGCGTACGGAGATAGTGCGAGACACTGAAATTGTCGAAATGCGAGAAAGTATCCCAGAAATAACGGCCGATGAACTGCACAGGGCATGCAGGAAAATCCAGGACAGGAAAGCGCCAGGTCCTGATGGAGTGCCGAATAAGGCCCTAAAGGCAGCTATTGCGGCTGAACCGGAGCTTTTCCTCAAGGTCTTCAACACTTGTCTACAGGAAGGAACGTTTCCAGTAACTTGGCGAAGACAGCAACTGATCCTGATTCCAAAAAGTGGTAAGCCAATTGGAGAACCGTCGTCTTACCGTCCAATCTGTCTCTTAGACACGGTGGGAAAGGTACTGGAAAAGGTCATTTGCGATAGACTGCAGTTAAGCATTGAAGAAGAGGGGAAGCCTGTCGGAGAGCCAGTTTGGATTCAGGAAGGCCATTATCGGAGAAAGGTGGCTCGGCGGGCAGAAAAGATACTGTGCGGTAGCAACATTGGATGTAAAAAACGCATTCAACACAGCGGTATGGCTATGAATTACGGGAGCTTTGTCGAGAACAATGGCACCGGGTTATCTAAAACGACTCATAGGATCATACCTCTCGGAGAGGTACCTGACCTATTCGTCGGAAACAGGCATCAAAACATACAAGGTAACGGCAGGGGTTCCGCAAGGCTCCGTCCTGGAACCGATTCTGTGGAACCTGATGTACGACAACGTGCTACGCCTGAATGTTCCTCACAATTGTACTATAGTCGGTTTTGCTGACGATATAGCTATAGTGACATTGGCAAAGGAGATCCGCGAAGTAGAGGCTTCAGCGAACGAAGCTATAGAAACAGTAAGGGCCTGGATGAACTCGGCGGGACTGGAGCTCGCAGAGCAAAAGACCGAGGCGGTACTAATTACGAGCAGGAAAAAGACGGAGTACTGCACTATTAGGACGGGAGATCAGAGCATTCGATCCAAATCCGCAGTCAGATACCTAGGAGTAGTTCTCGACAATCGGTTGTCTTTCAAGGATCACCTGTTACACGTTAAGGGAAAAGCTTCAAGAGTGCAAGCGGCTTTGTCCTGGATACTGCCGAATGTCTCAGGGCCAAAGTCAGGCAAGCGAGAGTTGTTACATAGAGTAATCTCATCGATAATTCTATATGGGGCACCGATCTGGGCGCACTCCCTTACAAGGAGATCGTACAGAAGGATACTATCGGGCACCTACAGACTAAGTGCGCTTAGGACGATAAGCGGGTTCCGAACGGTGTCAACCGATGCAGCCTTAGTTTTAGCTAGAGCGCCGCCTCTACATATACTGGCCGAAGAGATGAAACAGCTGCACATTTTAAAACAGCAGGGACGTCTTAACGCCGAAAGCAGAGAAACCGAAAGTCAGGCTGCAATAGCAAGATGGCAGAGTGAGTGGAACGAGTCCGGAAGAGGAAGGTGGACTCACACTTTAATCCCCGATCTCAAATCGTGGCTTGAAAGAAGGCACGGGGAAGTTAAATTCTTCCTAACGCAATTCATTACGGGACATGGAGTATACCGATCGTACCTGTATAGGTTCGGGCATGACGATTCGCCACTATGTCCCATCTGTGCAGTGCCCGAAGACCCTGAACACATTGTGTGGTACTGTCCGCGTTTCCAGAATACTTTTAGATGTGAATTTGGCCCCAGCGGTATACTGCGTTTCATGACCAGTTCAGTTGAGAACTGGAATCTGGTAGCAGGCAGAATAACAAATTCACAAACCGAGCTTCGTATTACAGAGAGAAGCAGGCACCAACAGCAAGTGGTGTACCAGCATTTGTAAAAGAAGGCAGGATTGCCACCAGCCCCACGAAGTAATCCTAAGCTTAGTGCCGTGGGGAGAATGGTTGAAGAGCTGAAGGGGTAGGGTTTAGTACGTAGGCGCTGCCATACCAAATGGCAGTGAATCGTGCATGCGGCTGAACCTGGAGAAGCCGTATCTTTGGAAGATTCCCAACACCTCCATGCGATCCAGCAAAAAAAAAAAAAAAAAAAAACACTTTAGAGTCATTTCTATGGGCAAATAAGTATTCCCATATAAAATACATTGGAAAACACCTGATAATTTTTACCTGCTTATGACAGGTATACGTGGGTAAAAATGGTTTTTGCACTACTCGTCACTCATACTTTTGAACTAATAAAAAATTTATCAAAATCTGTTGACAAACAAAGGAGAAAATGGTACTGAAAGGATTTGCCTTAGCTTATTTTTCTCCGTTTTACAATTTTTTATTTTTAAAACATTTGTTTCGGAATACAAATGTCCTTGTGAAAACAACAAAAAAAAAAGCAAAACAAAACGACGGATGACCCTAAGACAGACGTACCCTAATTACTTTAATCAACAGGTATGAGAATGGAAGCAAAGCTGCAAGAAAGCAGGGCGAGGTGTCGGGAGGCTTACCAAAAGTTTAATGCCGCCCGATCCAAGACTAAGGAATCCAAATCGCAATACCACACCCCCACCAACGATTGAGCAGCAGAGAAATGTCATACCAACACCAAGGTTTAGCCCAGCACTATCATTAGAGCCTCGGGAGTCAGAAGTGCTAGAGATCGACGGCTACGAAAATATGAACATTGAGGGAGAGGACTGGTTCCAAATAGAAGAACCCGAGGCGCGTCGAAGATATGACTACGATTTTATATTGCCAGAGGTGGAGCTGGGTGTAGGGATTCCAATGGCAATACGAATGTTGGTTAGATAGACACTCGAGAAGCGGCTACAAGATCCAGGCAAGACACATAAAAATGGGCGATTTAAGCGAAAGGTAAACGAGACGTTTTACCAGGTGAAAATTTCAAAGACGGGACAAGTGGAAATCAAAACTAAATCTGCGATCAAGAATTATCACCACATTTCATCAAGACCAGTAACACGCCCCCGACATTAAGCAATGGCAAGAAAAGGAATAGGTGCCGAGGTAGAGGAAGAAATAGTGAAAAAAGACAGAACTAGTGAGAAAGGCAGAAGCAATGATTTTTATAAATACTTTTCTTTATATGTATACTTTTTATATATATATTTTTTTGATTTCGTAGGATAAGTTAAGAAACGAAACAAATAAAAAATATATAACAAAGAGTGTGAATAAAAATTAAAGTAATAGTTAGCATATAAATTGATTTATATGAAATGAATAATCACAATTGAATTAAAACCAATTTGTGTTTAAAACAAAAGAAACATTTTTTTTTTTGTAAAATCCGCAAGCTTCGTTTGCCGCAATAAAAATCCGCAAATTATTTAAACCAACATCCCCAAATTCTAGTTAAATCGCAGCGAAAGAAAGATGAATCAGAAAAGTAGGGGAAGGAAGAAGCAAAAAAAATGATAATAATAATAACAGCACAACATATTTGGTGTTAGTATATACCTTTTTTATCTCTCACGAAACGTCTTCTTCCAAATATAATCTCAAAACTCACCACCGCACTGAGCATTTAAATTTTAAATTTTTACGCAATAGGCAAAAGCAAATATTCCACTTTGCCTTTCTCTTACAGCAGGCTAAGTAATTTATTTCCTCTTTCCTTTCTCTCTTTTTTTTTTTAATTTCCTACATATACGCACCTAGAATGTCCAGTAGTACTAAATCATATAGTAACAAACTAAATAAAAACAAATTAACTTACTAAAAACAAACACAAAACAAACAAACAAAAACACACCATCGCAGTGGTGTGATTACCGGAGTTCCATGTGTTCCACGAAATACAGGCCCCGAGAAACACAAAAAAAAAGGAAGGCCTTCCAAGAAAGGATTTTTCTAAGCAGGATATTCAGGATTTAATAGCAGCATTTCGAAAAGGGATCATTTTATTATTGTTGGGGCATATAATGAGTTTTTTTTTAAAATAAGAAATTTTTGCTTGGGGGAGGGCGCCCCACTTGTACATCGGAACACAGACTTTTTCGAACTTTGCTACGCCACTGTACCAACGCAAGATTGAAAATAGTTTACACAAGTAGCAGCAGCGCAGCACGAACTTTAAGGCGATCGTTGTAACGTTTCGTTCCCTACCAAAAAGAAAACAGTTGCATTTAACGCACAAATATATACAGGGCAAGGGATTTTTCTAAGATCAGAAATGGTAAAAAAGGCGCTTCACGCGGAAGAATAATCAGTCGCTAGCGGGCTTACGCGGGCTACTCTCCTTCCAAAATCTAAAGTGCTTTACTCCGATTTTGGAATAAAACTTTTTTTCTCGGACCGAAAATTAAAGCGCATACTACAGGGTTTACTGTGAGTTATCCTTATATAAGTGCCCATAGAAATAAGTTGTTACAAGGACATTATTGAATACATTTTCTTGCTCATTACTAAATTCTTTATCGCGTTGAATAGAATTTTTTTTTTTTTATCCTTTTTTTATATTTTTTTTTTACCTGACCTACCTCATTTTTTTGCTCGTGATACCTTTTTTCTTTTTTTTCTTTCACTTTTTTTTATTTCAATTTTGTTTTTTTAACATTTAGCTGCACATACGTTTTTTTCAGTAGCGTAAGAAATTTTTTGTTTGTTTTAGGAATAAATATTTCGTATATAACAAGGATTGTGAACTTTTGTACAGTTTTTTTTTTTTGAGATTTACATTTAATTTATATTCAATAAAAACATTCATATTTAAGTGCAAGGAACTTCTAAAATTTTTGGGTTTTTTAGTATTTTTTGAAAGTGTTAGCGTGGATCAAATTTATCAAACGCCATGCATTGAATAATAGTAAGTCTAGGACTAGAAGCCTCTTCTAACCTAAACAAAAAAAAATATATCTACTCATTAGTTGCGACATCTTGTAAAGGATGACCATCTGATCCTAACTCATTGGTGCAAGTAGACACCCACTAGGGATTGTCATGGGGGTATAAAGGTACGACCAGTGGACAAATAATTGAGTACGGACGAACGGATAGAGATTGTGTATTAAAATTAGTAGGGGCCCAAGTACACTCACGGCTGCGGGTTTTCGCGGAGGGTGGGACTGCTCCGGACTGGGACTGTGACTGTAGGCGGAGTGATGATTAATGGGTTTATGTTGGTTATGCATGCATAGTTGGACAGTGGTATTTTTATTGGTCATTTTATTCTCTTATTCCTCCTCTTCATTTCTCTTTTTTTTCCTTCTTCCTTCGAACTTCAATTCGGCATAATATCCTGTTTTGTTTAGAGTGAACACTTTGGTAGGCGGATGGCAAGACCCCACGGCATCGGCGAGTTAAGCCAGGGTTGTGCCACCATGCCGAGCCGCTATCCCATACCAATGCCAAAAGTTCTACATCTAACAAAGACTGAACCATTAAGTCGACTCGATGCCGTGAGCTTTTTGAGGTTTTTCCAATTCCTTCAATTTGCAAAGTTGTTGCCTTGGTCTCCGCATTTAATTTTTTGATTATTTTTTTGGTTACGACGTTAATTTGAGATCCAAAATCAAGAATTGCTCGACATTTGATTTGTTACCCGATCTGTTACGCGCTGTGCCAAGTAGAACATTATTTTTGTTGGTTGTATCTCCTGAAAGTAAGCTGGCTGAGCCTGTATTTGTTGACTGATTGCTACATTCATTGCTGGGTTGACTGCTTAGTCGAGTGTCTTGTTGACTTGGACCGATCGAGTGAAGTATGGAATGATGTTTCTTCTCGCATTGTTTGCAGTGACCAGATTTCCACTCAACTGCCTTGTGATCAAACTTGAGACAATTTGTTGGTCAATGTGTCTTCCTTGAATATGGCGCACGCATATAGTTAATGGTTGTCCCCATTGCAAACTTTGCATATGGAAAATCCGGGCCTTGCCTTTACTACCGAGCCTGATGTTTTTATTGATGCAGTTTTGCCTCCCGTTCCAAGCGCCTCTAAAGATTGAAACCGGTGTTCCACAAACGTTAAAACTGGCTCAAGCTTTACTAGATTCTTGTTGTCGACTAAAATGGCATTCAGACGGCATCGAAATCCCGGGATTTCGGCACTTTTGAGGATTTCAGCCGATATCCAGTCGAAATCCAGCGGATTTCCCATACAAATGAATGTCAAACGAAATCAGCTCAGAAATTGGATTTCAACGAAATGCCAAAAGAAGTCCGGAACAAGCTGAATGCAACTCTATGTATTTCGATATGTATCGAAGAAATGGTGCAACACTACTGTCAAATTTTGAAAAAACCAAAGTGAACAAACAGGCAATGCTGCCAAACGCAAACGAAAAACTTCCTACAAACTAAAAAAAAATCCCCAAAATTCCTTACGTTTTTTCTTACCACAAATATCGTTATATTTTTTTTAAATAATATGCCTCTTGCATACAAAAATGTATGAGTAGCCATGAATATGGTAGGCTAATATTTTTGAGAATCTTTCTGGGTAGTCTGGTTCTCCGAATCGTAGTAAAGTCATTTGATATTTTCAATTTCAATTTATTTCAATTTATTTCAAATACATTGTACATTAAGAAAGCCTTATGTTGTACATCATAAGTATAAAATTCAAACATGTCTCATCTTTTTACTTATACTAAATCCTTACAACTATCCTACTAGAAAAATGATAATTCAAACGAGAGTTTGTCAATTCATATGATTCAGAAATCTTACTACAGCCAGCTTAAAGAGTTTGATGTTTCGAATGGTTTTTATACTTGGTGGTAGAGAATTCTAAAGTTTAACAGCACTAACAAAAAATGTTCTGTTTGAACAGTTTAAAGTATTTAAATAATTCGAAATGTTACAGTTAAGTATTTGTCGAGTGAATACCGAAATATGATCATATTTCCTTAACAATAATATATATCTCGCCGCATGGTTCATTACATATTGTAATTTCTGCATGGAAGCCGAGTCAGGGCTATCATAAACAAGGCCACTATAGGACATCACAGGAACAAGCAGACATCTAACGAGCCTAATCTTCATTTCAGTTGTCAAGAAGCTAGAAGAAGCCCACAGCCGTCTTATTACTGAGTACATTTTTCCAACAGCAAGTTCAATATGGGTACTACAGCTTAAATGGCGATTTAGCACAAAACCTAGGCTTTTTACACTGGTTTCATAAGACAAATAAGATTCGGAAATTCGAACCTTCGGGAGGTCATGCATGTTATAGTCGGATTGTGAAATTGGTAGTGCTTGTGTCTTAGCAGCGTTTAATTTTTACTGATTGGCACAAGCCCATTTATATATTCTGTCCAAATCATCATTCAATCTACAGACAAGGTCCTCTATTAGTCCAATCGGTCTAGACAGATACACTTGAGCATCATCTGCGTATAGGTGAATGTTTACATTCTCGCAGCTGTGAACGATGTCATTAATAAATAGACTGAATAAAATGGGTCCCAGAATTGAGCCTTGTGGCACACCAGACGGAATGTTACATAAGGTAGATTTCTTGTTCATAGAGTTAACGCATTGAAATCTATTATTTAGATAACTTCTTAATAGCTCTACTGCATATGTATCAAAGCCGAAATAATTTTCTGATTTTTTTTGGAGTATCTCAAAGTTTAGTGTATCAAAGGCTTTAGAAAAGTCAATGAGCACTAGGATTGAAAGCTCACCGTCATCGTATTTAACACGGAGGTCTTCAACGACTTTTAACATTGCAGTTGCACAGCTTTGTGTTTTCCTGTAGCCCGACTGATAGTCACTCAGAATGTTGTGACTGGAAATATGGTTGGTAATTTGCGAGGCCAATAATTTTTCAAAGATCTTAGAAAGAGCTGGTAATATACTAATTGGTCTATAGTCCTGCGGATCATGAGCATTTTTCTTCTTTGCAACCGGAATCACATTAGCAATTTTCCAGTTCGCTGGAAATATCCTAGTTGTGATCGAATAATTAATAATGTGTGTCAAAGGGCCTATGACTTGCGGAAGAATTAATTTTATAAATCTCGAGCTGACTCCATCATATCCAATAGCATTAGATTTTACTGCCCGCAGACTTTTTAAGATATCGCCATCAGTCACCACTTCGAAGTTGAAACGACTCTCACCATTATACATTAAGCTAGGATTAATAACAAATGTCATGCTATCAGTAGAAGTGTTTGCTGTAAGGAAATAGGCATTCATTATGTCAGGATCTAATATACAGTTGTCATTTTGCTGCTTCCCAATTCCAATAGATTTGAGATAGTTCCACATCTTTTTTGAGGGTAAACTAGGGCCCAGCTTCGATTCATAGTAGCGCTCTTTCGCGTTTTTGATGACCAGAGTTGCATGATTACGAGCATGACGGTACACTTCCCAATTTTCGGACGTAGGATGACGCTTCCAACGACTATACTGCTTTCCTCGATCTTTGATTGATTTCTGTACCTCAGAGTTAAACCACCGTTGATTAGAGCTTTTTGATTTTACTCTGATTAGCGGAACATATTTCTGATAAAGATAGTTTACCAATGCTGTAAAGTGTTCAACTTTCTCGTCAATATTAGCGAAAAACCAACAATCTTGCCAGGAAAGGTACGAAGCTTCTGCCACTAGTGCCTCGAGATTTACTTGCTTAAAATCTCTAAAGGTAACGAAAGAATGATCTGTTGACTGGTTTAAGTTAATATCATATGCAACGAAAAGCATATCATGGTCGGATAATTCAGGTAGAGATAACTGATCCAAGTAAATAACCATATTTTTATCCGCAACAGTAATTATGTCAAGAAGGCTTGGTTTGGAAATAGGGCTGAAAGAGTAGGGAAATTATTCACGTTTTGAAGTCCTAATCCAGTGATTTTATTTCTTAATTCATAACTGCGACTATCAGTTTCAAGCAGGTCGATATTCATGTCACCACAAAGCAGTATATGCTCGTATGATGTACTATATTCCATTAATGTATTGAAAAAACTCGAAGTATCAAAGTATTTTGAAGGGTTGTATACGCAGGTTATAAGGAACTTCTGAGTTCTATCATAAACCTCCACCAACAAATACTCAACTGTATCATCGATAGATTTAAAAATTATTTTATGTTGAAGCTCAATTTCCTTGCCTGTCATTACGCACAAGTTTGTATCTGTTTAGTGACAAAATTTGGTCACTAATATCCTCAAGAAACCATGTTTCCACGACACAAATTATGTCTATATTAACAAAAGGCAACAAATGATTAAAATAGTCACGTTTGTCACTGTTAAAGCTACGAGCATTGAAAAAACAAATTTGTAGACCACTGTGATTATTGCTTACTAAGCCTAAAATCGTTTTTAGATAATCATAGTTAGTGCTGAGACTCGCATCAAGTTCAGTCAATTAAACTTCTAATGTAACTCTTAAGCTGGTTTCGAATTAATTGAGCTAGAAAGTAAGAATAAAAGAAGAGAATAAAATAAAAAACGAGAACATAGAAATTGTTGTAATTCAATACAGTGAGAGGATAATTATTATTATTATTGTTATTGTTGTTGTAATCATTAAGTACTGATAATTCGATCAATGTCACTTTTATCAGTGACACGAAATGCCTCTTCTCCTTTTCGCTTTCGTACAAACACATGACCTCGTATAGAGAAAACAGCCGCTAACAGAGATTGTCTCTTAAGTTGAGACGCATGAAATATAATCTCTTTGTTCGCCCTACTAAGGCTTTCGTGAAGGTATATATTCGAATTTCCATGAAGGCCGATGTCACCAAGTGTTAGCGAACGCCTATTGGCTTTGCAAAAGCCAGCTATGGCTTTAAACAGCTGGATACGTGAGTGAGCCGAAGAGAGTTTAACGATGATCGGCGTTGCACCGCCTTCGTTGCGAGCAGGCAGTCGGAAAGTCTCTCGCACTTGCGGCACTTCAAAGCGATTCGATTTGCATATCATTTCAAAGAGACACATGTTAGAAATATCAATTTTATTCGGTATGCCATTTATGATAAGATCTATTGCATTCATTTCATTCTCGCGTTTCTCGGCATGTCTCTTCAAAACTTGTAGTTGTTGTTGTAATGCAGAGATTTCGTCGCACGTAGATTCAACGTTAGTGAGTCTAACGTTAAGTAGTTTATATGTTTGCTTAAGCTCTCTTACCTCGCTCGAGAGGTCATCGAACTTCAAAAGAAGCCGCTCTTCGCTGCACTTTATTTCCACTTTTACCTCATTTATTATAGCCTCTTTAATTCGCTTGAGCTCTCGGAGCCACGACGGGTTAGAGAGTTCTCCAGCTGTCTTAGGAGGGTTAGGTGTGCTAGAACTGCCGAGCACATCTACTGGTCTAGCTCGTGTACTCATTTTAATTGTTTTTTCTACGCTTGTACCTTGGGCACTGTGTTCATTATTTTTAGACGACATTGCACTATTTTATTTTTCAAATTATTTTTATGTTTCAACTTATACTCAACGCGTGAAGAAATAAATATATCATACACCTTCGAATTAATAGTCAATGAAAAAACTTTAGTATTTTAAAATGCACCAGGAGCTTGCAGAAAGCACGTCCGAACACTCTAATCGTTCATAAGGAGGATCTTTTGGATATTTTGTTTTTTTTTTTTCAAAAATAAAAAGTTTCTTTCTAAAAATAAGTTTTTTTGTTATGGTTTAAATAAAAATGATTTCATTAAAAATATGAATAGCTCTTATATTGAAGCGGTAAATAAAACAGTTATCAATTTTATCAAAAAAGCCCATACAAATACTAGTGGTACTCATGCAGCTTCGCAAATGCCTTCGCAACTTTTCCCATCGTAAACTTTCATATAAATTTTCACAGTTGTGTGACAAATTTCTCATTTCCCACAATTTGCGAGCAACATGAGTCCCAATACTATTTCAATTTTCAAATTTGTAGACTATCGACGCTTAGGGAGAGCTTCGACCGAACTTTTTCACATAAACACAGGTTTGCATAGTTTTTATTTTGTCTTTTTAATTTTATGACAAAATTTATTAAATATTTTAGAATACATCACAAATTCCGTACATTTGCCGATTTTAAGAAATCTGTCCTTTTGTCCCTAAAATTTTTTGTTTAAAAAATCTCTTAAAATTTTTAAGCAAATTTCCCTACGATTGGCAGCACTACAAACAGATGAATCGCTGTCAAACCAAATCCTCTCAATGGCGATATTGTCGTGTAAACGCTTGGATTTCGATATGGATTTCACGAAATCCAAGTGCCGAAATCCCGGGATTTCGATGCTAGTCTGAATTGCATATAATACTTGTTCAAACGCTGAATGAATATTTCGGTCAAGCTTCTTGATTAGAAGGTGCGCCTCAAGGATGTCCCATTCTTCCACTGAAATGCCTTGCGCTTTCAGTCCATTCATGCATTCGATGGTCATGTCATGCAACTTTTTTAATGCTGCTGCAGACTCTGATGTTGCGTTAGGCTGTGACAAAATTTTGTTCATTAATTCTGTAACTAGAAGTCGTTTGATGTCGTAACGAATTGTTACTATTTCCTACGGTATGTTGTAGTTTTCTGGTGACATGGAGAGGTGATTTATTAAATTTTTCGCCTCTCCTGCCATAACACTCGATAGGTAGTACATTTTTTGTACATCGCTTATTTGATTTTCATGAATGAGCTCAACAAATAGGTCTTTGAACTGTGTCCATTGAGAAAAGGCCCCATCAAATTTTGGAATTTGAATTTTCGGTAATGGTACTTCATGGGCTTCTATGGGTGGTGATACAGTGTCCACCTGCTGTGACTGTGGAATGTCGCATGCCTCATCTATAGCGTCAATTAACTCCCTCATTTCCTCTTCAAAGTTTAGAAATAGATAATGTGAGTAGCCGTTGACTTGTTCGGGTTATGCCAAGAACCGCTTTTCGATGTCTTTTATTACTTCTAGTCGCTCAAGAATCAACTTGCTCTTGCCTTGGTAGAACGAAATGCTGTGGATGCTGAATCCTTCCTTGAGTAGTCGCTCCTTTAATTCACGGAGTGAATTCATGAATTTTTTATGCGGTTTAAAAGATTGCGCGTTTAATTTTTTTTTATTCGGGGGTCACCAAATGATTAGACCTTAAGTCTAATATGGGCTGCTAACCCTTTGTGTTTAAGAACATGAACCTAAACACAACGAAGATTGGTTTGATTGAATTATTCTAGCCAAGCGCATGTACCTGTCTAGAGCATGAATTAAAACGCTGAATTATGGTTGTTAACTCATTTTTGTTGAACCATAATTTGTTCTTATATACTAATAACAATATGCAACAAAGATAGAAATTACTGATTTAGTAAAATTCTGTTTTTTAAAAATTAATTAGCGACTTCTGTCGTCGCAGAAATTTATACTTTATAAATAAAACAAAAAAACACATTATGTTGAGTATCAACAACTGCCACATTCACAATATGCAACTACTCGTTTCGGGCGAAGAGTCCATTTCCCAAATCGTCTACATCTAACATAGGCGTCGACTCTGGAGGGGCTATATGTGGCGGACCTCGGTCTGGCAACCATTCCCAGAAGGAGTAGAAATTACTAAGCGCCACGGACTGTCTCGCTCATAACAGCTGATGTCTCTTCTGACACATCGACGATCTTTCTTCTTCCGGTTTTTCTGTTAGTATACAAGTCATACCTCTCTCGTAAAATTTTTCTTTAATTACACAGGTATACAAGGTTTTGGACCAGAGAAACTGGATAGCGACCCTATAGGAATTTTTCGTGCTGATTCCGAATCTGGTACCCGTTTTTCTCTATCACGTCAAGTTTTTGAGAAATCGTAAAATATCGGTTTTTGACATTTTTACCTATAGTCTATGTCAATAATGAGGTCGTAGACCCTATATGCCTTAACCAATTTCAAAGTTTTTGGTACTCACATGAAAGAGGAATGACAACGCAACATATCCTTTATACACAAATTTGGAATTGATTCAGTAAGTTGGAAGCTATAGGGCAAAAAACGCGATGCTGATTTCCAATTTTTAGCGATTTTGTTTAAAAACTTGAAATTCAAATGGTTATAATTTCCGAACCAAGGCTGGTATTCCAGGTCTTAATACTTTGAATGAAAGAACAATCAATTGAAAAAGTTTTGAGCCTAAAACAAAAAAAATCCGTTGCGTCGTTCTAATTTTATGAGGATTTTCGCTGAAAATGACAAAAACGAATTTTTATTTTTGGTATATTCTTCGCTCGTTCATATGTATATTTCAGTTCGAATTGTGTATGTTGGTAAAACTGGCTTAAACAACATAAAACTTAAATTCTATTTTAAACCTATCTTTAAAGCTAAAACCAATTTAAACTTTAAAAATGAACAGAATTTGAACTGAGCCTTTTGTATTGTTTACTATCTGTTTCGCGTATAAGGGACCAGCAATAGTCACTCAACATTCCTTCATCCCAAAAGCCCTTATAATTTTTTTCAATCCTCTGTAGGTCCTGGTGAATGCGCTCTCCTTGTTCGTCGCTAGTTTTGCCCAAGTTTTCGGGGAAGAAATCCTAATGTGAGTGGAGAAAATGTATTTTTAGTGACATCCGAACTCCCATTTTTCGACAATTTTTCAAGAGTCCTCCAACTATTTTTATGTAGTTGTCGCTTTTTTTATTTCCCAAAAAATTTCCCACCAGACATCAGAAAAATCATGCGTGATGAACACTTTTTGAAACATCTGTCACCTATAGAAGCAGCTGCTTGGTCATCATTTAAAGACGTTGTGGGAAATTTTTTGGGAAATAAAAAAAGCGACAACTACATAAAAATAGTTGGAGGACTCTTGAAAAATTATCGAAAAATGGGAGTTCGGATGTCACTAAAAATACATTTTCTCCACTCACATTTGGATTTCTTCCCCGAAAACTTGGGCAAAACTAGCGACGAACAAGGAGAGCGCATTCACCAGGACCTACAGAGGATTGAAAAAAATTATAAGGGCTTTTGGGATGAAGGAATGTTGAGTGACTATTGCTGGTCCCTTATACGCGAAACAGATAGTAAACAATACAAAAGGCTCAGTTCAAATTCTGTTCATTTTTAAAGTTTAAATTGGTTTTAGCTTTAAAGATAGGTTTAAAATAGAATTTAAGTTTTATGTTGTTTAAGCCAGTTTTACCAACATACACAATTCGAACTGAAATATACATATGAACGAGCGAAGAATATACCAAAAATAAAAATTCGTTTTTGTCATTTTCAGCGAAAATCCTCATAAAATTAGAACGACGCAACGGATTTTTTTTGTTTTAGGCTCAAAACTTTTTCAATTGATTGTTCTTTCATTCAAAGCATTAAGACCTGGAATACCAGCCTTGGTTCGGAAATTATAACCATTTGAATTTCAAGTTTTTAAACAAAATCGCTAAAAATTGGAAATCAGCATCGCGTTTTTTGCCCTATAGCTTCCAAGTTATTGAATCAATTCCAAATTTGTGTATTAAGGATATGTTGCGTTGTCATTCCTCTTTCATATGAGTACCAAAAACTTTGAAATCGGTTAAGGCATATAGGGTCTACGACCTCATTATTGACATAGACTATAGGTAAAAATGTCAAAAACCGTTATTTAACGATTTCTCAAAAACTTGACGTGATAGAGAAAAACGGGTACCAGATTCGGAATCAGCACGAAAAATTCCTATAGGGTCGCTATCCAGTTTCTCTGGTCCAAAAGTTGGCCTTTATTTGTAAACTTGTGTTATAATCAATCAGAATCGAGTTAATAAAAGTACAAAAAGTATTTTCCTTCAATTTATTTACACTGCAACGATAAGTTTCCAAAGAAATAGTGCTTGGGTACGCCTTTAACGAAGGCCAAAAGCAATTTAACTGCATATATGACTGCGCCACATGCTTTCGTAGATGCATCAGGAAATCCATGAAGTGTCAGCTCAAAAGTTCGTTCATATCCCAACCAGCGCGAGGTTCTTATACGCTCAAAATCAGTCACCTCAGCGAATATGGCTTCCTATATGAGTCTTAAAAGCGCTGGAAGAATCAAGGCTCATGAAGCTTTACTATCCCAGACTTGTTGGATTCAGATTTTTACTCTTATAACAAATGCAGACACTAGTCTATAAGGATCATAAAGTCTTGCCGTGACACCCAAAAACGTACGCTTTGGCCGTCGTGAAGGGCCTGCTAAATCCTTAAATGCATTTAAATACACGGATAAATTCAGAATTTGGCTCTAAATGTAGATTAAGTTGCTAGTCTGAAAAGGCTATAAGTAATTTTTCCAATTCATTTTGAGGGTCCCTGTAAAATGGCGGCAATGCAAAATGGACCCAAACTTAAAATGCAAAAGGTCCACAAAATTTTTTATTGAAAACAACAACACGATTTTTAGGGCGATTTTTCTTTTCTTTGGGGCCTTTATTCATTTTTTTGGGATCATTTTGCATTTTCAAAATTTATGTTACATTTGGGGCCTTTTTTCATTTCTGATTTGGGGTAATTTTTCATAATGCAAAAATAACCCAATTTTGGGGACTTTTTTCATTTTTCAAAGTGCGGCAACAATGCATTATGCAAAATTACCCCAAAGTTCGGGCCTTTTTCATTTTTAATTTTTTAAATTCCATAACGGCCGTTTTATATTCTAGTTTTGGGTCATTTTTAATTTCGGTTAAAACACCTGTTTTTGTTTTTGGGGCCTTTTTTCATTAAATTTGGGGGCCTTTTTCATTTTCAGTTTGGCGCCATTTTACATTGGGGCCATTTTTCAGGCCGCCTCATTTTGATTTGATATTGAATTTTAAAAACTATCTAGGTAGTATTATAATAACAATTGAATTTTTATAAAGCAGTATTGAAGACACTAGACATATACGCCGCCGCCGCCGCCGCCGCCGTTTCGTGACGTTTCTGAGCCGCCGCTGGCGAAAACGGCGTAAACGGCGCGGCGGCGTCGGCGGCGTATAAATTTTTTGCAATGTTAAACAAGCTTAATCATAACATACCGATCTTATATATCGTAAACCTACTTATGTATAAGTTAGAAATCATCAAATTAGCACTTTCCCATATCTACATATATTTGACAGTTTTTTTTTATTTTATTAGGTCCTTCATTAATTTAACATGGTTACATAATTTACTTTACTATAAAAAATTTTTTTACCACATTTCCCCCCTTCCCACAAACACCTTATTCCATACATGGAAGACTCACGTTTCGCTGGCCCTGGCCGCTGCCGCCGTCGCCGATCCGGCCTAGTCGGCGTAAACCTCTAGAAGACACTGCTGGCAATTATTCGCTTTTTATTATCACTACCAAATCTCATGAACGGTCAAATCAGTTCACGCAGACTTAAGCATGGGTTTTACATGTACAGTGGAAATCGTTTTTAGCAGGTCCGGCTATAACAGACTATCGTATACAACAGACAAAACCTCTGGTCCCTCCAAGTGTAATGGGAATAATACATAGGAATTCGTATATAACGAACATCGCTTGTAGTAGAAAATACACGTTTGGAAGTCCCCACGGCTCGATATATCGTTGGTAACAGACAATTGACTAATTCCTTTGCTTACTGTTTTTTTTTCACCAAAAATGCTTCTCGGGCATTACTGTAAATAATAGAATGTCTGATATATATCATAAATGTATCTAATATAGCAGACTGTCTTCTATATGCGATATATTTCTATAACAGATATCGTATACAACAGACAGATTTTCCGGTCCCTTTAAGTCTGTTATAAATGGTTTTGACTGTATATATTTTTTTCGGGTTTTATGTTTTATCTGAATTTGGTATACGCTGAATTAACCGTATATCTTTTTTAAATCCTTAATTATATTCCAAGTATGGTACGCTATCTTTTGACACTGTTTCAAACTTAAAACGGTATTGTGCATCTGGGGGAAAATTTGTCGGTTTCCAATACCATGTAGGTACCATTAACCTTTTGACGTAAAATGTTTTCCGATTCTATATATAAAATGAAGCTCTTCCTATTACACCGGCACACAAAAAAAATCCTGTTAAAGAAGGATGACATACCCTTCTCTATGTTGGGGTGCTTATTACGAATCAGGGGTCCGATTTTCTTCATCGCGCTTCATTTTTGCCCCAGCGCTCCCCAAAATCCCCCAAAGGTTTAATTTTCTAAAGCCATGAAATAAAAGATTAAATATTCCAACTTAAATTTTTTAGTGTCCTGAAGAAGAATTTAAAGTCGACATTAAGCTGCACCCCTTCATTTTCCACCAATATCCCTCCGCATCCCTTATCATTTGTTAGTGAACGCGCTAGTGGATTTACGTGAGCTTGCAGTTTACAAAAATAATTTTCTTTGATTTTGGCGAATTCCGTTTTCACCATTTCTACGTTGAGTTATCTATGTATTCTTTCATTTGTAACAAACCTTGGGGCTCCCGTAATTGTCCTTAGTATTTTGGATTGTGCTCGCTGTAGAATGTCTTTATTCGAAGCGCTTGCATGTCCATACAATTGCAAACCATACGTCCATATAAGTTTCATAACTTGCGTGTACAGAAGGACTTTACAATCTAGCTTTAAATCAGAGCGATTATTTATGAGCCAGTGCAAGCTGCTTGCTTTCAGCTTCATTTGGGTTCTCTTGGCCTCGATGTGCTTACGCAATGTCAATCTTTTATCTAAGTGAATTCCGATATGTCGGCATTTGAGCTCGTTTATTTGGATTCGCCATTTAGTAAGCCAGTGTTGGAAATTGATACTCGATCGCTATTAGGAATATCTGCTGTGTACAAAAGATAGAAAATAGGCCCAACAACACTTCCTTGAGGAGCCCCTGCATGATTTTCATAACATTTTGTTGTAAACGAGTTATGTTTTACTTGAAACGTTCTATGTTTTAAGTATGGCTCAAAGGTCGCGTGAAAATTTAAAGAAAGTAAGCTTCGGATTTTATGTAGCAAACCGTCGTGCCAAACTTTGTCGAATGCTTGTTGCACGTCCAAGAAAACTGCTGAGCAGTACTCGCGATGTTCAAATGCGATTCTTATTTCGTTGGTAATACGGTTTACTTGCTCTATATGTTAGTACCGTAATTTTTTTCTGAATCCAAATTGATGGGAAGGAATACTATGTTGTTCCTGAAGAAATGGAGTCAATTTGGATATCAGGAGTTTGTCGAATAACTTTGAAGGACAAGGAAGGAGACTTATGGGTCTGTAAGAGGAAGTTTGCGTAGGATCTTTACCGGGTTTAGACACCATTTTAATAACCGATCGTTTCCAATGATTTGGAAAATAACCATACTTTATAATAGAATTAAAAAGCACAGTTAAAAATACTACTGCTACGAAAGGTAAATTTTTTAACATTTCCGGAGTAATAAGATCATATCCGGGGGCTTTTTTACAAACTAATTCACTTTTTATGGTATTAGATACCTCACTCGGAATAAAGTTTGCGCGAATTCTGTTTGTGTTTTCGGATTGAGTTGGGAAATTGTGTACAATAGTGCTCGGGTTAGATTGAAGTACTCTACTAAGGTGTACTGCAAAAGCCGTTGCTTTCTCTTCGTCGGATCGCGCCCACACATTGTTAGGTCTACGAATGGGTGACTCACTATATACAGGATTCTTAAAAGTGCGGCTCGCTAACCACATGGGCTCTCAATTAACACCGCTGGGCGAAAGTTTCTGGATAAAGTGGCTTTTTTCAATTTCCTTTTCCCTGATTAGAGCTAGTCTAAGCTGTTTTTTCAGCGTCTTTTAGTCTATCTTTGGCAAATGGTGACCGGAATCATTGCCATTCGCGCCTGCATCTTCGTTTTTCGGCAACAAGGTTTTCAATTTCTATATTGGTCCGGGGTTTTCTAGTCCTGTCTTTCGTACAAGGAGTAGAATTTTTCGCTGCTGGTTGAAGAATGGAAGCAAAACTAGTTACGGCGTCATCAATATGCTCTATGATTCCACATGATTCCTATAATTTCCCATTTGCATAACATCAAATGTATTTGAATGCAGCAGTTATGCATGCACGTTATGGTGGATCGTTTTGGTATTGGATATGGTAATTTGCCTTGTAACACAAGATTCTGCGTTATTATTTTTTCAGAAGGAATGCCCAGGGGACCAGTAGTCAAAACCGAATTTGTTTTCTTCTGCTTTAAAAAGAAGGTCCACCTTTGATATGCCTTAAAGCATGCTACAAATGATAACAGAAAAAAGGGAAAATTCTCCCTAGTCCAAAATGTTTTTAAATCGAAATTTTCTTTTTCGATACTATACGCAACTTTAGGCATACAAGAATATAAATTTTTTCTTGAATAATCAACATTATTCGATCATTTTAAAATAGGTATTTAGGAAAATATAAACTTTATTCAGTGGTTCGGTTGTCAGAGATGTAGCAGCGATGGTTTTTTTGCTTTTCGAGTTGTTTTCACCAACAATAACGACAAAATAAGTCTAATACAGCATGAAAAACCTTTGTTTGCAAAAACGCAAGGTTAAAATTTAGATTTGAACTATGGTTTCTTGGGCAAACTACTAAGTATGGGCCGTAGAATAATGTTCTGCTAGGGAATAAGGGGGGTTAGAAAATCTATCCACCTTAATGCACATACAGTCAAAACCATTTATAACAGACTTAAAGGGACCGGAAAATCTGTCTGTTGTATACGATATCTGTTATAGAAATATATCGCATATAGAAGACAGTCTGCTATATAAGATACATTTATGATATATATCAGACATTCTATTATTTACAGTAATGCCCGAGAAGCATTTTTGATGGAAAAAAAACAGTAAGCAAAGGAATTAGTCAATTGTCTGTTACCAACGATATATCGAGCCGTGGGGACTTCCAAACGTGTATTTTATAAGCGATATGTCTACTACAAGCGATGTTCGTTATATACGAATTCCTATGTATTATTCCCATTACACTTGGAGGGACCAGAGGTTTTGTCTGTTGTATACGATAGTCTGTTATAGCCGGACCTGCTATAAACGATTTCCACTGTATTGTGTAAAAATTTCAAGTAAATCGTACTAAAACTAACTAACTAACTAAAAAGATACAGGGTTTCAAAGCGAGTGGCATGTGTTCGAGAAAAAAAACTTTAAATCGATTTTGTGCAAATGGACTTTTTTGAAGTCGGTGAACACGAGATGCAAAATCTACTTGACCAATCGTTTAAAAATGCTTCGGCGTTATCTCGGGAAACAAATTTCCTTTTAAAAACATGTTTCCGTTTTTTTCTAGGGGCCTTCGGAGAATCGCTGCCACGGATTTGTTTATCAATTATTTCACTTTTTTTTTTAAATATACTTTAGAAGTCAAGCTATAGCATGTACAAAAAATAAATACACCAACATTATTCACGTCTCCAATAAAATATCATGAAAACATACATTTTTTCGACTTTAAAACCATGGAATCCCCTTAAAAATACCACCTTTCGCGGCAACCGTAATTGAGCTTTGAAATTCACTGACGGTTACCGACGGTTATGAATCGCAATATACCTCATTAACTATGCTTTAAGGGATAGTTTAATCAAAACTAGAGCTTAAAACCTCTTAAAACTTTTTTTAAAAGCTTATGTAAAGATAGCTTTCTTTATTTTATTAAGTGAAAAAATAAGGAATATTTAACAAGCTGCCAATTATACACTAAATGTTACAATAAACCGAATGCACATAAAAATGCTCTAAGAATTTACAAATATTATCTTCTAATAGCTACCACTATTTTTTTTAACGGAATATTAAAGAAAAATCAAAAACCAAATATTTGTTTAAACAGCCTCGTATCACTTCTTCATTCACACCTAATAAAAGAACAACTTAACCGTTGCCGTAACAACAGGTTTTTACCTTTTTTGATAAATAATTTTAAAAAAAAAGTAAGTTTAACTATTTAGCAATAAGACTCTGCAATGATTATTGGAATCCGCGACAAAAATTTTTTTGATTTTTGTCGTGCTAGAATAATATTTCAGACCAGTGTGCGCCGGTGACGTGGGGGATGCTCACGGAATTCGAAGTCTTCGGTTGCGCAAAAGTATGCGCCGGTTGGCTCGTCGGCGACGGGCCCATCTCCGGGGGAGATGTCAATGGGGGTGAAGAAACTTGGCCATCCGGTGTTGCAGTAGCATTTGGAAAATGCAGCAAGGTATGATGTCGTTGTTGGCACTTCACGCAGCCTTTAGATGGCCGGCCGAGAGACAGTTTTTTAGGATGCCGTTCCACGGGTTTTCGATTTTATTATTCAAAAACTCTTAGCGTCGGTTTTCTCCAACGTCCAACGTCTTTGTCTTTTTTTAGTGATATTCTTTTCTTATTTTCTAGTGATGTTCTTTTCTTATTTTCTAGTGATGTTCTTTTCTTATTTTCTAGTACCGATTACTTATTTCATATTGCTACATAAAACTTTGTTAAGCCCCTGCTACATTCTTAAGCGGGCTACACATTATGACTTTAACCTATTATATTACACATTGCAACCTTAAACTATATTACAACTCCCCCCATTTTCACGAATGATCGTCTCGATCAATTATAAACATAAAATCATATTAAATATTCTTTTTAGAGACTAATATACAATTATATATATAGCGCATTTTGTTAAGATATAAATTGTTTAATATTAACTAGTTTTGAGCTTTACTTTTCTGTGGTGCGGTCATTCAATTGGTGCAAATCGGCATATTTCCGGATACGTGATGCTTCTATAATACCATCATATGGTAATTGTGTCAATTGACAATTTTCTATATCCCGTATCACATATCTGTCGTTTGGTAACACCTTATGAATTTTGTAAGGCCCACGGAATTTAGGAACGAATTTCTTATTAGTGCCAATAGTTGTATCAATATTTCTTATCATTACAAATTCACCTTCTTCAAATATCATGTGTGGCTTATGTGTTTTGGTATTGAAATTTAGATTCCGATTTTGTGAATGAACTATGTTTTGGGAGGCTTCTAATCTTAGAGAATTAATATTGCTATGCTTCAAAAGAATAAATTTTTCTTCCAAATGTTCTGCTATGACATCTACTTCTTGTCCTCTCTGAGAAACTCCAAATAAAAGTTTACTAGGCATCTGTCGAGTAGTTGACTAAATAGAGTTATTTATAGCGTATTCCACTTTCCTTAAAAATTTAGCCCAATCTGAGTGCTGAATGGGTTCACTATGTTTTGCTAACATTGACTTTATAATGCGGTTAATGCGTTCCACTTGGCCATTTGCTTGGGCTGAAGCTGTTGCGATCTTTACATGTTCAATGTTATTTTCTTCCAAGTAAGACTCGAATTCTGAAGAAGTGAAGCATGATCCCCGATCACTTATTATTCGCCTAGGTCGACTATAATATTCGGCATAATTATCTAGACATTTTAAAACTTCTTTCGTATTTGTAGTATTTACCGAAAACAGCTTAACAAATTTTGTGAATGCGTCGACTGTAACTAAAATGTGTTTTTTCTTAGAGATGATTATTGGGAGAGGGCCAAAATGGTCTATATGCACAGTGTCAAACGGAATGGGTTTTTTCGGAATATTATGAAGCGTACGGTTTGAATTATGAGACGGAACAGAGTGGACAATGCACAGAAGACAATTTTTAATAAAACTCTCAACTTTTTGTTTTAAATTTGGGAACCAGTAATGTTGTTTGATCTGATCGACACACTTCGTCACACCCATATGACAAGACTTCTCATGTATCTGTCTAATAAGGTTTGCTTCCATTTCTTCAGGAACGTATAAAAGTGGATTTTCCGTATTCCTTGCCTGTCTATAGACGAGTCCGTCCTCCAATAGGAATTTATCAACATCACCTATTTCCAAGGCTTCTCGTATTTGCACAATATTCAGATCTCTATTTTGGAGAATTTGCAATTGTAGGTCAATATCTGTAGGATCAATAAGAGCAATTTGTTTATCGGAGCTATCATCTACTTCAACAAAAGCCATTGGGTACCTACTAAGCGTGTCCACATGACTCATTAGATTACCACTGCGATGTTTTACTGTGAAGTTATATTTTTCAAGCTCTAAAGCCCATCTTGCAATCTTAGGAGTAGTTTTCTGTCTATTTAGTGTTTTTACTAAAGCCTCACAGTCTGTTATGATTCGGAAACTTATTCCCTCCAAATAAATTCGGAATCGATCTAAAGAGTACACTACAGCCAACGTTTCTAATTCATAGCTATGCAATGTTGATTCAGGTGAAGATGTACTCTTCGAAAAATACGCAACTGGATACATTTTCCCGTCGTCTTGTCTTTGAAACAGAATTCCCCCAAATCCTTTTGCACTCGCATCACAATGCAATTCCGTCTCTCGATGCGGACTGTAAATTGCTAAAATCGGAGTTGAGACTAATTCATTTTTCAAGTCTTCGAAAATTTGTTGACATTCATCCGTCCAATTAAATGAAGCATTTGGTTTCGTCAGGTTTCTTATTGGGGCAGAAATTGCCGAAAATGATTTAATATATCTCCGAAAGTAAGAAAATAAGCCTAAAATTTTATGAACCTGGTCAATGCTTCGCGGTGGTTTCATATTCTTGATAGCTTCAATATGCTTTCCATTAGGTCTAGTACCTTGACTATTCACAGTAAATCCCAACAAGTCTATTTCTGAATAACAAAACTTACACTTGGTTTTGTTCAATTCAAGTCGGAATTCACTCAATCGATATAAGACTCGTTTTAAAAGATCAAAATGTTCTGTTATGGTTTTGCTCATCAACGTAATATCATCCAAATAAACGACGACAGATCCCTCTCTTATAAATTCTGATAAAATTCTGTTCACGAACCGCTGGAAAACTGCTGGGCCATTCTTTAAGCCAAAAGGCATCTTAGTATACTCGTATTGGCCCATTGGAATGACGAATGCTGTGAACTGAATAGAGTCCTCAGCAATTGGGATTTGATGAAATCCAGTTTTTAAGTCTAATGTCGTAAAATAACACTTTCCTTCCAGACGTTCTAAACAGTCATCGATAAGAGGCAATGGAAAACTATCACGAACCATAATTTTATTGATTGGACGATAATCCACACATATGCGTTTAGAGCCATCCTTTTTAAGAGTTAAAACAATCGGAAATGCGTATGGAGAGTTACTCTCTCTAATTATATGCTTTTCTAATAATTCTGAAACGGTCTTATCTACAATTTGTCTATCAGCATAAGAAAGTCTGCGTGGTGAAAAACTAATTGGGACATTGTTAGTCAGCCGAATATGCATTTCATATTCCTGTCTAGCAGCCGGAATCTGATTTGTGTTCAAGTAATAACTATTTATTATCTGTTTTATGGTTTCCTTCTCCGACACATTCAATTTGCCATTAATATCAAAACTGTCATCTCTATCTTTATCAATACTACAAACGTCCATTAAACACCGACTAAAATCATGCTCCGAAGGAATGACCGGGTTTGTACCATCAATAAGCTTGTACACGCAATGCAAAATATTTTCGGAATTTTTTATTTTGTTTTTCTCCGGAAAATTATTCATTTCAGCATTTTGTTTCGTAGTTTCTCGAATTTTAACAGTTTTATTCAAAGTCATCTGAATTCCAAAAATTTTCAAATTTACAGGAACTACGTATATTTTTATTCGCTTTTTAATATTTCGGAAACTAATTTTTATCGGAATAATGCCGTATATGCAAAGCTCGGAATTCGCTAGCCCTCTGTAACCCGAATAACATAACTGTCATCTTTTAATTAATTCCTCCGGGACTTCAGAGATTTTTATCAAGCTTATTGGACTGCCGGAATCAAAAAGAGAAACAAAATTCCTCAATGCGTACACAAACTTATTACTTTCAAAAGTAACACTCACCTCATTCACTTCCCCAAAATTTTGTCGCAATTCATCCCCAGCGATGTCGTATAAGTGATTCGGCATAAACTGATCCACCAGTGCCACTTGCGTCGATGAATAAGGTGGTTTTGGCTTTGGACAATCCTTAATCTGGTGTTGAGCAGAGCCACACCGGAAACACGATCCCCGTTCACGTTTTGGGGCTGGGCAGTTGCGCGATAGGTGGCCAAGGCCGGAGCAATTAAAGCATTGAGTACCTCCAGTGGAACTCTGTTCGGGATTGAAAGCGGGTTTAATTGAAACCCATCAATTATGAACTGCACCGTTTGGAGCCCGTCAATTCTAGCATGTGAAGCAATTTCTTGCATCTTTAAAATGTATCCGATTACCGTTGTTCTGGCAGAACGGAAAGTGGTTTTTCGCAGAAGATCGATTATTTCGCAAACGGAATAAACATGGCTAAAGTTAATCAAAAAATTATAGCGTAGTTCTGAATAATTCACAGAATTGTCACTACGAAGAAACAATTCACCCTCCGCGTCCTTCTTCATTGCTTGTCGGAAAAATTTCATTTTTGTGAGGTCATCGGAATTTACTGTACCGCAAGCACGCTCAAAATCTTCCAGCCATTTTTGAGCGTCGTGTTCAAAAGAATTTCCGAAAGGCACAATTAAATGTTGAACGTCTGAGAACGAAGGCTTAAGGGTCTGTTGTACAGACGGCGAAAATACAGCCGATTCCAATTCGAACAATTTCTTCTTTTTCTCCATTATACGAAGTTTTGCATTTAACAGCTCTTCCTCCTGTTGCAGAATTTCTAACGGGGTTGGTAATGATGAATCTTGCAAATCTTGTTTGAATCCAGCCAAAGAAAGAACGTCATCATCTTTATTTACATCCGTATGCTTCATATCGGAAACATAATTAGCACTGATTTTTTCTTGGGAACTAACGGCAACATCAAAACAGTTTTCTTTAGAAACGACTTTTTCTTCGGAATTACCAGCAACAACAACACAAATTTCATCGAAAATCATAACGGCTTCTTTTTCTTCGAAATAAGCGGCAGCATCGGAAGTCTTTTCATCGTAAATCATAACGGCTTCTTTTTCTTCGGAATCAATAACAACATCGGATTTTTCTGTTGCCACTCCAGCGGAATTTTCAATACTTGCGGAATATAGGGCTCGTAGTTGAGCCAGGCTAGCCTTGACAGGAACGTCAACACCTCGATTTCGCAATGTCGCAAGTAAATCGCGTTTCGTCGAACTCATTTCCAAACGTATAATAAAAAATTCAGTCGCAATAAGGAAAAAAAAAATTTTCAAAGTGAGACAGATTGTATCCTGTCCGCAGAGTTTTAGGATGCCGTTCCACGGGTTTTCGATTTTATTATTCAAAAACTCTTAGCGTCGGTTTTCTCCAACGTCCAACGTCTTTGTCTTTTTTTAGTGATATTCTTTTCTTATTTTCTAGTGATGTTCCTTTCTTATTTTCCAGTGATGTTCTTTTCTTATTTTCTAGTACCGATTACTTATTTCATATTGCTACATAAAACTTTGTTAAGCCCCTGCTACATTCTTAAGCGGGCTACACATTATGACTTTAACCTATTATATTACACATTGCAACCTTAAACTATATTACAGTTTATACATCGATTATGCTGCGAAACAGCTTGAACACATTCGTCGACCGACATCTGGAGAAATTGATCACATTGCCGCAGAGATTGGTTGACGCTACATAAAATACATGGTTCCGCACTTCGATCTAGAGTAAGCGACTCGTGTTTTGAAGAATCCATTGGGTTGAAGGCTGGAGTTGGAGCTTTAAATTGTTTGAATTTGGAATGGCGCTCAAGAGCTCTACAGCGGCGTCTGATGACAGCATGAGTTTCATCCCAGGACGGAGGCTCTTGATGTAAAGAACATGATTGCGTTGGAGAAGTATATATTTCTGCCCAATGCATATTGCTGAGTTGTGCTCTGGCTAAAACTTGGAGCCCCTGCTATATTCTTAAGCGGGCTACACATTATGACTTTAACCTATTATATTACACATTGCAACCTTAAACTATATTACAGTTTATACATCGATTATGCTGCGAAACAGCTTGAACACATTCGTCGACCGACATCTGGAGAAATTGATCACATTGCCGCAGAGATTGGTTGACGCTACATAAAATACATGGTTCCGCACTTCGATCTAGAGTAAGCGACTCGTGTTTTGAAGAATCCATTGGGTTGAAGGCTGGAGTTGGAGCTTTAAATTGTTTGAATTTGGAATGGCGCTCAAGAGCTTTACAGCGGCGTCTGATGACAGCATGAGTTTCATCCCAGGACGGAGGCTCTTGATTTAAAGAACATGATTGCGTTGGAGAAGTATATATTTCTGCCCAATGCATATTGCTGAGTTGTGCTCTGGCTAAAACTTGGAGTTGTTGACATTCGTCCAAAGCGATCCGAGCACGTGCGACGAATCCAACACTCCATTCAACTCTTTCACAAGCTACACTGAAGGCATTGTTGACGCGTTGCCAAGCGGTCTTGATGTCCTCCGCAACGATCTCCAGCACCGACTCCGACGAAGTCCCTGAATCACAGCCAGCCGCATAAAGGCACAAACCCTTTGAGATTCTCTAGCTGAAAGTTGAAATTCCAATTGGACGCCATGATGATCGCAGAAAATTATTGAGAAATCGAGATTGCAACAATGCTTCTTAATCTCGTTGAATCGTATAGCAGCGACCACTGCCGGTTGTAGAGCACTTGAGTATAAATAATTTTCTTTTCATAATCGATGTAATCTGATCCACTGCGTAAGAGGTTGCACAATTTTTCGGTCAATGCCTGTCGTAGCGCATTCGTTATGGACTTTCACTTTCGCAACACCCCGCAAACTTTCTGCAACCCCAAATTCAATGAAAGAAATCAAATCGTTTGAATATGTTAAAGAAAATCGCAAAAAATTCCAGATTCGAGTATGTTTATTTGTCACCAAAAATTTCGAATAAGAAATTTAAATTTCGATCATAACAATGTCATGCATAAACGTTAGCAGAGCGCAAGCATCGCAGCATATATTTATGTGATGTTGTATGCCTATGTGCACAGGGATCAAACAACGGAGCCGACATACAAACACAGCCTTGCAATTCTTGCAATTCTTATTGCCCTTGTCTCGAGAATGCACGCTCGATCGGTGTATGTTTGATGTTCGATGTGCGCTTACTACTGCTTAACGCAAATTTCGGCACACGATGCCGAAACTGACCTACGAAATAAGTATGGTTGCATGCATACACTTATATCTGCACTCATGAACGCTAATATGATATATGGACCAGCTCGTGTCTTTGTTTGAAATTCTCACGAGATTCCAACAACGAAGGAGTTAGCGAGTAAGTAAACCGATTCGCAAAGACTTTCAGAGAACCGAAAAAGAAACAACCAATTCGCTGGCCGGCCGACTCCCTCTCTTTGTTCTCAACTGAAGGGAACGAGGAAACGACAATTAGACTGCCAGTCGCTAGGTCACTATGTTGTTGTTGTCACTCTATTTGCCTTGCACAAAAAACCACCGATCACACCGACTGGCAAACGGGTACGCTGCCAATTTGAAGTATTAAGTCAGAGAGAGACAGAGTATGTCGACGATTTCAATGCATACGCTTCACGTGTTCTGGAACTGTGATTCGATGCCCTTGAGAATGAACAGGAAGGCTGTTGAAGGTCGTGGCACGTGGTACGCGTGGACGGACTATCTGCAGTGAATGGTCCACCAGAGCTGATTCCAGGCTCCTGGCACGGGATCGCCAAATGTTAATGTCAGGGACAGTTAAGGGCTAACGTACCTTGGTTTTCTGCAGATGGAGTGGAGAAGCCTTCTTTGGGTTTCCTTTCCTCGTGTTAAGTTTGTCGGCGGTTTGCGCGACGCGATGTATAATTAAAATTAGGTTTTTTCAGGTTCGATTATGGTTGTCGGCGTTTGCGCGACGCGATGATAAATTTAATAGCTTTTAACGTCAAAAAATAATCGGCTTTCTTGGCGCTTATAGTTCTAAAAATCAATTTTTTTTCTTTTGTTTTTCACTGCACTTGAATAAATTTGGTGTTTGCGATTGAACGCGTAACTGCGAGGCGCGTCTTAGCGGTTGCGATCATAGACTCTGCCGTCGTCGCTGGAGGTCGAAATGTTGAACGTGAGAGAGCAGAGGGTTTCGTTAAATCGGTTCGATTAAGGGCTCGCCCCCATAGCGGCTACGGCTACGGCGAAAGACGCACACATAGTAACAATATTGAGCTTCTCCTACTTATTTTCGCTATTATCACTAGTATCAAATTAGCTTTAAATAACTATCAAATGCACAATAAAATAATAAAAGAAAATTATCAGTCGCGGATGCGATCTGGATAAAATTTAAATATGGACGAAATTAAGTGAATAATAACGAAATAAAACGAATTTTTGATTACAAAACATCCAAAAATGACGCCGGTAGAATTTTTAAACACAACTTCAAAGCTGCTACCAGAGTTTGACGGCAAATTTGAAAACCTTGTTGGAGTCAAGGCGTGACTCCCAACATCTCCCAACTCCTACCGGCTGCGCCACAATTAATGTTGGGATATGGTATGACGCCGTGGCACTTGGGTAGGTACGCACGTCATACAATCCTATATTCCTTTTAAATAAAAGACAAGATTGACAATGTTCAATCCTTTTATTTATAAAAATGTAATCCTTATGTCTAAGAGATATATATGTGAATCCTAGCTCCTGACAATTTACTTGAAACTTCCCTATTCTGGATCTAAGCGTCGTGGCTTCGTGTTAGTACGTGCGCTTAGACGAGACTTCTGCTGGAACGGTCACAATCAGTCTCTCTTTCTCGTTGATCGAGGCTCCGCTTATATTCAGTGAAAGTGCTGACTTGGCTCTGTCGCAATAGTATTTTGATGTGATGCACTTTCTTCTTGTCATTATTGTTGATCCGCTGTGATATTGCCACAGAACATTTGACCCAGTTATTCGCCAAAGAACAACTGACCTAGTCATAAGTGCTGAATTGCACTTCCGCGTTGCTGGTGTCGTTGTCTTTTATTGTTCTTTCTATTTGTCTGTCTTTCTGCCAAGTTGATCGCTGCTCGCTCATCGTCGGTCGCTGTGCATGATACTTGTTGTTGTTGTTGAGTATCGGATATCATGCCCGGTTGATGTGCTGACGCTTGTGTTACAACATTCAAACACTTCAAAAAGTTTGCAGAGGTGGAGCAGGAGGGGACCTTAATGTTGGAGTCAAGGCGTGACTCCCAACAACCTGTAGCAGTTCATGGATGATATTCAAATAATAGACTCAATAAAAGAAACGCACGAAGACCTTCGCAGTATCACTAGTTAAAACAAAGGTCATTAAATTTTCCAGAACTTTAATAACCACAGAATCGTCTTTGAGTGCGATCATAAAGAAACTAAAGACGAACGTAAAAAGAGATTCCTTGCAGGCTCTAAGTGCTACACTTAATAATCTGAAACAGGGAAAAAAATCAGTCAATGATTATGCAAAAGAATTGGAAGAAACTACCAACCTTCTGCAAAATGCATACATATCGGGCGGTTTAACCACCGAATTAGCACAAAAACTTGCTAAATCCGAAACGACAAATATAAGCAAGCTGGCCAAATTAACACTATGAATGAAGCTATCTCAAAACTAGTTTTAATCAATTCAACAGCAGATGATCAGTCCCGTAATATCAACTACGTAATGTGATGGGACGATCAAACGGAAATTTTTGGGGACGCGGTAGAAATAACTTCTACAACAATAAAACCCCAAACCCTAGATAATCGAATTTTTATCCCTCCAACCCCAGATATTCGAACTTCTACCCGAATCAAAATTATAATAATAGAAACAATTTCAATAGAGGTCCCACAAACAATAACCAAAATAGGGGTGGAAATAGCAATAAAAGAAACATCCACTTTAAAAACCCTATCATGCTATCATGTAGTTAACATTGACGCCAAACAAGACCTACCCAATAGAGCAAAAATAGTTTTGGACGAATTAGAGAAAAACTGCTCTTTACATAACCAATCGAAATTTTTAGAACTATTTGAAACTTACACCGACATATTTGCATAAGATAGAGACAAAGTAAATTTTAACAACTTTTATAGACAAAAACTTCAATTGACGGACAAAACCCCGGTTAACATTAAAAACTATGGAACACCACATACCCACAAACCCGAAATCGACAAACAAATTACAAAAATGCTACAAGATGACATCTAAGAACCCTCAGCCTCACAATATAACAGTCCTATCCTACGTGTCCCGAAAAAATCATCTCCAGGTAACCCAGAAAAAAAAAATTGGGAATAGTAATAGATTACGGACAGCTAAATAAACAACTAGTTGCAGACAAATACCTATTATCGAGAATTGATGACATTTTAGATCAACTTTGAAGAGCAAAATATTTTTCTTGCCTAGATTTAGTATCTGGTTTTCACAAAATCGAGCTAGAAGAAAAATCACTTTTTTTTAAATGGACTTCAAAAAGTGGGGCCGAGAGTTAAATTACTTACTTACTTATGGCTATATCTCGTAATCCGTTCAATATTTTAATTTCCTATCCATCACAATTTATAGCTCTGAACTCATTTGAAATATTTTAAGTACAAACTGACCCGAAAAAACTATCTAGTAGGTGAAAATTGCAAAAATTCCTAAAATTTGACGTGTTTTTATCTTATTTTATTTTGTATGGCCTATAGCCAGTGGGGTCTCGTTATAAGTCGTCTCTCGTTCCTAAAAAATTGACGTATAGGGAATCGACTTATAACGAATCAGTTTTCTTCATATGATTGTATGAAATTATTTCTAATTGGTTCCTCAAAGCTCAAAAATTGATACACAAATTTTATCAAAGTCAATAAAATGAAAATTCCCTACAACTAGCATCACTGCCTATAGCTCCTAAGGCAATAAAAAATTTTTTAAATTTTTTGATGCAAATACAGGAGATTTCCGATTTAACGAGTATTCGCGTCAGCGAGTTTCGCATTTAACGAGCATTTAAATTCGTTCCATTGAGTATCTTATTTAACGAGCAAAATGGCACAAAAATTTTTGTGTGGACTCGGTTTAGCGAGCAACATAAGAAATCAGTGAAAAAGCATAAAGAGAAACAAATAGGAATCCAAGAAATAGTTAAGCGAGGAGTCTAAAAGCGCGTGTGCTGCGCCATCTGCCGCAAGCAGTCAATGTATGAAAAGTAATGTTCAATTTTGCGTGACCTGCGTGAAATCGAAAAAGCGCAGGCGGTGTTGGACTTACCGCTTTAATTGTGCACAGTTGTTCAGTGATTTCAATTTTTAATCCCCCACGTAAGCATACGTTAGTAGAAATCAGTCGCGTACCAACCTAGGGGCTAGGAGGGTCTTTGCCCCACCACGATTCTTGGTCTTAGGTGGAAGGAATTACGAAAATTAAAAGGAAAAAAATTGTGGAAATTTCTTTGCCCCCCGCGGGGAGTTGGATTGCTACAGGTCTGGTATAAATCAGACTCGCCATGTAATCAAGCAAAAGATTTCTCAAACCCCTCCCCCTTTTTTAATGCAAAAATACATTTTTCTAATGGCAACACTGCAGTTGTTTACTTATCATCATTTCTCTTTGACAGTAAACTCTCAATTCAATTCATCAAATTTTCTTTGAATTTATGTTAAAAAACGGGTTTTCAGCAAACTTTAAACTAACGGTCTTCCGTAAATAAAGCATTCTGAGAAATATTTTGGACTACATGTTGAATAATTTCATATCTAGAAGCTGTAAAAAATATCGCGCAATTGAAAAGACCTAGGTTAATTTTCCCCCTTTTTTTGTTCGGTTTATAAAAGAATGCCCCATATTACCTTATGTATTTTATAATTTAAATAAAACGTGATCTCATAAGTGTTTTACTCTGTTTACATAGACGTTATGTATATGTTTAATATGAACCAAAATGAAGAGTTGTTATGTTTTTTTTTTTGTTATAATAATTCTTTTGAAATAAAAAATTGTTTATAAGCCCAATTTATAATTTTAATCTCTTACAATAAGAAAAAACTGATTTTATGATGGTACTCAATTTAACGAGAAATTCGATTTAACGAGAAGTGCTGGCAACATTGAGCTCGTTAAATCGGAAATCTCCTGTATAGAAAAGCTATAACTAAACAACGTCTTTATATACACGAACTGCATCCGAGCACTACATGATACTGTTTTTCCGCTGCAAAGTTGAACAATTTTTACCAAAAATCGGAAGAAAAAACGCAAAATCACCCTTTGGTTATGCACAAAATTTTTCAACCCAACGCAAATGGTTCCGAACTATGAAAATAATATGTAATCAATGTTGCACTGTTTTCTTTTCTGAATAATCTTCCAAGGCAAAAAGGGGTTTAAGGAGTTTATTTCTTTGGCAAACAAAACATGACCTCTAAAATGTCGCAGTGTTATCCAATACACCTCACGAAATTAACCAGAAAAAAATCCACATTTGAATGGACTGAAGACTGCGATAAGGCATTTAATTATTTAAAACAAATACATCCTCTCTCCCCGAATACTAAAATACCCAGACTTCAATAAAGAATTTTGCATAGCAACTGATGCAAGCAAGATAGCGTGCGGCGCAGTATTATCACAAAATTACGATGGTGCCTAATTACCCATCGCATTCGCTTCAAGATCATTCACTAAAGGCGAAAGCAGTTAGTCAGTAATAGAGCAAGAGCTAACAGGGCCATTGGGCAATTAATTTTTTCAGACCCTACATCTATGGATAAAATTTTTTAATTAAAGTGATCATAAACCTTTAACTTATCTGTTCTCCATGAAAAACCCATCATCCAAGCTAACACGAATGAGATTAGATTTCGAAGAATACGACTTTGTTATATAATATATTAAAGGAAAAGATAACTGTGCCGCTACCATTATTTTATTGAAAGGAAAATTAAAAATTCATAAACTAAAATTTAAAAACCTTATTGCTTACGGAGAAGACAAACTTGATATTGACACCACCTTGTTAAATACGCCTTGGCTTGTAGGTATGATACGAATGTGTAGGAGTGAATACAACAGGAAACAATTAACAACAGTGCGACTGAAAAATATGGAGTTTTTCAACGACTGCTGTGGTGAACAGTACAACAGCTCTGCAGGAAGTATGAGTAGTTAAGTTCTAGCGTTGTACTAGTTCTAATTCCACGAGTACTGGTTCTTCTTTATACCCCTGGTAATGTTTTATTCTGTACAAAATTAAAATTGCGTGTGGGCTAAAAATCACCATTTTTACACTTGAACTAACGCCTTTTTAGTAATTTGGGAACCAATTGGGTAAATTGGGTATAGTACAACACTAGTTATTTTTGAAAGATTATTCACCATAATTTGTGGTTTGTTTTTAGTTCGTTTTTTGTCCTAAAATTTTTTGAACCAATTGCGTAAATTGAGTATAGTACAACACTAGTACATTGTGAAAGATTATTCACCATAATTTGTGGTTTTTTTAGTTTGTTTTTTGGTCTAAAATTTTTGAGCCCCCTATACACAATATTTAAAAGACACCGAATTACTTTTGGTGTTTGTTTTATTTACAAAAATATTTGTAATATATAGATAGATTTTATTTTTGATTTCAGACTACCAACGCTCTTTGCAACAACTATATCATGGCAACTATTATTACTGACACGAAAAACCATTTTTCCATGCAATACTAGTCAGAGCTTTATACGAAGTTCTTTAGTTTTGGTAAAAGTACTAGTTGCCTCCGGGAAATATACCTCACGCTTCCTAGGGGTAATAAACTTTGAGCTCTACTGTGTTGAAAGTCAGATTGTAATGTCGATGTTTGAGTTCGTCTGTACACAAATCGTGATGAAAGTCAGTTTATTTTATGTGAGTGCATATAGTAGGGGAATGTACCCGGTTGTGGACATGCTCCGGTTGTGGACACCCCCATTTTTTTTTTTAAATAGGGGTCAGATACGTCTAAACTGATTAATACCATAGTTGTATTTCGTCGGCACATATAATCTGAGCAAATACTAAAACGTACATACCCATACTTTTTTTATAAACCAAAAAAATATAAAAAAAATTGCAAAAATTTTGAAGCATTTCTAATGTTTGCTTTTTTTTGAAGTTTGATTATTCGAAGAAAATCGTCGCTAAAAGGTAAGTGTTAAACTTTATTATACAGTATATGATGTGATATGAAGTTCTAGTAAGCTTTTGTTTTGCCTAAATCTGCTGAATAAAAGAAAAATGTCCACCATTTCCAGTTGTGGACACCCTAATGTACCTGGTTGTGGACACCGTAGTTTTTTGCATTTAAAGTGTGTGTTTTGCCAGAAAACTGCAAAATATCGTTGATAACGGTGCATATTAAGAAGGTGCAATTGGCACTCTTATAATTCTCACATAGTTTATAAATTTTTCTATATATATACAAAAGTTGCTGTCGTGCATATATCGTGTTTAATGTGTGAAATATATATTATTTTTAAGCATTACGCGTTATGTCGACACCGAGAGAATCTGATAATTTAAAAGGAACAAATTTAAATGTAATGATCGTCGCTATTAGGCAATGAATCGCGGTCGAAAATCGCTGAAAGCCACTGTGCTAACATCTCCGGAAAACGTTAGACATTTCCATGAGAAAGCTGATAAATCAGCTAAGCGCACAGAAAACAAAGTTTTAGTGCAGCAGCTAAAGACGATCCTGCCCCCCTCTCCCCCGAAGAAGCGTAAACAGCCACCAAAACAGCAAGCAATACTGCCAGCCAAGCCATCGACAAAGCGCATTAAACAAAATTAATGATTCTTTTTCTTTTTTGCCATTGAAAGCCAATTTTTTCCATTTTGTCACTGAAGGCCATTCGTTTCTTAATAAATAAAAGTCTAAATAATCTATCTGCATACATTTATATGGATTTTACTTCATATTTTTAAGTTTTAAAGCGATTTTACAAGGGTGTCCACAACCGGGAACAAATTTTTTTATGGCCAACGGTGTGCATATAAATGAAAAATTTTGGGGTGGAAAGAAGTTAATAGCGAAAAACAAAACTATGTCCACAATCGGGTACATTCCCCTACTATAGATGGCACTTGGCAAAAAACGTGTGTGTTGAATTGAAGTAGGCCCCCTGTGCATGCATTCTTATAGAAAAATAGAAAACGTAGCACGCCCTCTGAAAATTCCGGTTCCGGTGTAACAAATATTTTATAATCTTGTAACATGAACTAAAATTTTTGTTAAAAATCATATATATATATATATATATATATATATATATATATATATAAGTGGTAATCAAATGTTTTTCATAAGAACTCATCATATTTTACAGCAAAATATGTTATTTTTATACAATTAAAAATAATTAGATAGAATTTTGCTCATATTGAGGAACGCTAAAGCAGAGTACTCATACGTCGACTATGACCGATTATCAAAAAGTTTGAATTCCACTACAGAACAGCTGATATTAAATATTCAGTGATATCATAACTAAAATTGCTCGATACATAACTAGTGGATCAAGTACTTATGACATGTCATGATAAATAGAATGCATAAACTATATATTTTTGGAGCTCTTCTGAATGAAAAAGGTACAGAATTGCATAAACTATCATAAAAAACTAAAAAAGTTTAACATTAGAAAGAAAACATTAAAAAATTTCATCGCAAGTATGTTTAGATACAAAATTAAGTGAATACTCAAAAAAATATAGCATCACTAGTTCACCACGGAATTTGGTTGTTGTTGTAAATGACCCCCATATTACTATATGTGTGAGTGTATTAACTGTGGGCAAAGTCAGATTGTGAATGGGCAAAGTCGGTTTACATAAGCTCTCCTCACTCGTCTTAGTGATTTTTTCCCGCAAATGGGAAGTGTCGCTTGTAGTATTGTATAGTTTCAGCTTCACATCAATAGGCGTTGCCCGCGGGCATACTGACGGCAATCACTGGCATGGATTAATGCTGATGCGGATGTCGAAGTTCTTGCGTAAAACTCTGCATTTGTGGGGTACGATTAGTTAGAACAGTTGTGATATAGAAAATATTATACAAGCTATTAATTCACCATAGTTAAAGTTTCATATTAAAGAAGTTGAACATATATCTGTGAAATCTTTATTGGAAAAGATAAATTTTAAGCAAAATGCATGCGGGTTCATATACAGATATAATGGAAGAATTCTTATGTCCTCCCGGTGTATCAGTATCGCGAAATAGGGGCATTGTACCGGTCCGGTGCAGTTCGCGCATTACTTGCATTGAATGAATTGCTACTACTTGGATAACCACTAGATCTTTCATTATATGTGCGATCGTACCGGTCATGGGAAGAAGTGACTGGGCGATACGAGTTTTCTTCTCCAGAAACAACTTTTTGCCAGCTTGAGCCATGTATGGATGTCGATCCCATACCATTGCTAATATATGATTTTAATGTTTGCACACCGTTAGAGGAACTTCCATGTCCAATATGACCTCCAGAAGGTCCACTCCATATGTTTGAATTTCCTCCGCTGACAACACCGCCAGAGCTACCTACATATCCACTTGAGTTTTCGTAGCGTTTGTTGGCACCATTGGATGATCTGAAAAACATAAATTGGTTTCAATATTGCCAAATAATTGTTCCCTGCCTATAATAAGTACTTCAATCTCATTTAAGAATAAGTAAGTTAATCTATTTGAAGTGAACATGTTTATTGATGTTAAAGAAAAAGATTTTTTTAACGGCAGTAATGGCGAGTTGGATTAAAAGGCCTTCGTGGGAAAAGCACAACGTTGGTTTTAAATGGCTCAACGCTATAAATAATCAAATAAAATTCCTATACCAAACACATGTAATAAAACAAAATTGTACTTTGGCTTATTTTATAAACTTTGTAGGCATACGCTAATTAGAAGTATTCGAATTTAGTCTATAATTTCACGATATTATCGAGAATGGTCACTATTTAACAGAAGTAAGTTGACAAAAGCTGTGCGCCATGGACTCAAATTCACTCACGTTTAAATTACTTTCTTCAAAAATATAAGCTTTTATTTCTTTCGCATTAACTTAAACGGATAGTCTTTCAGCTTCCGTAAAAGATTTGAGCAAGAAAATGATGATGTATAATTATAATTATAATCTATTCGCAAAACATATGGGCATTATAGCATGTTTCCACATTGAATTAATATAGTGAATTAACCTATATGCGAATATAGAGTCTTGTAATAGCATCTGCATCAAATCTTATCCGAACATTATTATTTGATTTTTTAGTCTTCTGAAAACCAATATTTACAATAATAAATCGCAATTATACGCTTCTAAATGTCCGAAATAACTCTAATTCATTTAGTTAATTCACTATGTGGAAACATGCTATTATACCGTCGGCATCCTACTTTTATCTATACATAATTCATCTTTAATCTGCAAAACGGAGATAATCGCGATTATGCTATACGTCTGTCTAGGCTGTTTCTTTTTTTGAAAATTTTGATCGATTTCAAAGCGTCGGGCGGAAAAAGTTTCCATTTGGCATAAAACTGACTGGTTTCAAATTTGGCGCCGATCGGAGGTGATTTAATGGACGCGCTAGGGCTCTGAAATATGAAAAAAAAAAATTATAGAAATTAGTGTGGCCATCCGTGGTTTAAGGTAATTTTTTTTTATTTGGATTCTGCGGGAAACGGTCTTGAATTGCGACTTTGTAGAGAATATATTCACTCTTATTTTAAGACATAAAACAACAAAATCGGTTTTTATTGGAGCGGCCTGGGACGTCTTAAAGCTAAAATTTTGAGGTTTTTCAAAGATACATCCGCATAGAACATACTTGCTATGCATATTCAAAAAATATACAAAATTAGAATTCAAACGAGCCTTAGATGAAGGATTTTAAAATTAATTCTTTAAAAATATAGTTTGCGAAATTTTTTTACTTAATTTTGGGTTTCGCCTTTTAACAGGTCGAAAAATGGGTATGGTATCAAAAAATTAAATTTTCAATTCAAGTGCCGAAGACCACAATGAGTGCCGAAATTTTTGAGACTGCGGTCATTAAAATCTGTTAACGTTATCTATGCATAAACTTATAATCAGGGCAGGCAAAGAAACGAAATGGAATGTTTGCCATTCTTTTCATATCATTCTTTTTAGAAAACGAAACACAAACGCAAACACAATAAAAGGACGACTTCTGAAATTTCTTTCGTACTGTTTGTGTTTGCAAACGTGAAAAAAACGAAAACACAAACTTTTAATATTTTGTTCTCTACTGGCGAGAAATGTTTGAAAACAAAACTAATGCCAAACGATACATTTTTCGCGGTGGCCATGGTAAAATTTTAATCTCAATACAGCTCTTTATTTGGCTGCTTTAACCCACGATTCAAAATTTTTGCTAAATATTCAATCATATCAGTTTTAAATTCTCAGCATGACCTTTTAAAAATTTATCGTTGCAGTTTCCATTATTGCACTTTGCTTGTTCATTTTCAAATGTATTAAACAAATTTCGCAACAATTTGTTCTTGGAACGAGGCATTGAACAGTGTGAAAAGAAAAAAAATTGTTTACATTCCGTTTTATTAAAAAAAGAAATGGAATTGTTAGGAAATGTTACATTTTGTCAAATTGCCTGCTCTTTAAATAAATGGAAGTGGAAACAACAATATATCGTTTCACATAAGTTTTGTTTTCAAACGTTTCTCGCCAGTGGAGAACAAAATATTAAAAGTTTGTGTTTTCGTTCTTAGCTATTTTAAAGTTTGGGGTTTTGTTTGTGTTCACGAACCGAACCATAAAAAAACGTTTCATTATTTGTCGCCCTCCACGAAACGTTTGGAAATTGTTTCGTTTCTTTGCCCGCTCTGCTTATAATTATGCGTGCTATGCTCTTGATCCCAGGGTCCGAGGTTCGATTCCCGGCACAGGCAAAACGGAGTGTAATGTTCCAAGCTTAGCACTGGTTTTTCAAAAAATCGAATATAGGGGCACACTACATAATAAGACATGCACTCACACAAACACAAGAAAACCTCCGTGGTATAACAAGTGGCAACGCTGATGAAACCGACAAAACAGCTGTTGGTATTGAAATTAATAACAAAGGCGTCCGCAGGAATTCAATCAGGGTAAGAAGAAATTTGCAACTGTGTTAAATCCTGCATTTAAAGTTTTAAATTTATATGTCGAGCACGGGTAAAAATGTGATGGAAAAACTAATTTGTGAGACAATACAAAAACAAATTTGAAACCAGTCAGTTTTATGCCAAATGGAAACTTTTTCCGCCCGGCGCTTTGAAATCGATCAAAATTTTCAAAATAAGAAACAGTCTAATGGGCATATCCGCTAGTCCCGAACGTACGTTTGTACCAGAGTTCGAAGATATCTCTCAACCATTTCAATATATCACACAATAACACTTATCCAAAGAGAAAACCAACAACACTCAATGGTTAACAGAAAAATTTTTCTGTTCCCTTTTCGCTTCTTCTCAGGGAGAAACGTTTATTTTGCAGCAATAAAGGGTCTTCTCACTAATTGAGGAATTTAAATGAGCGAACAGAAATAAGTCTCACTAAACAAAAACAAGTGCATAACTGCTTTTATTGAATAATGTATTTGTTGTTATAGTTTGCGTATATTATTTTGATTATATTTCGATTGTGCGTACGTTAGAAATATATATATATGGTCCCAGTGCTGAAAGTGTATATTTTAGGTTTAAGATGAAAAACTCGACGAAAAATCAAAGAAAAAATTTAAGTACGCACTAAAATTGATTTTTTAATTATGAGATTTAAGAAATTAAACATGCTCTGCGGAAATAAAATTATAATGATATTTTAAAAAATAAGTTGAACTGCACAATGTCGGGTGATTTGTTGATTATATTAGGTGCCAAATTCTCTCCGTTAAAATTAAAAGCACAAGCATAATTTGAATTTTACTTTTAAAACAACAAAAATTTATTTTTTATGCAACCAGTTCGTATATCTCTCACCAAAATACCAATATTGTGTTTCGGAAAATAAGTCTCATCGAATGTCTCAACCAATGAGAGATATTTTTAAAAACCGAAAATAAATCTCAGTGTGAAACTGAATCGTTTTTGTCAAAAGTGTTGTCATTTATGCATTGCTCTATATGTATAAAGTCACAATGTTCAAACGGTTGAGGGTTATTTTCGAACTCTGGTTTGTACGCTTTTTTATCTAAAAAAAAAGCTTTATAACAACATTACCTCCCGGTTTTTTTTTTCTTTTTTTTTGCAATTAGATAGCATTCTGGGAGCTCGACATGTAGTGCAGGAGGTGGGTTTCATCAAAGACTGAATAACTATCAAGATGTCGCACTTCGAACAAATAAATTTTTTTTTTTTTTTTTATTTAAACTTTGCTTCTTTTTACTGTATCTTCCTTTGGGTGGGAACTAACAGTAATTAATCAAATCTTATTTTTTAAATATATTTAAAAAATAAGAACAAATAAATGTCCCTTCAAAAATTTTTCAGACATCCGTCTGTCTGTAAACAGTTTTCTTATCGAAGGAGTTGAGCTATCTTGACCAAATTAAGGATGCGTGATCACGGTGACATGAGTAAGACTAAGTTCGACAATGGACCCGATCGGAATTTTTAGGGGTACCTCCAGTACTAGGGTCTACTACGAAATTCACAAAAACTGCTCTAAAACCAGAGTTTTTCAAGATATTTTGATGAAATGTTTTGAACATATTTAAAGGCAAGTAATATGATTTAAGAAAATTGAAAAAGTAGGCGTGGCAGAAGGGCGTTTTTCGAAGGGCGTTGTCTCCTACACCCGAAGTTCAAATGGGACTTGAACGAAAATTGGCACTTATGCTTCCTTTGCAGCCATAAACATCCTCTCTAGAAAATTCTTTGATAGGTCCATTCTGAAGAGTACCTCCAGTGATAGGGTCTGTCACAAAAATTTCAAAACTGCCCCAAAATCGGAATTTTTCGAAATACTTCAATTAAACTTAGAAGTTGAGCGTAAATTCAAGCCTCCGATTAGAATTCAAAAGAATTGGAAAAGTGGGCGTGGCAAAAGGGCGGTTTTCATAAGGAAATTTAACAAAAGTCGGTATATGGGGTCCCTTATGGCCTTAAACACCTCTTGATATGAAAAATTATTTGAACATGTGTATCTGTGTCGGGTATGCTATTGTCAGGCTCGCCTGAATATAACACCCTTACTTGTTTTTATTGAAAAGGCTATTCGCACTGTGCAATCTTATCAGCTCCAATGTACTTGTGGGCACAGTATTGAAAAGGGATCATTTTAAACAATGTTTTTGGTATTTTTTATTTATTTGCTGTCACTTTTGAGTTTTTTATGCCATTCCCGTTTCTGCAAGATCTTATTTACTGCGATTTTTCTTTCTTCGTCTAACAAATCTTGCAGTTGTTTCAATCTTTTACCACTTGTATGCAGCAACTTTTGTTGCTGAACGCCATCTTCAAATGTTCATCGTATACCCGAATTTTCCCACTCCAAAAAAATCTCACTACCTGCTGCCTTTGCATACCATTAAACTTGACAGATGGTATGCGATGGACTATCGCAGGTGGAGTCCCACTGTAAGAAAAAGCAGCTAGAAGAGGAGTACCGCCTGGATGAGGACATTGAAATCTACAAGGTCTTGGAGTAAGTGAACGGAAACTTACCAAGTTTTCTTATCGGAAATGAGTCAGAAGAAACTACCCAGTCAACACAGTTTCGTTTATATAACGTTACAGTAACGTAATATTAAACTGTCAAAACGTTTTCAGAACGTCACAATAAGGTTACAATAACGTTATTATTTCCTACTCAACAACGTAACAGTGTAACGTAAGAAATCAGCCTATCCAAAGCGACGGAGAAAAAAAAATTTTGTTTTTGTTTCTCTTTTTGTTTATTTCTAAATTTGTTATTTTTATTTATTACTATTAATTTTATTAATTTTTTTCATTTTTTTCAATTTTTTATCTTCCTAATTTGTCTTCAATTTTCTTTGCTTCGATCGAGCTTCGAACCCATGACACGTCGCAACATCCAGCGTGCTAGGCGAACGCTTTAACCAGTAGGCTAAACAAACAAACACAACATGTTCGTCAAAATGCTCAGTTGAATTTATGGTTATTCAGATTTTGGGAAACATGCGTAAAGAATTTTTCACTCCACATTTTTTTTTACTTAAAAATGAAAAAATATAGTAAAAAAAAAATTATTTTAAAAAAGGAGAATAAATAACAATAAATTTTTCATTAATTCCACATTACCTCCGTAAATACGGTTCTCGAGATTTTAATATTTTGCCTGGCGATGAATTAAAGGCTCTAGAACAAATTTGCATCAAAAAGTAAATTTAGTAAAAATGTAGCATACGATGATTTCCCGAAAAATGTCGATATTTTCATGAAGACGTCAATTTACAAAAAAAGTCACTTAGATCATTATTTTGCTACTTTACAGGAGAAGGAAAAAACTTCATAAAATCGCAAAGGTTAGATATTTAAAAAAAGTTTAAACGCAAAGTCAATTAAATACTACGCACGAAATTTGTTTTAGGCTTGAATTTTTATTTTTTCTGTGTTTCGAGCAGTTTTCTGAGTTAGGGCTTTTTGATATCAATTTTCGTTCAAAACACGTGAGTTAGGTCTTTGTACGCAAAGTTTAAAATATAAATAAAATTATAAGATGCGATCCAGCACTATACTATAACCAATAATATCGGTTAGTGGTTTCTATTGATAAAATTAATTCATAACAAATATTTTTTGGACACATTATTCACTGTTTTCACGTTCGTGTCTTGAGTCTTTGCATGCATACAGACCAAGAGAGACATGCAAAGACTTAAGAAAGGAACGTGAAAACAGTGAATAATGCGTTCCAAAAAATATTTGTTTTGAATTAATTTTATCAATAGAAACCACTAACCGATTTTAATGGTTATAGTCTCAAAAAACTCGTCATAGATTGAGGTTTGCGGCATTTGAGTAGAAAATTTATTTTTTTTTCTACTAGGTTCATTATTTGGCCAGTTAGGGGATGGAACCCAAAATTCAGTTTTAAAAAAAGGAATAATTAAGTATAACATATTATTAAAACATACCAAAAACGAATCCAATATTCTTCATATTAGGCTCGTTTAAAAGGTAATTTTGTAAATTTTTCGAATATACATACTGAACATGCTCGTTCTTGTTCCTACGGCATCTATATTATAGATTGAAGTTCGTGAGGCATTTTTCTTTAATTTAAGCCTATTTTTGTATGGGGACCTCCTAAGGAGGGGAGATAGAGGGTAGGTATGTTTAAAGAAAATACTTGGGGTAAAAAAATAATGAGGGTCGGTCATATATATTAGCCCCCTAGGAGGGGTTTGACTGTAGTGACAGGCATTTTGTCTGAAATTGTGATAAAATTAAGGTAATTTTGTATGGGTGACCCCCTAAGGAGGGGAGATAGGGGGTCAGTATGTTGGGAAAAAATGTTAATGAGACAAAGTTAATGGGGGTCGGTCAAACATTTGACTCCTCTAGGGGCACTCTGTGGCTAGTTAGGACAGTGGGGGGAAAATTTATAAAAAAAATTACTTTTGTATTGGAGCCCCCTTAAGGAGTGGAGATAGGGGGAAAGTATTTTTGGATAAATTGTTGGGAATAAAAAAATAATGGTAGTTGGTCCTACATTTGACCCCTCTAGGAGCTACTCTGCTTACAGTAACATCAAAAATTTGGAAAAAAACCAAAAATTAAATTTTTCAAATGACTTGATGCGTGACATTTTTTTTACAAAATAACCTTAAAATTAGTATTTTATGAAGTCTTTAATAAAAGTTCATCGTACTATGATACAGGAAAAGAGTTTCAAAAAAAGTCATCACCCTAATGCACACGCACAGTTATGAATGTTAATTTATAGGTCTCGCCATCACTGGCGTAGTTGAACGTCTTTTTGTGAGTTAGGGCTTTTTTCTTTCGCAAAATTGTTCGCTATGAGTTAGGGCTTTTTTAAAAGTAACTATAACTTCGGTATTTTCAATCAAAGGTCGTCAATTTTTTTGGAGGGGGTGTATTTGAGGGTCGACCACCAGAAAATGCAAAAATCTCGTTTTTAAAAAAAAATGAGTTACGCCCTTTCTATCCGAAGCTAACGATATATATATGGTCCCAGTGCTGAAAGTGTATATTTTAGGTTTAAGATGAAAAACTCGACGAAAAATCAAAGAAAAAATTTAAGTACGCACTAAAATTGATTTTTTAATTATGAGATATTAGGTGCCAAATTCTCTCCGTTAAAATTAAAAGCACAAGCATAATTTGAATTTTACTTTTAAAACAACAAAAATTTATTTTTTATGCAACCAGTTCGTATATCTCTCACCAAAATACCAATATTGTGTTTCGGAAAATAAGTCTCATCGAATGTCTCAACCAATGAGAGATATTTTTAAAAACCGAAAATAAATCTCAGTGTGAAACTGAATCGTTTTTGTCAAAAGTGTTGTCATTTATGCATTGCTCTATATGTATAAAGTCACAATGTTCAAACGGTTGAGGGTTATTTTCGAACTCTGGTTTGTACGCTTTTTTATCTAAAAAAAAAGCTTTATAACAACATTACCTCCCGGTTTTTTTTTTCTTTTTTTTTGCAATTAGATAGCATTCTGGGAGCTCGACATGTAGTGCAGGAGGTGGGTTTCATCAAAGACTGAATAACTATCAAGATGTCGCACTTCGAACAAATAAATTTTTTTTTTTTTTTTATTTAAACTTTGCTTCTCTTTACTGTATCTTCCTTTGGGTGGGAACTAACAGTAATTAATCAAATCTTATTTTTTAAATATATTTAAAAAATAAGAACAAATAAATGTCCCTTCAAAAATTTTTCAGACATCCGTCTGTCTGTAAACAGTTTTCTTATCGAAGGAGTTGAGCTATCTTGACCAAATTAAGGATGCGTGATCACGGTGACATGAGTAAGACTAAGTTCGACAATGGACCCGATCGGAATTTTTAGGGGTACCTCCAGTACTAGGGTCTACTACGAAATTCACAAAAACTGCTCTAAAACCAGAGTTTTTCAAGATATTTTGATGAAATGTTTTGAACATATTTAAAGGCAAGTAATATGATTTAAGAAAATTGAAAAAGTAGGCGTGGCAGAAGGGCGTTTTTCGAAGGGCGTTGTCTCCTACACCCGAAGTTCAAATGGGACTTGAACGAAAATTGGCACTTATGCTTCCTTTGCAGCCATAAACATCCTCTCTAGAAAATTCTTTGATAGGTCCATTATGAAGAGTACCTCCAGTGATAGGGTCTGTCACAAAAATTTCAAAACTGCCCCAAAATCGGAATTTTTCGAAATACTTCAATTAAACTTAGAAGTTGAGCGTAAATTCAAGCCTCCGATTAGAATTCAAAAGAATTGGAAAAGTGGGCGTGGCAAAAGGGCGGTTTTCATAAGGAAATTTAACAAAAGTCGGTATATGGGGTCCCTTATGGCCTTAAACACCTCTTGATATGAAAAATTATTTGAACATGTGTATCTGTGTCGGGTATGCTATTGTCAGGCTCGCCTGAATATAACACCCTTACTTGTTTTTATTGAAAAGGCTATTCGCACTGTGCAATCTTATCAGCTCCAATGTACTTGTGGGCACAGTATTGAAAAGGGATCATTTTAAACAATGTTTTTGGTATTTTTTATTTATTTGCTGTCACTTTTGAGTTTTTTATGCCATTCCCGTTTCTGCAAGATCTTATTTACTGCGATTTTTCTTTCTTCGTCTAACAAATCTTGCAGTTGTTTCAATCTTTTACCACTTGTATGCAGCAACTTTTGTTGCTGAACGCCATCTTCAAATGTTCATCGTATACCCGAATTTTCCCACTCCAAAAAAATCTCACTACCTGCTGCCTTTGCATACCATTAAACTTGACAGATGGTATGCGATGGACTATCGCAGGTGGAGTCCCACTGTAAGAAAAAGCAGCTAGAAGAGGAGTACCGCCTGGATGAGGACATTGAAATCTACAAGGTCTTGGAGTAAGTGAACGGAAACTTACCAAGTTTTCTTATCGGAAATGAGTCAGAAGAAACTACCCAGTCAACACAGTTTCGTTTATATAACGTTACAGTAACGTAATATTAAACTGTCAAAACGTTTTCAGAACGTCACAATAAGGTTACAATAACGTTATTATTTCCTACTCAACAACGTAACAGTGTAACGTAAGAAATCAGCCTATCCAAAGCGACGGAGAAAAAAAAATTTTGTTTTTGTTTCTCTTTTTGTTTATTTCTAAATTTGTTATTTTTATTTATTACTATTAATTTAATTAATTTTTTTCATTTTTTTCAATTTTTTATCTTCCTAATTTGTCTTCAATTTTCTTTGCTTCGATCGAGTTTCGAACCCATGACACGTCGCAACATCCAGCGTGCTAGGCGAACGCTTTAACCAGTAGGCTAAACAAACAAACACAACATGTTCGTCAAAATGCTCAGTTGAATTTATGGTTATTCAGATTTTGGGAAACATGCGTAAAGAATTTTTCACTCCACATTTTTTTTTACTTAAAAATGAAAAAATATAGTAAAAAAAAATTATTTTAAAAAAGGAGAATAAATAACAATAATTTTTTCATTAATTCCACATTACCTCCGTAAATACGGTTCTCGAGATTTTAATATTTTGCCTGGCGATGAATTAAAGGCTCTAGAACAAATTTGCATCAAAAAGTAAATTTAGTAAAAATGTAGCATACGATGATTTCCCGAAAAATGTCGATATTTTCATGAAGACGTCAATTTACAAAAAAAGTCACTTAGATCAATTTGGCGGTTATGGCTCGATATGTAAATAAAGGACATATTCGAGTTCGAATTTGTCATAGGGTTAGAATGTATATGTATCTACTAAAAACATCAAGCAGGTTATGAAGCTGCAGTTAATTCATTCGTTTCAATAATTTATATGTGAAAACATTCTCACCACGTTTTGCCTAAACAAAATAAAATAATGTTACTGCAACGTTTTTATGTTACCTTTACAAAACGTTATGGTAACGTTCAGTGTTGGCTGGGATATTAATAGAGTAGAAACAAAGCACAGGGCAGCAGATTTTAATAAAGAGTGTGGCAGATGCGCTTTCAGAGGACACAATAGCACGAGCCCAAATTGTCCAATGCGATATTCAAATTGTAAAAAATCCGGTGTAATAGGTCGTATGCACGGATTGAAAATGAATAGTGAACCAAAAGCAAATAAGAAAACAAAATAATACGTTTACACGAAACGCCGAAGGACCGAGGCATGAAGGATAAGAGCTGTAAAGGATATCGAAGACTCCAATAGCAACATGCGATACATAGAAACTCACTGCATAAGGATCTAAAATGGGTTTCAAGATGGTGAAATAACGTGCTTCGTCGGAGGACAGAAGATAGAGGTAATTATCGACTTAGGATAATAATTTAATTTGTTGAGTGTGGGACGTGATGTGGAATTTCTATCCGGAATCGGCGAAGCAATTCAGCGCGCATGAGGCGAATCAACCCCTAGAAATTCTCGGAGTTTTTGATGCGCCTGTACGCAATACGAACAGAGAGGAAATTATGGCAACATTTTAAGATTATTAAATACGAAAATCAATCGTTGCTAGGGCGGGACACAGCAATTTAACTAAAAACCTTAAAACTTGGACTTAGCGCATATAGAGTAGAAGAAATTGAACCGTTTTCGAAAAATAAACATACTAAAGTAAAATTTACCATAGACAAGTGGTCTTGGAGGAAAAAGTTGCTATGAGATTCAATGATATTATTGAACCCGTGCAGCGACCCAGTTCGTATATCTCTCCGGTTGTAATTTCGTTAAAAGGAAATGGGGACATTGGACTAGGCGTGGATATGCGTCAAGCAAACAAAGCCGACTTTCCGACTTTCGACACAATTATAACGAAATTACGTAGGGCTGAGATCTTTTCGAGACTAGATCTTAAAGACGCACATCTTCAATTGAAACTCGACAAAGCAAGCTGGGAAATTACAACCTTTATAACGCATAAAGCCTCATGTTTCGACTGAATTTGGCACTTGAAATCTTTCGAAGGACCCTAGAAAAACGATTAGCTCCATGCAAGCAGTCGTTGATTTATCTAAATGATATCATCATATTCGCACAGAACGTAAGACCACTACAAAGCGGTCCAAGTGATCCTCAGAATATTTACAGATAACAATGTACTGCTCAATATGGAAAAATGTGTCTGGAAGGCTAAAGAGCTGAATATTCTGGGACATGTGATTACAAACAAAGGCATTGCTGAGGATCCAGACAAGATAGAGTCAATTCAAGGGTTCAGGGCCCCAACAACAAGAGGTAAGAAGTTTCCTTGGATTAGCTAATTACGTTGGTAAATTCATTCCAGATTTGTCAAGCCCCACCGACCCGTTAAGACAGCTACTAACAAAAACAATAAGTTTAATGGGACCAAAATCGAGGATATGTCATTTCAAACCCTTAATATAATTAATAATAATAATAATAATTTAAAGAGTGGACAGACTACAAAAACCATTGGAAGGCAAGATTAAGAATAGGAGCATTCCCGTCACCAGAGAAGGGGCCATCGAGAAACTATAGTCTGAATCGGTTGGAATAGAATCTATTGCAATTGCTCCCAATGGAGGATTCGGTGCAGGGCACAAGCGGTACCCAAAGTCTTGAAGTAGGTGACCTGCGATTTATAATAGTAACTTGCAGAGGATATAATAAAATAATAATATATAAAATAAACCCTTCGCGAGTTATGAATTTTTAAAAAACCATTACCGAAAACTTTGACGGCTTATATCTAAAGGAAAAATTGTTTTTTCAAAAATAAAGTTTGAAAATATTTTTTTTACTTCCAAGGCTATTAAATGCTATTGAAGGCTATTGAATCAATCAATGAAATCTGAGACTATCGATTTAAGAGTGGCCCACTTGCGAAAATTTGACCCATATATTTATTATTGTTAATAATAAATAATTGTTTTCAATGGTTGGGACCCGAAATTTATCCATAGTTGGGACCTTCCTTTCCCCCCTATTTTACATTCCATTATTCCCATTTTTTGTACGTTCTAACGTAATTATTAGTGTTCGAAATTTTCAGTGAAAGATCATTGAAGTGTTATCACCGCATTATAGCGAAATAATTTGTGCTTTTTGGTGAATATTCCGGATAAGATTTCAATGTCAACAAGAAAAAAAAACCCAAGCATTTTCACTTGCAAAAATTGCAAATTAGAACACCATGAACAATGTAAAGTTATTTTCATTTATTTATTTAATTTAATAAAAGCCTTCAATATAATCTGAAATTCTAAATTTCTTTCACATATTTTGAAATATTCTGATTTTGGAGCAGTTTTTGGGATTTTTTTACAGACCTGTAGTGCTGTAAGTACCCTTAATAATGGACCAATGGTTCTTGGTGTTACACACAACCACATAAACGCAATATACCCTCGACACAGTGTTATTCGGGGATAAAAATTCCCAGATTTTGGTCTCTGCATACTTAAGGCTGTACCTTTTGTTTTTGCATAACAATTATGGAACATTATTAAACAATTAGCATATGTTTTTATATTTTGACCGCAGCATTTATGAAGACTTTATCTTTGCCCTGAGGAAAATTATGGCAAAAAAACATAACCAACCATGGCACATTTCCTCTACCCCTTTTGTCGCTTTGAATATTTTTTCAACAAGAAGAGATTCCGGATAAAGTCATCAATTGTTTTAATGTGTTCTAATAATGCGAAAAAAATTAACTCCATCACATTATGGTTGTAGGGAGGCTCTGGGACAAGTGAAACATGTGAAAGGCGAAATCGGCGACATAATTCAAACCAGGGACCGTAATCATTATAAGTTTTGTTTTAAAACTCGCCTTTTAAGGATTATTTAATTTATTTTATTTTTGAATACAAAAATAAATTATTTTTTTTAATTTATTTTTTTACTCGAAAAATAAAACTTATTTTCTGAGTCTTATAATATTCTTTAAAAATAAAATTCATTGGGCGATTTCAACGAGATGGATAGTCTGAAATATTAGAGGACGTGCTAAAATTACTTTAACAATGTTCATGGCATACTGGTTTGTGTTGAGTGTGCAATTTGTAACTTGATACCCGTACAATATGTCAAAAATCTATTAATATACTTATATTCTTCACTTCTAAACGCACAAAAATGGGTCGCAAACGTGATAGCTTTCCACGAAATTTTTTCAATAACCACGTTGAAAAAAACCTTTCGGAGTGCAAAATATGCAGTAAAACATTCGTCGGAAATTATATCGCGAATTTAAAAAGGCATTTAGAAACTCAACACAAAGATTTGTACAATAAGGAGTCAGATCATGAGCAAAGATGCCCGGTACCGGAAAAGAAAACAAAAATAACTATATTCATGGCCAAGAGCTAAGTAATGTAACATGAATAAATTCCATTTGATACATTTTTATTTCGTATTATACGAATGCGAATTTAATTAAAAACAGTTATATAAGGACCAAAACTTACAACACCCCAAAAATAGGCAATGTGTTTTTCTCGAAATATTGAAACATTTTCGCGACGATTTTTGACATTACAAGTAAGAAAGCTAAGGTCGGTCAAGCCCGACTTCGATATACCCAGCGTCCTGTCATTGGCTTCTTACGCTTTTTACTTCGGAAGTTGTAAAAAAATCTCAATTTGTGGGCGTGGCAGTAAGCGAGTGTCTCCCATTTGCACTTAGGATCATACTCGGATGCCGATATACCTGTGTGCCAAATTTCCACGTGATTGATCCAGCCGTTTCGAAGGAGATCCGAACACAGACGAACAGACGTGTCTAAATCGATTCAGTTTTTGATCCTGATCAATAACACAGTGCGGCACACATTTTGGGGGGTGGGATTTGATAGTGCATCATGAAAGTACTTGGAAAAACATCAAGTTCTGCATCATTACATTTTCAAATTGGCTGCTAATAAGAGAACGGGAGCGTACGGACCAATTTTATAAAAAGTTTTTGAGGACCCCTACCAAGGAAATTCCAAAAAATTCCTTTTTAAGGCCATATCTAATGAACAGAGCAAGTAGAATATGCTCGAAATAAAATGCAGATACATGCCAGATACATATGCTCGAAAAATGTTTCACGCAATATGTTTCTAGCAACATTTTGGACAAGTTAGATCTTTAACAAGAATGATAGAAAATAAGATGACGTCTTGCGCAGGTTTCGTCATGCTTGTACACGAAATCAGCTGTTTTCATATACGTCATAATTTCAGAAGAAGAAAATTTATAATGATCAAATACGACGTTATTGATCGAAAAATATTTTTGAAATTTTTGTAATAAATTGGAATTTGAAATGGGTAATACTGTTAAAGACAATGTAACGTTATGTTGAGCAATTTTTCAATTCAATTAAATTAGCAAGAAGAGGCGTTTGAAACGTGGGGCAGTTCCATCAATATCGAATTCCAAGCTGTACTTTGAACACGAAGGAGAAAATGAAACTTAGAATTCGAGCGTATATTTAAGCCTCTGATTAGAATTTTTAAATAATTGGTAATTGGGCGTGGTGTTAAAGTATTTTCCGATGTATTCTTGATTGAATACACCGTCTAAATACTTTAGTGTGAATAAAAACAAGGACACAAATAAATTATTTTAATCTTTTATTATGTTGAAATCCTTAGCAACGATGTCGTCGTCGCCGTCGCTTCGCCCCTTAATAGCTATTACGGTACTAGTTCGAGACGACGACGACGAATTTTAAATGAAATTGGTAGCACTTTTATTTTTTATTCGGAAAATGGAACCAATCTTATGAAAATTTGTTTGTGTGACATAGTTTTAAGAGTAAAAAAAATTTTGAAAGCTCAAGCAAAAATTAAAGAAATTCAAGTTATTACCAGAGGAGAATTTTAAGACAAAGATTGGATATTTTAAGTTTGCATGGGAGGACAAGGTGAATTCATTTTTGACGAAATGACTTCCCATTCTTCCTTAAAATTGCTAGGAATAGTTCCTTTTCGCTAACCTCTTGCCATACTTGGGTTCTTTTCAAGCTGGCTCACTATTGAGTGAAATTAGTTTTCATTTTATTACTTTTATCGCACTGCTCGCCTGCTAGTCGTCACCAAAAAAAAATAGCGACAGAAAACGACAAGAAGCGACTCTCGCGGCGACTACGATAATAGCTATTTAGCGACGACAATATTGCGTCGACGGCGACTACTGTAATACGAATCTGTCGCTTCGTCTATTTTTTGCGTCGACGGCGACTACCGTATTAGGCCCGATTATCTATTCACAACTTATTACCTTAATAAAAATAACTCCTAGCAACTACTTGATTAATTTCCCTAAATTCCTACATTTTGAAACACAAAGATCCTCGCTCTAATCGCCGTTGCCACTGGTGAAAACGTGCGCTTAGAGTTGAGACCTTGCAAACTGTTTAACACAAAAAAGGCTGCTTTACAAGTCTCGATCTTCCGCTTTTATTGAAAGAAAGTATCGATGCTGTATTATCGATTTCCCAGTCGATGCTGTATTATCGATTTCCCAGTCGATGCTAGCCGATTTTGCATAAATTACTTTAACAATGTTCATGGCATACTGGTTTGTGTTGAGTGTGCAATTTGTAACTTGATACCCGTACAATATGTCAAAAATCTATTAATATACTTATATTCTTCACTTCTAAACGCACAAAAATGGGTCGCAAACGTGATAGCTTTCCACGAAATTTTTTCAATAACCACGTTGAAAAAAACCTTTCGGAGTGCAAAATATGCAGTAAAACATTCGTCGGAAATTATATCGCGAATTTAAAAAGGCATTTAGAAACTCAACACAAAGATTTGTACAATAAGGAGTCAGATCATGAGCAAAGATGCCCGGTACCGGAAAAGAAAACAAAAATAACTATATTCATGGCCAAGAGCTAAGTAATGTAACATGAATAAATTCCATTTGATACATTTTTATTTCGTATTATACGAATGCGAATTTAATTAAAAACAGTTATATAAGGACCAAAACTTACAACACCCCAAAAATAGGCAATGTGTTTTTCTCGAAATATTGAAACATTTTCGCGACGATTTTTGACATTACAAGTAAGAAAGCTAAGGTCGGTCAAGCCCGACTTCGATATACCCAGCGTCCTGTCATTGGCTTCTTACGCTTTTTACTTCGGAAGTTGTAAAAAAATCTCAATTTGTGGGCGTGGCAGTAAGCGAGTGTCTCCCATTTGCACTTAGGATCATACTCGGATGCCGATATACCTGTGTGCCAAATTTCCACGTGATTGATCCAGCCGTTTCGAAGGAGATCCGAACACAGACGAACAGACGTGTCTAAATCGATTCAGTTTTTGATCCTGATCAATAACACAGTGCGGCACACATTTTGGGGGGTGGGATTTGATAGTGCATCATGAAAGTACTTGGAAAAACATCAAGTTCTGCATCATTACATTTTCAAATTGGCTGCTAATAAGAGAACGGGAGCGTACGGACCAATTTTATAAAAAGTTTTTGAGGACCCCTACCAAGGAAATTCCAAAAAATTCCTTTTTAAGGCCATATCTAATGAACAGAGCAAGTAGAATATGCTCGAAATAAAATGCAGATACATGCCAGATACATATGCTCGAAAAATGTTTCACGCAATATGTTTCTAGCAACATTTTGGACAAGTTAGATCTTTAACAAGAATGATAGAAAATAAGATGACGTCTTGCGCAGGTTTCGTCATGCTTGTACACGAAATCAGCTGTTTTCATATACGTCATAATTTCAGAAGAAGAAAATTTATAATGATCAAATACGACGTTATTGATCGAAAAATATTTTTGAAATTTTTGTAATAAATTGGAATTTGAAATGGGTAATACTGTTAAAGACAATGTAACGTTATGTTGAGCAATTTTTCAATTCAATTAAATTAGCAAGAAGAGGCGTTTGAAACGTGGGGCAGTTCCATCAATATCGAATTCCAAGCTGTACTTTGAACACGAAGGAGAAAATGAAACTTAGAATTCGAGCGTATATTTAAGCCTCTGATTAGAATTTTTAAATAATTGGTAATTGGGCGTGGTGTTAAAGTATTTTCCGATGTATTCTTGATTGAATACACCGTCTAAATACTTTAGTGTGAATAAAAACAAGGACACAAATAAATTATTTTAATCTTTTATTATGTTGAAATCCTTAGCAACGATGTCGTCGTCGCCGTCGCTTCGCCCCTTAATAGCTATTACGGTACTAGTTCGAGACGACGACGACGAATTTTAAATGAAATTGGTAGCACTTTTATTTTTTATTCGGAAAATGGAACCAATCTTATGAAAATTTGTTTGTGTGACATAGTTTTAAGAGTAAAAAAAATTTTGAAAGCTCAAGCAAAAATTAAAGAAATTCAAGTTATTACCAGAGGAGAATTTTAAGACAAAGATTGGATATTTTAAGTTTGCATGGGAGGACAAGGTGAATTCATTTTTGACGAAATGACTTCCCATTCTTCTTTAAAATTGCTAGGAATAGTTCCTTTTCGCTAACCTCTTGCCATACTTGGGTTCTTTTCAAGCTGGCTCACTATTGAGTGAAATTAGTTTTCATTTTATTACTTTTATCGCACTGCTCGCCTGCTAGTCGTCACCAAAAAAAAATAGCGACAGAAAACGACAAGAAGCGACTCTCGCGGCGACTACGATAATAGCTATTTAGCGACGACAATATTGCGTCGACGGCGACTACTGTAATACGAATCTGTCGCTTCGTCTATTTTTTGCGTCGACGGCGACTACCGTATTAGGCCCGATTATCTATTCACAACTTATTACCTTAATAAAAATAACTCCTAGCAACTACTTGATTAATTTCCCTAAATTCCTACATTTTGAAACACAAAGATCCTCGCTCTAATCGCCGTTGCCACTGGTGAAAACGTGCGCTTAGAGTTGAGACCTTGCAAACTGTTTAACACAAAAAAGGCTGCTTTACAAGTCTCGATCTTCCGCTTTTATTGAAAGAAAGTATCGATGCTGTATTATCGATTTCCCAGTCGATGCTGTATTATCGATTTCCCAGTCGATGCTAGCCGATTTTGCATAAATTTCTAGAACTATTGCGTAAGTTCTACCCTGACCTGCACGTACCATCGTTTTGTTGTTGTTCTCTGCCAGCTTGCACTTGAAGCCGAAGCAGGTGTTACAATTGTTGTTCTTCTCGATTTTCCTTGCATTCGGAAATTCGCTTACGAAGTCAGTTAGGGTTGTTGTGGTTGTTTCGTCGTTGGCCAAAATTGATCGTCATGCATTTATTGTTGTTGCAGACGGTCTTGGATAAACTGCTTGGTTTTATATTGACTCACAACAGTGGCAATGGGGCGGGTTTCATAAATAAATTTAACAAAATTCGGTATATCGGGCCCCTAATGGCCTTAAAAACCTATTTCTTAGTGGTCCTGTTTTTGGGCGTGGTTCAAAAATTATTTAGACATGTGTGTCTGTGTCGGGTATTTTATTGTCAGGCTCGCCTGACTATAACACCCTTACTTGTTTTATTTGTATTAATAGAGGCAGATCCTGAAAAAGTCTTAAATGAACCATTTGCGACAGATGACGCCACCTTCAATAATGGGGACGATGAAAATATAGCGCCCAGATCTCCCTTCTTGAATAATTATGTCAAGAAATTGTAGTCTGAGATATAAGTGGAGCTATTGCCGATTGATAAAGGCTGAAGTTATTAATATGCAAATATTACAAGTTAAAGGGCGATGTTCCAGCATTGCTGTTTACGACCAATCGGACTCGCATTCATATACATGGGTTGATCATCTGAGCGAGGGTGGCTTTTTGAAACCGACGGATGAAATGAAGAACAACATGCAGGCTCTTTACACAATTTTTGAAGAACTAAATAATGAAGGGTTGCTCATCATAAGCAAATATTTAAACGCACATATAAATAGCGCAGCTCGTGTTCATTGCAATGAAAAAATAAAACATATATTTTTTCGTTGCAGGATATACTTTAGACTTAAAAACTTAAATCGCCAAATAAACGAACACACATGGCAAAGAAAAATAAATGGGAAAAAAGCGTTAAATAAAATTTTTCTTATAATTTCTGAAAGATTGGTGAGCTATCATTTCATCAACAGAGCCGGTGTTAGTATGGGGCGACGGATAAAATGGGCTTATTTAAACCTACTTTTTTTAAATTTTTTTTTTTTTAATTGAGGAGGCGCTGAACATATCTTGCGCATGGCACTGGCAATGCTGGTAACGCTAAAATCGGCGTGGGCTTGGTTTGGCTAATTTTCTTTAAACTATCTGGCAAACGAGCCCAAAAATTCGATCACATTTTTTTTTATCACCTTTTTGATACGTCAAACTATTTTCACTTATAGAAAATTTTTTAAAACTTTGAGCGGCACTTTTCAAATTTTAAATATTATATCAGCTGTTTATTTATGACGTAGACGCGCAGAACTAATTAATTTTGAAATATGTTGTGCGCAATCTTCTTTTCTATCATTCTTGGATCTTTAATTTTTTTATTTTTTCAATTTGAATTAAGAATTTTAAAAATTTGTAAGAATTGCTTGCTGTATGTTCTCCACATTTACAACACTTTTAAATTCAACATTCAGTTGCCCGTTGGTACATGGACCCTCTCCGTTCGTCTGCCCTTCAGTCCACCTTCTTTTTTTTTTCTTGGCAGGTTAGGTGTTGTGATACGCAAAAGCCCTAACGTCTAAAAACGCACTTAGTTCGTAAATGTCAATTAGCTTCTCATGCCCTACTGGTTGTCAGTCAGAGTGTACACTCGTCTAAAAATTGCCCACACCGTGGCAAAATGTAGCCAAGCTTTACCTCCCGTCGTATAGTGTAAATTCAGCCAGTAAGCGTTTGCACGTAGAGGAAATGTTTCGCAGACATTCGAAAAGAACTTACCTGATTACAGAGGGAATCAAAGGAAAGCTGAAAGCTGCGGTCATATTGGACAAAGAAAGAAGCAAAACTAAAACGATAACCAGCCTCGTCTCTTCGCATTGCTTTATTTAATACATGAACTGTCCCAAAAACATTTGTTTCTGCATATAAACGTTGACCTAGAAACTGAAGTCAGCTGCCAGTTGAATTTTGACAGTCGTAAGAGAGAACGAAAAGACTGGAAGAAAGAAAAAAAAAAAAAAAAAGAACAAAGAACTACTTCCGTTTTGAATCGAGGATAAAGTTAGACGTGATTTAACAAAAGGAAAAATTTTAAAGCTAAAAATAACTCTTCAGTGAGTCTGGAGTCGCGCAATTATGCTAAATAACTGATCGTTTCAAGTAAATATCTGTGTGTATAAACAAAAGATCAACAAAAATGATTTGAATGAGTTAACGGAATAGAACATCACGCCGATTGTACGGAAGGCAACGCGTGTTATACCCAATAATATCTACGCCACATTGGTTACCTAAAGGCCATCATAAGGAAACCACTCGAACCGCCTGTATAGCGGACGGCCACAAACTTTTTCTACCACACGTAGCACGAATGCGAATGAAAGGCTGAGAAGTGATTGTGAAATACCCGTGCTCCGGAAGCTCGGTTCCGCCGGCCGATCATAACCTTTGGCAAGCACGACGGACCAATCTACTGAAAGAGCCCAGGGAGCAAGCCGAACCAAACAGCAGCATTCCGACCACGAATTCTTTGACTTTGCTTGAAAATTCTCCGTTCAAGTTCCACTCATTGAGCTAGTTAAGATCTTCTGATCAAGTTTTGTCGTTAGTTTTTTTCTTGGAGATTGAGTCTCCTAAGATGACAAATAATGTTTTTTTTGTATTTAACCTGAATTCATTAGAGTTATTGAGTGTAAATTCCTATTAGACATATTCACTTTAATTCGTACAAATAATACTTAAAGACGTATTTTTTTTTTAGAATCAATTGATCGCTCCTAAAGGATGAACGTGTAAATTCATCGGTTTACGGACGAACAAATATTAATAGATTGAGGAACTACATATATGTATGAGTGTAACCTGTGTATATGCATACGCATATCCATATGTTAGTGCACACACCGTATATATATGTATATATATATAACTGAGCTGGCAAGAAGGAAAATATTCTCGCTCGATCTGCTGAAAACATTTCCAAGCTTTTCACGTGAGCATACATATGTACATACCTACCTAGACTTTTTCTAGTGCATGATATATGTATGTGTCAAATTTCCTTTTTGCACGCATGTAGTTTACGCTCCTAGGAAGCATGGAAAATATTGTGCTTAAACTTTTCCTAATCGTTCGCCCGCTCATTTGTTTGTTTCGAATACCCCCAAAAACAGATAAATGAATGAGGGGAACGGTACCTTCTAACATTCGATTTACAAAAAAAAAAAAAAAAAAATTATTTAAGCAAAGTAAAAGAGTATATGGTGCCTACTGATGGACTCAGGTATTTGAAAACCATTTCTGTTGATATGATCCATTTAAATTTAATCTTTCAATTTTCATCGAATCATCGAGAACCAACGATCTGCGGAACTACAGGCCTGTCGTTAACGAGGAATTGGTAATCTCGAAGGTGACGAGCAATAACTACGTGAGTTTGAAATTTTTACTTTCTTTCTTATTAATCTTTTCGGTTGAGTGTAAGAGCCGCGACTCAAAGTATATGCATTGACATTGTTTCAAAGGGAACGCAAACGAAAAGCGTTTGTGATGGATAGGACGACGAAAAGTTGATTTTGGAATATGAGAAATCCATACATTAATTAGTTGTCATTTTATAGGGTTTGTTTTGTGGATATTTAGAAATTAAAAAAAAAAAAAAAAAAATAAATATTTTTAACCACACTTAAATAGCAATATAACCTAAATTAAAATCGAAGAAATTTTTTTTACACGTTCAGCCTATAGGGCAACATACCTGTTGAATAGTGTGTAGGGATTTATTTCCATTATTGTTAGTGTAGTTGTAGGATACAAACATTTTCGTTTGAATTTTTCTTTTTGTCCTTTTTTGGTAGGAAACTAAGTTTTTGCCATAGCACTCGCTCGCATAAGGAGCATGAATTTTTTTGTTATTGAAAGAAAATTTGTAATATGTTTCGTTGCCCCAAATGAAATTTGAAATTGTTTAATATATTAAATATGAAAAGCTAAGTTGTTTTGTGTGTTCGCAAGGGATGATACGAAGACGAAATCAGCGTAAGTCTTGTGTTTAAACATCAATAGGGAAGTGACATAAAATTGATTGTCGCTCAAGGAAGGGAGGGTAAAGACCGAGAAGCAAAATTACATCTCGACTGCTTCTCCTCAGGTTAGTCAAGACCATATCGAGATACTTGTTGATTAGAGTACCGTTTAATTCCGAATAGTTTCTTTTCTTGAATTTATCTTAAATTTTCACTCGTCTTCGGTTCTTACTTCGATTATTGCTTTCTGTTAAATATGTTCTGCACCCGATTAAATTTATGCCAATGCTATTTTATTGATAGGGCGTTAAATCCACCCCCTTTCCCTGAGCTAGGTCTAAGCACCGCTAGGTGTGCAGAACCGCCTGAGTCAATAAAGCTTGGTTCTCGTAGTCCAATAAACCAAGAGCAGCGTTCGTTACATAAATTTTGGCGCCCAACGTGGGGCCATACAAATAAACTCGAAAAAAAAAAATGTCCACTAGAAGGCCTTGTCGGGACTTCTAACAACAATGGGACACCCCACTCTGCTTCTTTACACTTCTTTTTCCATCTCTATCCATCCTAACTATCTCCGTCCAACCACAGTGTCTTTTTCTTCAATAGATTTTCCTGTTTTATTGTGTGTTAGTTTTGAGCATGATAGAATATTTCTTAAGGATTGCTGCCTCTTCAATTCGGAAATGCTAACCAAAGAAAAATTCTTGATCAAATAACCCCAATATTTTCCTCAATTTTTTTTTATTTGTTTAGTAAGTGATAGAATATGTCTTTCGGATTACTGTATATTCAATTCAGATATACTGACCAAAGAAATATTCTTGATCTGTTATCATTAATATTTCTGGATTTATGTTTGCATAACTTAAGCAAATATACCGAAATATAAATTTTGTTATATGTTGTTTGTTCTCTTTAGAGATCTTATTACTTTAACATTTTAAAGTATTACTCAAGAAGATCAACACTTATTATCTCGTCCGATATTTATTCGTAATAGTAATTTCTTTTGTGTGTCTTGATCAATTCCTTGACAAACCTTATTTTAGCTGATTTGTCTTAGTTGACTCCCTGCGAACAAATTGTTGTAATTGAAAATTATAGTGAAATCGTTAAAAATTATAAATAGAATGTCTCAAACCAATGAAGAAGGTGCAGCCGCTGTGCTAGCGACTATAGATCCGTTTTGTGCGGTATGCAGTGATGTTTTATTGTCGAATGACAAGAAAGTAGAGACTCATTGCCAACATACTTTTCACCACTTTTGCCTTCAGAAATGGCTGGAAGAAAACTCTTCGTGTCCCATTTGTAGAACTGAATGCTCTATAGCTGACTTACGACCACCATTAAACCTACCGCGAACACCAGAATCCGAGGTTCAAAGATTAATTTCTACCTCTCGTCAGTCTATATCGGGTGGATCCAAAAAAAAAATATGATTTTACAAGCACGACCGAATACGCGGTATAATGCAAGAATGCAATCAGCCGCCCAAATGACCCACTTAGTCCAAGGGCGTTCGAATGATAATGTTTCCGAGCATGATCACTCTGTGACTGCCAATCCGACTTTCAGGGTTAAAAAACGAAAAAATACTCAACCGAGACCAGAAGATCCAGGCACCTATTCGCCTATAAATTCTGTCAATCGATTGTCAGTTCATAGTCGCGATCGGATTCCGCACGCTATGAATGATTTCACAGAACAAAGCGTTCCTAGAGATAATGCATTATCCGAGCCACAAATTCAAAACATGATTTCGAGATCTTTGAATTCATTCAAACAGGAGGTAACCCAAACAATAGAGCGGATGTGTGCGAGAATGATGGGTATTCTTCGTATAGAAGAACAACCGGTAACGACAGAACCACACTCGCCACCACGAAATGGACCTGCGCCCGCACAATATGTTGAGCCCGGCATAGAGTTTCTAAGTCCGTACCGAACCACCCGATCCCGATATCCGAGTCATAGAGGTCGACAACATTTTGATCCGAACATGAGTGAGAAATATTCTAACATGATAAGAAACTGGCCCATTAAATTTAGTGGAGAGAAGCACGATATTCCAGTTGAAGATTTTATATCTCGAATAGAAAAGATGATTGAGCTACATTTGGACGGTGATTTTGATCTTTTGTGTCGTCATATCCATCAATTATTTACCCATAGAGCGTTAGAATGGCTGTGGAGATACCACCGTAGAGAAGGAGATTTAGAATGGTATTCACTTTGCGATGCTCTTAGGAGGGAATTCAAGGATTTATCTACAGACTTTGAAATTAAGAAAGAGATTATGAGCCATAAGCAACGGTCAAATGAAACATTTAACGATTTTGTAGACGCTATTACAAAGAAGTCTGAAAGGCTTAGACGACCCCTATCTGAGTCAGAAGTGATCGACATCATAACCCATAACTTGAAACCTGATTTAAGGCATGAATTACTCCATGTGCCTATCCATTCACTTAGTGAATTGCGGCGTGAGGCAAGAAAGCATGAGAGTTTTTGTCAGGAGTTTTCATCTCATTTAAGACCAAAATATCCCAATAAGTATGTTTCAGAATTGCAGGTACAAGAAGTCGAAAGTCATTCCGAGGAAATAAAAGCTCAGGTAGATGAGATCAAAGCCAGACCAAAAGACGTATGGGTATGCCATAACTGTCATGAAAAGGGACACAGTTACAAAGAATGTAAAAAGCCAAGGGAGGTTAAGTGCTATAGTTGTGGAGCAAAGGGACAATGTATCCCTACCTGTGAAAATCCGAGTTGTACGGGGAATCCGGGAAACTTCAAGCCGGATGTTCGCCCTCAACAAGCCGAGCATCCAACGACTCAGAGTCCTCGGAATTAGAAATTAAAATTCTACAAAAAAATTTTGAAAATAAGTCCGTTCCGTCCGAAAAATTATTTATACCATACCATATCCGCTTGGAAAATTACCAGAAAGTCAGAAATCGAATATTCAATGATATTCCGAAACACAAACAGCGCTCGAGAGATCGATTAAAAAGTTTTTGGGAGAAGATTAAGTCATCAAGAACATTTCGTATTTCGTCCATTCAAACATTAGAAGGTGATTGTCGTCCTCACACAACAGTAGACATTTTTGGAAAACCATATCTAGCTTTATTGGATAGCGGTGCTACCAATAGTTGTTTGGGTGGTGCGCTTGCTCGAGAAATTACTCAAAATCATAAATTAGAAAAATTTAGCTCCAGAGTCAGGACCGCTGATGGGCAGCACCAACAAATTGCCGGTACGTTAAATGCCATGGTGCGGTACAATTCTGTAGAAAAACCATTAAAATTCCTAGTAGTGACTGCTTTCAAGCAAAATGTTATCTGTGGCTGTGATTTCTTTGATGCATTTGGACTACAGGTTATAGACAGTGCAAATATTTTGGAAGTAATTACCGATAAAAATCAGTCTCAACGACTGCAACTAACTCAAAATCAACAATTTCAGCTCAATGCTGCTATTTCAGCCTTTCCATCAGCGGAAAAAGAAGGCCTTGGATTGACATCTTTGGTGCAACACGCAATTGATACTGGAGACGCTAAGCCGATCAAGCAAAAATTTTATCCGATTTCTCCTGCAATCGAAAAGCTGCTTTGTCGGGAGATCGATAGGATGATCAGCCTCGGAGTTGTCGAAGAAGCCGAAGGATCTCCTTGGTCTTCACCCGGTGTTCTGATCGTGAAACCTGACAAAGTACGCTTTTGTCTTGACTCAAGAAAGCTCAATGCGGTGACCGCCAAAGATGCCTATCCAATGCCTAACATAGACGGGATAATTTCGCGACTGTCTCCAGTCCATTGCATATCCAAAGTAGACATAAAGGACGCCTTTTGGCAAATTAGCCTTACAGAAGAATCCAAAGCGAAGACTGCTTTTACTGTGCCCGGTCGTCCGCATTATCAATATACCCGTATGCCATTTGGACTATGCAACGCCCCTCAGACAATGTGTCGGCTTATGGATCGAGTGATACCGTATCATATGAAAACGCATGTTTTCGTATACCTAGATGATCTATTGATATTGTCTTCCACCTTCGAAGAGCATATCCGACACTTGTTTGAGGTGGCTGCGCGATTAAGACAAGCTGGTCTAACGATCAACACCAGTAAAAGCTATTTTGGGTTGAAAGAAGTGAAATTCTTGGGATATGTAGTGGGGGGAGGTACGCTGAAATGTGACCCCGACAAATTAAAAGCCATTGCCGATTTTCCAGTACCAAAATCTGTCCGCCAAGTTCGTCAGTTCCTAGGGATGGCAGGATGGTACAGACGGTTTATCGAAGATTTTTCCACCTGCACCTTCCATCTCTCAGAACTGCTTTCCGCCAAAAAGAAGTCTTTTAGTTGGACGCCTGAAGCAAATGAAGCTTTTAATAACTTGAAACGAAAACTGTGTTCTCCACCTGTATTAGTACATCCAGATTATAGCCGAGAGTTTCTGGTGCAATGCGATGCAAGTCAACTTGGAGTTGGAGCTGTTCTGGCTCAAGTTGATATGAACGGAGATGAGCGACCAATAGCGTTCATGTCACAAAAACTAAATCGGGCCCAAAGAAACTACTCGGTCTCAGAACTAGAATGCCTAGCTGTGATACTTGCCATCAAAAAGTGGCGACCATACATTGAGAGACAGAAATTCACGGTTATAACTGACCATTCAGCGCTTAAATGGCTTATGAGCCAAAAAGACCTAACAAGTAGACTCGCAAGGTGGGCTTTAAAGTTACAGGGTATGAATTTCTCGATTGAACATCGCAAAGGTAGGGAAAATGTAGTACCCGATACACTATCTAGAGCTTTTGAAGGAGACGTTATCTGCGATTCTGTTGAAATAGAATCTTTGCCGGAGATCGACTTAGAATCGCCATGTTTTGACTCGGTAGATTATAAAATTTTGCGCGAAAAACTCGCCCGTCTGCAATTGCCGGATTTTAAAGTGGCCGACCGATATATATACCATCGTACTGAATTATTGGCTGATAGCCTAAATGAGTCCGAACGATGGAAATTGTGGGTGCCAGCTGATCTACATGATAAAGTAATATATGCTGCACACGATATTCCAAATGCCTCGCACGGCGGAATAGCCAAGACTTTGGCAAATGTGAACTGTGTAAAACCTCCAAGACACCGACTCAAACATTACGACCACCCATGGGAGCTATGGCGACCTCCGAACGTCCCTTCCAACGGTTGTATATGGACCTGATTCGACCATATCCCAGATCTAAAAAAGGAAACGTCGGAATACTCATTATTTTAGATCACTTTTCTAAATTTACCTTCTTGAAACCACTGCGAAGCTTGTTATCGAAAAACATTATATCCTTTGTAAAAGAAACTATTTTTGATTGCTTTGGAGTACCGGAAATAATACTGACAGACAATGGCAGTCAGTTCAAAAGCAAGGATTTCCAATCGTTTCTTCAAAAATTTGGAGTACAACATACTCTCACAGCGGTCTACTCACCTCAAAGTAACGCATCTGAACGTGTCAATCGGAGCATTAACGAAGCGCTAATATCATACCTACGCAAGGGACAACGTGATTGGGACGAGTATGTTGGCAGCATAAATAGCTCTCTACGTAATAGCTTACACTCCACTATCGGGAAGTCCCCATACCAAATTGTTTTCGGACAAAATATGATATGCCATGGGAAGGACTATATGCTATTACGAAATTTGGGTTTATTGACAGAAGCCACAGCTGAGCTAAGCCGCAACGATAAATTTACCTTGTTACGGCAGTCCATTCAATCAAAAATCAAAGCTGCGTATAGTAAAAATGCCCGCTCTTACAATCTACGTACTAGGCCTCGATCTTACGAAATTGGTGAACACGTTATTAGACGAAACTTCGCGCAAAGTAATATGACAAATTACTTTAATGCGAAACTAGCTCCGACCGGGATTCAGGCTCGTGTTAAAGCAAAAATTGGACAATCGATATATCTACTCGAGGATATGCAAGGAAAAGAAGTTGGCCGTTTTCATGCCAAAGACATTTGGCCAGCGTAGGCTTTTCATTCGGGTTGTTTGAATTTTTGTACATGACGTTTGGATTAAGAAATGCTGCTCAAAAGTTTCAGCGATATATGAATGAAACTCTGAGCGGGTTAGACTTTGTTTTTTGCTATATCGACGACATTCTTATCGCGTCAACATCTGAAGCCGAGCATGAGCAACATGTGCGAACTGTGTTCGACCGCCTGCGAAAAGCAAAACTAGCAATAAACATTGATAAGTGCCAGTTTGGGAAGCAAAGAGTAATGTTTCTCGGCCACCAAATAAGCGCACAAGGTCTACAACCGTTAAGGAGTTAAAAAATTCTTGGGAATGATAAACTTTTACCGTCCATTTATACCACGAGCAGTAAGAAATCAGAGTTTTTTGCAACAACTAATACCAGGAAACCGAAAAAACGATAATCGTACACTCGCCTGGACGCCAGGTACAAACCATCTCCGCACAACGGCATATCATCCGCAGTCTAACGGAATGGTCGAACGCTGGCATCGAGCTTTAAAATCCGCGATTAAATGTTGCGAAACGAATGAATGGACAACGTCACTACCTCTGATATTATTGGGCATGAGAGCTACAGTCAAGAGTGACATCGGGGCATGTCCAGCTGAATTAGTCTTCGGAACACAAGTATGTTTACCAGGGAAATTCTTCGTCGAACGAAACAGCAACATCAGTGAATCAGACTTCGTCAAAGCTCTCCGCAAAGCCATGTCTAATTTGCCGATACTGAAACCATCTCGACATAATATCGAAAAAAGTTTTGTACAGCCTGCTCTGAAGGTCTGTAAGTATGTCTTTGTAAGAGTAGACAGAGTACGAACACCTTTAGAGTACAACTACGAGGGTCCGTTCAAAGTTGTATCAAGAAGCGACAAGTACTTTACCATAAAGGTGCGTCAAAAAGCCTCGAAGATTTCTATTGATCGACTCAAAGCCGCTTACATATTCAACGACATTCCAGCAGGAGAAAAAAAAAACAACCCAACACCAAGGAAAGTTACGAATACAAAGCACCAGACGGAACCAACACGAATTCATCCGAAGAGAAACCTAAACCCCGCGTTACTGCATCCGGAAGGCGTGTTCGATTTCCTGCCAAATATCTTGAACCATTAACTAGGGGGGGAGTATTGTAGTGCCCCTTCAAGTTAAAAATGAGTTCAACTTCTTTTTGTGTCAAATCGAGTAAGCCGGGACTGAGGGAAAAATAAATTAACTTTCGAATCGATTCCATTTTAAAAATAGAATAAGAAAATTGTTTTCTTGATTATTAATAAAAACAAATAAAACAAAGTATCAATCCTTCTTTTTAATAAAAGAAATAGTAGTCCTTCTCGCTAATCAAACCAGCCTCAGAGTGTGTTCCTGAAAGGATCCGATAAACTCCGAAGAACTAAACTCCTCAGAGTGTGTTCCTGAAAGGATCCGATAAACTCCGAAGAACTAAAAGTTCATAATTTTTGTGAACAGGGACAGTGATCAACCACAGACATCAAAACTTGAGTTAGAGTTAGTCAGCTTTCTTAACGACAAAAGCAAAGAGCTTGCCATTCTTGAAAACTATCCAAACATAAAAAAGGTGTTCATAAAATATAACACGAGTATGTGTTCGTCAGGACCTGTAGAAAGATTGTTTTCTTTATCAGGCTTTATTCATTCCCCAACAAGAGGCTGTTTATCCGACAATTCGTTTAGAAATCTAGTATTCATAAAAGGCAATTCTTTTTTTTACTGATTAAAGACTCAGTAAGTCATGACTGAACATAACTTAACTTAATGAATCAGCTGGTTCGATTTGTCCAATACATTTTGTATGGGACAAATTACTGAAATCGTAAATTGACTTCTAGGGAATCTGGGGAACAAATTCTTAAGTAAAGTTAAGTTACTTCCAGTCAAGACCTACTGAACCTTTTGACTGAGCTGTAAGTTTCACTAAAAACATTTAAAAATTTAAGAGAAAAAACTAGAAGCCGAAATCCCCCAAAAATTGGATTTTTATTGATTACATTTAAAAATGGATTGTATATAAATTTTTTTGATTGCATTCAAAAATGTATATACGTTAGGGCGGGTCGATTCATTCTCAAAAAAATAGTATAGCAAAATCGCAATCTACGGAAAATTCTAAGCAAATTTTCTTCAGAAAACACAGTCTTAAAATCAATCCCTATGCCGTGCAAATCGACCGCAAAATTTGTATTTTCATATACAAAAACTATTTTAAAAAAGCATATGGTCATAAAAAAAATTTGAAGTCGTTTTGCGCGGAACAGTGATTGTTCTTAGGACTGTGGTTTCTAAGGAATTTGCTTAGAATTTTTTCCACCCATATAAATCGACCCGCCCTAATAAACATATGTATATAACAGGTTGGCTGATAAGTCCCCGGTCTAACAAAGAAAAACACATTTTTTTGTCAAAATTCGTTTTTATTATTCAACATAGTTCCCTTCAAGAGCGATACAACGATTATAACGACCTTCCAATTTTTTGATACCATTTTGGTAGTACTCCTTCGGTTTTGCCTCAAAATAGGCCTCAGTTTCGGCAATCACCTCTTCATTGCAGCCAAATTTTTTCCCTGCGAGCATCCTTTTGAGGTCTGAGAACAAGAAAAAGTCGCTGGGGGGCAGATCTGGAGAATACGGTGGGTGGGGAAGCAATTCGAAGCCTAATTTTGCCATCGTTTTCAATGACTTGTGGCACGGTGCGTTGTCTTTGTGGAACAACACTTTTTTCTTCTTCATATGGGGCCGTTTTTCCGCGATTTCGACCTTCAAACGCTCCAATAACGACATATAATAGTCACTGTTGATGGTTTTTCCCTTCTCAAGATAATCGATAAAAATTATTCCATGCCCATCCCAAAAAACAGAGGCCATTACTTTGCCAGCGGACTTTTGAGTCTTTCCACGCTTCGGAGACGGTTCACCGATCGCTGTCCACTCAGCCGACTGTCGATTGGACTCAGGAGTGTAGTGATAGAGCCATGTTTCATCCATTGTCACATATCGACGCAAAAACTCGGGGGTATTGCGAGTTAACAGCTGCAAACACCGCTCAGAATCATCAACACGTTGTTGTTTTTGGTCAAATGTGAGCTCGCGCGGCACCCATTTTGCACAGAGCTTTTTCATATCCAAATATTGATGAGCGATATGACCAAAACGTTCCTTTGATATCTTTAAGGCCTCTGCTATCTCGATCAACTTCATTTTACGGTCATTCAAAATCATTTTGTGAATTTTTTTGATGTTTTCGTCGGTAACCACCTCTTTCGGTCGTCCACTGCGTTCACCGTCCTCCGTGCTCATTTCACCACGCTTGAATTTTGCATAATAATCAATTATTGTTGATTTTCCTGGGGCAGAGTCCGGAAACTCATTATCAAGCCAAGTTTTTGCTTCCACTGTATTTTTTCGCTTCAGAAAACAGTATTTTATCAAAACACGAAATTCCTTTTTTTCCATTTTTTTCACAATAACAAAAGTTGCTTCACAAAAGACGCTCTATCTCACAAACTAATTGACTTACAGACGTCAAATTTTGACACGAATCATTTGAAGGTTGCCACTATATAAAAATAATATGCATTTAATACTAGCGACGCCATCAATATGTCAGACCGGGGACTTATCAGCCAACCTGTTATATATATGTATTTATACAATATATATATAAACTTAACATACACTTAATGAAATGTATTATTTTTTTTCTTAAAGGTTGCTTGAGTCTCACTCTGTCGTTTTCGCTACACTATGTGTAACATATTATGGCGGATTTCCACTTAAGAGACAAAACAAAAAATACAGACAAGAACGGTATTTCTTAACAAAAATTCCAATATTTTTAATTTCCCACTGCGGATGGCAAGGTATTTTGATTTATAAAATAGTTTTCAGAGACAAAAATGTTTTACAAACTGGTTGGTTCTACAAAACATTGGAATTTTTGTTAAGAAAAACAGTTTTTGTCTGTGTTTTTTGTTTTGTCTCTTTAGTGGAAATCCGCCATTAGAGTTATATTTAAACTGTTTTTTTGTGTAAAAAGACAATTAGTTTTTCTACCAGAGAATATTATCATACATACACCTGTATTTTGTATTTTGTATTTTATAAATAACAAGTAAGGGTGTTATAGTCAGGCGAGCCCGACAATAGAATACCCGACACAGACACACATGTTCAAAAAAATTTTAATATCAAGAGGTGTTTAAGACCATAAGGGGCCCCATATACCGACTTTTGATAGATTTCTTTGTGAAAACTGTCCCTTTGCCACGCCCACTTTTCCAATTTTTGTTGAACTATAATCGTAGGAGTAAATATGCGCTCAAATTTTAAGTTCCATTAAAATATTTCGAAAAAGTCCGATTTTAAGGCAGTTTTGGGATTTTTGTGACAGACCCTAGTACTGGAGGTACCCCTAAAAATGGACCTATCAAAGAAATTTTTGGAGAGGATGTTTATAGCTACAAAGGAAGCATAACTGCCAAATTTCGTTCAAGTCCCATTTGAATTTCGGGAGTAGGAGACAATTTTCGATAACCGCCCTTCTGCCACGCCCACTTTTTTTAATTTTTGGAAATAATGTTGCTGGCCTCTAAATATGATCAAATATCAAACTTCACCAAAATATCTTGAAAAACTTCGATTTTAGAGCAGTTTTTGTGATTTTCGTAACAGACGCTAGTACTGGAGGTACCCCTAAAAATGGTACGACCGGGTCCATTCTCGAACGTGTTCTTACTCATGTCCCCGTGAGCACGCATACCAAATTTTGTCGAGATATCTCAACTCCTTCGATAATAAAACTGTATACAAACAGACAGACGGACATGGCTAAATCGAGTCTCCTAGTGACGCTGATCATTTCTATATATATTTTGTATGGTCTATCTCGACTGGTTATGGGTGTTACACACAACCACACAAACGCAATATACCCTCGACACAGAGTGTGTCGGGTATAATTATTTCTGGAGATATTAAATTTTTAAAAAGGTAGTATGACCAATGTGTTTTGTATCATTATCGCACAATTGTACTGGATGTTAGTACTAGAGCATCTATGTGCACTTGAAATTTATTGAATACCTCACTGTTGCGCCATTTTATTTGAATGAAACTTTTTTTTTAATGAAAGCAAATACTTAGAGGTATTTTTTTTTTAAATTTGCAGAGCGGCGTCAAACTGGGAATACACTGAAAAAATTTTTTAAAATTTTCTTTTTAGTTTTGTGGGAAAATTTTTCTGTGTAAAAATTTAAAAAAAAATTCTTTTGACTTCCTGTTATATTGCCCAACGTTTGTTTCATCTTTTTATCTTAATTAGTTTTTGAGATATAAAATTTTGAAAAAAGGCTTATTAAAAATGATTTTCAAGGATATTTCAAGGACCGTTCATAATAAAAATCTAAAAAGTAGTCTCCACAGTGTTTTTAGATGGCACCTATCAAAAAATCAACAACATTTAAAAATTCTTTTCATTGTGCCGCATGCCTTTGCAAAGTAAGCATAATAATCCCAATATTCAAAAACAAAGGCAACAGGACCCAAGTCAGATCCTACCGTCCTATTTACCGTCCTATTAACCCATGCTGCAGCAAAGTGTTAGACAAAATGGTAGCAAACAGGCTCTGGTGGTACCTTACTTCAAAAAATCTCCTGCACAGTCACCAGCTTGGCTACCGCCAAGGCAAATCAGTCACTGACACTATTGTCTACTTAGACCATATCATAGCAAAAGCAATAAACACGAAATCCCACTTTCAATACTTTCTATAGACTTCATGAAAGCATTCGACAAGGTGGGCGGTCACACCATAATCAACCAACTAATAGCATGGTAAACCGGCCCCAAAATTCTTAATTACTGTTTCAACTTCCTCAAAAATAATAAAATCAAAGTCAAAATAGGTCAAGACATATCCGACACCAAACCCCTCCACAACGGCATCCCCCAAGGTTCACCGCTTTCAGTTATTTTATTTCTCATCACTTTCAATTAACTGGCCATCATCTTAGCCTCGTACAAATAACTTTATTTCTGCGCGTACGCGGACGATATCTACATCATCAAGCGACTCAACAAAACCAAAAATCAATTTATTGACTTGTCCGAGTTATTCAATACAATCAACCAATGGTGCGCATACTCAGGAGCAGAAAGCTCAGAAACCAAAACCACCCACCTCCACATTTGTCGCAAAAGAGGTTGCTCATCCAAAGTACATATCCAAAATAATAACTTCCCTGAGATCAACGAAATGCGTATTTTAGGATTAATTTTTATCAAGAGATTCAAATGGAGGATATCAACTACCTACACATCCTTATCGAAAAAATTTAATATAATTAAATGCCTCGCCTCAAAACGATTTAACTGCAATCCACTCACTTTAATTCGAGTAGTGAATGCGTTTATCAGATCGAAAATTGACTACGGATTAGCAATTTATGGCAAATGACCAAAAACTCAACTCAAAAAGCTTCAAACACTATACAACTCAACACTTCGACATGCCATATGAGCATTTCGAAAACCACCTATTGCTAACATTGCCTATGAATGCCATGCTAACACCCTCGAAGACAGGGTCAAATTCGCCACAGCAAAACATTTTTCAACATGCATATCTTCCTATAATTTCCCTATACACAAAGAAATTAAGAGAATATAAAAATTAAAACGTAACCCTAAAACACAATCAACTCTTCAGAAATGTACCGCCCTCCTAAAAAATCTCAACATCCCATACATCCCCATCAAACCACCCATCAACAAAACTCCACCATGGTTATTCGACCAAGATGCCGTAGACACCTCTTTAGAAAGCTCAACTAAAAATGACACCCCTGCTATAGTATTTCGCAGAAAATTTCACCGGCTTTACCGACTAGTCGGAACATCCCTAATAAATAGTAATCTGTTTTGTGTATATAAATGTTCTTTTTAGTAAATAAACTCCAATTTAAGAAAAATTTTTTATAGGTTGTAAGTAGAAAGTGTTCTACCAAACTTATAAAGGTTAAAAAATCTTGAAAATCTACGATTTCCAAAGTCTTTCTGATTTACATTATATTTTACCATACTATAGACTTCAGTACAAAATATTTAAACTTTTATAATCACTAGCCCTTTCCATAAGTAATATTTGAAGCCCTAAAATGTCCAAATTATGTGAAAAATTAGAGAGATATTTGAACATTAACAAATCTTAAGCGTTGAATTTTGATATGAATTGTACCCTAAAGGTATGCATGTCAATATTTAAGGCTAAAATTTCCTATTAGTTTTAAGTATTTTCCAATACAATTTTGTTCGAACTATGATTAACATTATTTCACTATATATTTCTGATATCGTGGTTATGTGGCAATATTTTAAAGAAGTCCCACGATTTTCAATATCAACATTTTTCGATGCATACTTTTGGGGGAATCAATTTGAAGAGACTACATGCCAAACTTCGAAGGCAATTCGGCACAGGTTAGCGTAATCCAACGCCTATAATATTTAATATTTAATCTTATAGGACGATTTAGAAAAAAAAATTGAGGGTATGCGTTTCGATTTTTGATATCTTAGGACACCCTAATGACCAATTCTATCAACCAGGACCCGTAGATAGCCTTATTAGAGTGGAACTTTATTACCACAACAGATAAATTTAGGTAAAAATCGGCCCATTCTTCAAAAACGGTCTTTGGATGGATGGTGACTGGGCGTATAAATAATTCCGACACAACAAAATCTGCTACATGCAACATAATCGCCTCCAAATAGATCTGCAAAAATTTTGGGAATTGGAGGACGTCCAGGAATCCTTAGAAACGCAAACAAACGCTGAACACATATTTGAGGATAATTTCAATCGAATTGTGCAAAGGACACCTGAAGGATTCATGTTAGAATTACCATTTAAGAACGAAGTGCCAACTCTGGGCTGTTCACAAAACTTAGCAAGACTTCGCATCTACTCATTGGAACGAAAACTTAATCACGATGTTGATTTGAAGGCAGCGTACCAACAGTTCATAAAAGAATATTTGGAATTGGGCCACATGACCGAACTAGATCCTAAAAACGTCAAACAAGCGAACTATTTTCTGCCACATTATGGAGTTATAAGGCCAGAAAGTTCTACAACAAAACTTTGCATCGGTTTTGACGCATCGGCGAAAATATCAACCAATGTTTCCTTGAACAACATCTTGGCAACCGGACCCACAGTGCAGAATGACTTTATTCACCATATTATTACGGTTTCGATTACCTAAGTTCGTATTCAACGCCGACATCGAAAAGATATATCGGCATATTTTGGTGCTGATTATGTATGGCAACCAAAAAAAGTTGAGTTGCCTCAGAGGCAACCGAACTATTAAGGCAACCGAACGAATTGCGATTACGGATGGCAACTTATTTGGGTTGACTAATGCGTCGCGTTGCCAACTGAAAATCTAGCATTTTCGGCAACTAAAAACATATGTTTCAAAGAAAGCATCAATATTTTTTGAAATTTGTTAATTTGAAACAGTTTTTTTGAAAAGTTTATGCATCAGGTTCACAAATTACGCGATAAAAAGAAATATATGGAGGTTATTTAGGAGATCTTTTTACTCACTGAAAATTAGAGACCAGGGCGCACAGGAGGATTCGTAATACGTTGAAGAAATTGCAACAGCCAAGCAGCCGGCACGTTCAAAATCCATTTAAATTGTATTTAATTCAACTAAGCAATGAGACATCGCGCTATGTACTTGATGAATAAAACGCGACGTGGATAGATGTGGAAATGTCTTTAATATGGTTTTGGAACAAACACCAATATGCATAGTGCTAAAAGGAGAGCAAAATGTTCTAGAGCGACGAATATGTGGAACATAATAGAGGCTTAAAACATTCTTCGAAACTGAATCTTTAAAGAAAATCTGGATTTCAGGACATTATGGGTTACATTAATAGAATCAGGATTATTTGATTAAACTGAATTTTGTCCTTAACCATTCAGCTATTCGGCAAATGTATTCCAATTATTTTTTGATTGGTTGTTTTCAATCCGCCTTATATCTGGATGCTGTTCCAAAAGCTCCATTAAATTTTGTTAATATTCATTTTTTTTTTGTTTGTTTGCTATCACCATTTTGTGTTTAATACATAAAAACTATCAATAATTACAATACTTTTGTATTTAAAAAAAATTTCACTTAACTATGTTCCATTTTACGAACTATTGCACCCCCAGGCAACTGAAAAATGGAAAAGGCAACTGCTAAATAGCAGTTGCCTTGTTTTGACTGTTAAGGCAACCGAACCGAAAAAGCGTTGCCATCCGTAATCGCTACAAAATTTGTGAGGCAACTAACAAGGCAACTAAAAAATCAGCTGCATGTTCTAGTTGTCATACGTAATCGCAATTTGGTTGCCTTGCGCGAAAGGCAACCAAACTAAAAAAAAGTTGCCATACATAATCAGCACCTTTAATTAATGAAGTGATCGTCAATTTCAATTAATGTTTTGGAGAGATACAGAAAAGGATTCCTTCAAAATTCACCAACTCAACGCGGTCACGTATGGGACGACCTCAACTCCGTATCTAGCCAAAAAATGCTTGCAGCGGCTAGCACAACTTGAAAATGCTAACCATCCTGTCTCCAATTCTTTTAAAGAACTTTTACGTTGATGATGTCATGATAGCTCTATTAAGCAAGGCAGGATTCAACCTACGAAAATGGTGCAGCAACCACCCCAAGCTTTTAGCAATCCTTCCTCCGTCGAACATTCAATTCAATTAGATTTCAACCATGCAAAGTTATCTTGTTATTAGTTTTCATAGGGGTAGGTTTATATTAAATAATTCTTTGTAATAGGTATATATAATAGGTGTATATAAATTTTATATAATAAAATCCTGTTACATGAAAAAATATATGCAATAAAATATGAAAATAAAACATGAAATCAAATCACAATATTTTGTGCAACAAATCGCTATATCTCTTTCGCTACTTTTTACTGTGTATAATTATATACTTAAATGTTAGCAAGCGGAATCCTTACTTGCTGTTTTGAAAAAAATTCTCAATCCGAATAATAGTTAATTGTGAGCCATTTACTCTACAAAATATAAATGAGCCCGCGCAAAAATGAATATTTGAACAACGTCCAACATGCCGCACAATGGGCCATTTGGACGAGCTAGCCGGAAAAAAATCAAAATCGATTTTTTGTGTTTTAATAATTCAGAAGTAAAGAGAATTGTCCAATTAAGTTAAAAAATATATCAATTGCTGTTTTGGCCCTTTTAAAAGTATTTTTTTGTACGTCAAAAATGAAGTTTAAAAAACTATTTTTATCAATTTCATGCGCTTTAAAGACATCATATTCAAATGGCTCTCGATTTTAGTGGAAAAGCTGCTGTAGAATCTTCAGTTTAAGCTTTTTGGCTTAAAAAAGATGGCTTTTTCAATAGAAGTAAAAGAAAATATCATGTCTTTAGGAAATGGGATGTAACTATGTCTCAAAATTAGGGTTTTTTCGATGAAAATTATCATAGTTTTTGATAAAGTTTGGACCATCTCATTGGTGTAATCAACTGTAACCAACTTGAAACTTCGCTAAAATATACTGTACTATGTATTCTTTTAGATCGTGAAAGATTTACACTTCGCACGACTTCGCATCAATATAATATTTCGAGTTGAATGTGTACCTTATGGGAGAACAAATGCATTAAAGCCGCTACTCAGATCTGAAGTAAATACGTGTTCATTTCACGCAAGTAAGTAAATAAGCTGCAGGTTATTAAGATAAAATGCAACCCTGTATGGGTCGTTTACTTTCTAGCTCAGTATAAGCGAAAGTAGCAAAAGTACTTCAAAGTAATTTTCGTTTTTTTTTTCGCATGTGTTTCATATGGGAGCTTTACTTACGTGTTATCTGAGTAGGGGGCATTAGGAAACAACAATAACAATGTAAATATGAATAAATGTAAAAGGGAATGAAAAAAAAAGAAGTGCAAGCAGTGCTGTTAACTCTAAGCAATAAAAATGCGTAGAAATATTTCTCAAAAGGGCTAAAAAGGGCTAAATCACCCCCACTCAATCCTATATTATTACTATATAATGCAAGATTGCGCCACAAGATATTAAAAAAATTTGTTCTGCGCATCTACGTCACTGCAGCACATTGTCATGTGCGAATACCATGTGCGAATACCATTGTTTTTCATTTCCCTTTAAGTAAAATCGTGTAGGCATTACTGATTTGCATAAATTGCCGAAAGTTTGCAGAGTTGTAAAATGGAAGAAAACAAACTAATATTGTCCAACTTAGAGATTTTAGAAATGTGGTTAGAAGCTCCCAAAATTGAACGGTATCGTCAAGTTTGTTCGAAAATATTTGATAAAGTGAATATTTCTGACGCCAACAATGAAGAAAAGAGAAAAGTCGAATGCAGAATTTCTGCAACTTGCTCGAGAATTGAAAAAATGTGGGTTGCAGCAGGTACTCGTAAGAAGAGGTAAGAAAGATGCGTATAAATTATATTTAACTATGAGCTTTAAACGGCACAATGTTTTTTAGATTTTTAAAAAACCACGATTCATGGCTCAAAAAGCATTATGTTGTGGAATTTCATTCTGCTAGAAGCTCTAATGTTGTTTTATTAGATGAACAACCGTCAACCTCTAAACGCGGAAGACCCATTAAAAGTTTTGATATGTGTGATGAAAGAACAAAGCGATATAAAGTGCACGATTTGCTAGAGTCACGTTCTGGTTCAGAATTGTGTTATGCAGCTCAAATGTCAAAGCGTGCCAGTGGATTCCGTGCAGCAGCAAACATAATTCAAATTGTTTCCGAATCTCCTGAAAATGCATTAAAGCTCAAAAGCATTGAAAGGAACAATTTGCAACGAATGTACACTGGTGAAGAGGCTCTTGCAATTTACGTAGATGCAAAACTTACTCGAAACAGCTTTTTGATTTTACGCAAGCAAGCACTCGCTGTGGGCCATTCTTTGTATCCTTCTAAGCATGTCTTGAGAAAAGCTAAGCAAGCATGCTTTCCACCAAAAAGCTCCATTTATGTCGATGAAACTTCTGCTTACCTCAATGTACAAGATATTATTAACCTGACAGCAAATAGGCTACTAAAAGCTCAAGAATCAGTTTTAACAAGTGCGGAGATTAACTCATATACACTTATATGTAAATGGGGAGGAGATGGTAGCTCTAATCATAGCAATTACAAACAAAAATACAAAAAAGAAGGTTGCTCTGATTCTTCTTTATTTGTCCTGTCCTTTGTTCCGATACAGTTACGAGCAACAAACACACCAACCAATGTAGTATGGCAAAATTCTAGCCCCTCGTCTACCCGCCTTTGCCGACCCCTTAAATTCTTATTTGCAAAAGAAACAGAAGAAATGTCGGTCCGAGAATTTAATGGCATCCGCGATCAAATCGAAAATTTGCAGAATCTGGATTGTTTTGTGGGTTCCCAAAAAATAACAGTCAAATTTGAATTCGTTTTAACAATGATCGATGGGAAAATTGCGAACTATTTGACTAGCCACAAATCCACGCAATCGTGTTACATTTGCGGTGCTAAACCTAGTGAAATGAATAACATGAACCTTGTCAAAGAACCTAATGCTGCATTCTATTCATATGGGCTGTCCACTCTGCATGCATGGATAAAGACATTGGAATGTATGCTGCATATTGCGTACCGGCTAGAACTGAAAAAGTACATGATCCGACAACCTTTCGACAAAGAGTCTGTAGCGAGCCGGAAAAAAGAAATCCAAAAGCGTTTTAAGGGTGAGATGGGTCTAAATATTGATGGCGTAAAGCCTGGATATGGTACGACGAATGATGGGAATACTGCCAGGAGGTTCTTTATGAGTTATGCAAAAAGCGCTGAAATAACTGGGCTAGACGAAGAAGTCATTAAAAGCTTTTGGATAATTTTAAGTGTCCTCTCATCCGGATTTGACATTAATCTGGATGCATTTCAAAAATTCCTCAAAGAAACCGCAGAAAAATATTTAAAGTTGTACAACTGGTACCCTATGCCTGTTAGCGTGCACAAAATATTAAGCCATGCGGTTGAAGTGATAAAAGATTGCATTGTACCCATCGGTCAGCTTTCTGAAGAAGCTCAGGAAGCTCGTAACAAGGATTGTAGACGATTCAGATTAGCACACACACGTAAATCTTCAAGAACCAACACCAATAGAGATTTGCTTAACATGCTGTTAATATCATCAGATCCTTTAATTAATTCTTATCGGCAAAACCCTATCAAAAACTTTTCATCGCTCCCACCGGAAGTCATTCGCCTTTTAGTTGAACCTAATTTTGATGCCAATAACAATTCACGTATTGAATTTGCAAAAGCTAGCAATGAAGAAGATGAAGATAGAGAAACTTATAGCGAATCTGATTCCGATGAATAAAATACCAACAGTTTCGTTCAACTGTCCTCAAAATTGTTTTTATACCTTTTCCGAAGGAAAGGGTATATTAAGTTTGGCACGGAGTATGTAACATACCAAAGGAGTCGCGATAGATATAGACATATATATATATTCTTGATCAAGGTGACAAGAGGAATCGATCTAGCTATGTCTGTCTGTCTGTCTGTCTGTCTGTCTGTCTGTCTGTCTGTCTGTCGGTCACACTTTAGTTTTTCGTAATTAACTCCTAAGCCATGAAAGATATCATATTGAAATTTGGCATGGACTTGAACCAGGTAAATGTCCGAAAAACTGCATACAAATTTTTTTCGTAGTCCCTTCTTGGGTCGTGGGAAGTGGTTCAGAAGTTTCAAAAATCACGATTTTTAACGTTTTTCGTGAATAACTTTTTTACTATACATCCCAGCTTATTGAAATTTGGTGTGTGTATAGCTACTATGTAGACTTAAGCTTTCGCTGAAAAAAAAAATTGCGACATCGCTATATTTATGGTCATCATCCTACACATTAGAGAAAAACACTCTTTCTCTTATTCTCATATCTGTATACAAAAATGATTTTTTTGCTTCTTCTGATTGAATATTTTGCCGTGAAAAAAAGTCGTCACTTAAGGTTTAAATTTGGCCATGACCACCATTCGCGAAATTCGCGAAAATTTGATTTTCACTATTTTGAATTGAGTATTTCGCAGCTAAACAAAATGTCCTCTAAGGGCAAAAATTTGATCAAGACCACCATTCGCGAAATTCGCAAAAATTTAATTTTCACTAGTTTGAATTGAGTATTTCGCAGCTAGACATAATGTCCTCTAACGGTTAAAATTTGACCACGACCACCATCCGCGAAATTCGCGAAAATTTGATTTTCACTATTTTGAATTGAGTATTTCGCTGCTAGACAAAATGTCCTCTAACGGTTAAAGTCTGACCATGCACAGCATTCGCAAACAATTTGTACTTAAATATAATTTGGAGTTTGTGAAGCTAAATCGAAGCACAGATAATGTGTAGCTAGAACAACGAAAAGGGCAGGAATTTTTGTTAAGGTAATGTTTCAACATATTTAAGGCTGAGGAAAAGGTATGTGTGCAATCGGCTTAGCCGATGTAAACTTCTTTACTTGTTTTATATCCTATATATTATAAGTTTATTTGAAATCTTTGAATTCTTATAAAACTTTTACAATGGTAAGTTAAAACTGAAGGTCACTGACTTTTCAGAAGCAATTTTTACTTGATGGACCCTTTAAATAGGTTTTAAAGCTGTCATGGAGGTTTAGTCAGTCCCTAGTCGAGTCAAAACTATTTGTGGACTTATTTCACCCCAAATCCACATATTTTGAATGTAAAAATATTTTTTTCCGGCTAACTTGTTCTGGGTGGCCCACTGTGTGCCGTATAAGTGATGCCTCTGCATACGCATGTCTAGTGCAGCATATCAGTACTGAGAGTGTCTATATGGGCTTACGTTTTTCTTATCTCCTAAAACTACCTTTTGATTTTGATAAAACATTTTTTGTTAAAGGTCATACTCAGAGGTATTTTTGAGAAGTAGCGAGAAAGTGGCACTAAAACGGGAATACACTGAAATTTTTTTAAAATTTTTAATTTCTTTGTTGTGAAAGTTTTTTTTCTCAGTGTAAAATGTAAAAAAAAAAATTTTTTATTTTCCGTTTTATAAGCAATCAGCGGCCATTTGTTTCATCTTTTTATCTTAATTCGTTTTTGAGATATAATTTTTTGAAAAAGGGCTTAATAAAAAGGGTTTTGTAAGGATATTTCAAGGACACTGGGCAATAGAAACCTAAAAATCGGTTCCTTCAGTGTGCTAAGGTAGTATCTATTCAAAAATCAACAAAACCTTAAAATCCCTGTCATTGGGCCGCAGTCGGCAAGACTCTTTTCATTTTTCATTTTTCATTTTTAAAACAATTATCAGAAATAATTATTATTTTTCGATTTCAAAATAAGTATCGTAAAGTAAGACTCAATTTCTGACTTTTAAATAAAAATCAAAACGTAAGACATATTCTCTGATTTATAAATAAATCTTACGATTTAAGAGATATTTTTCAATTTTTATATAAGTATTAGAAAATAAGTCTTATTTTGTAATATGTTGAAAAAAAAAAATTATGCATAAAAATATTAGGTGTAGTAAAAAGAAATCCATTATTTTTCCAATAGATGGCGTTATTTATCTGCATCTCGCGTTGTATAAGTCCGATCGTGTTCCGCTAGGGGGCATTAGAAAGATGACAGTTCCTACTAAAAAAGCTTTTTTGACACTTTTCTGATTGATTGATTCAGTTTTGTTTGAGAGCTTGTCAAAGATGGACATCAGCAAAGAGAAAATTCGCTACATTTTACAGTTTTTCTTCGATAAGGGAGAAAACGCAAGCCAGGCGGCTGAAAATGTGAATAGCGTTTATGGACCTGATACTGTAACACCAATCATGCGCAATTTTGGTTTCGTCGATTCCGTTCCGGTAACTTTGATGTCAAGGATGCACCACGCACTGGAAGGCCAATTGTCGAAAATGTCGATAAAATCATGGAAATTATCGAGTCCGACCGTCATGTTAGCACTGTTTCGATTGCAAAAGAGCTAAAGATTGCACAAAAACCGTTTGGAACCATTTGAATAAGGCTGGATACACAAAGAAGCTCGATGTATGGGTGCCACACGAGTTAACGCAAAAAAACCTCATAGACCGAATTTCCATCTGCGAATCGCTGCTGAACTGCAACAAAATCGACCCATTTCTGAAGCGGTTGGTGACTGGTGATGAAAAGTGGGTCACTTACGATAACGTCAAGCGAAAACGGTCGTGGTCGAAACACGGTGAACCGGCGGAAACGGTGGCCAAGCCAGGATTGACGGCCAGGAAGGTTTTGCTGTGTGTTTGGTGGGATTGGCAGGGAATTATCTACTATGAGCTGCTCCCATACGGCAAAACTCTTAACTCGGAACTCTACTGTCAACAATTGGACCGTCTGAAGGAAGCAATCGCCCATAAGCGGCCAGCTTTGGCCAATAGGAGAGGAATTGTGTTCCATCAGGACAACGCCAGGCCACACACATCGATAGTGACTCGCCAGAAGCTCCGGGAGTTTGGTTGGGAGGTTCTTCTGCATCCACCTTATAGTCCGGACCTGGCACCAAGTGATTACCATCTGTTCCTCTCCATGGCGAACAATTGTGCTGGTGAAACATTCGCTTCAACAGAGGCTTCTGAAATTCGACTGTCTCAATTTTTTGTTAATAGGAACGAGGGCTTCTATGAGAGAGGCATAATGAAATTACCTTTAAAATGGCAACAAGTTATCGAACAAAACGGCGCATATTTGACCTAAATCGGGTCATTCTAACTATCTTAAATAAAGCCCTCAATTTAATGCAAAAATAATGGATTTCTTTTTACTACACCTAATATGTATCAGGGAGCCGCAACGGAGCGAGAGAGAGAGAGCTGTTACAAAATCGTTCCACCGTTCCTGCCCACATACACAGTTTGGGTACAACATACTCGAAATGAGAATCTGAATACACGTACAACAAAGTTCGAGTTAGCTGCTCGAACTCGGAAATAACTCAGCAAACATTTACCCTTACTAAACAATTGGAAGTAATTTGCGCCCTCAAACAAAAAGCTTGGATGCAAGTGTTGGAATTTATTTGGAATTCAAGTGAAAATAACCAAAACCCTTTTTATTCAATTGGATTTTTTTGATTGGAAAACATATAAATCCCAGCAATCGAATTAAATATTTTCCAAGCCTAAAAAAGCAGTACCAATCCGATGTAGGCGGGTTCAATCCCCGCTGCGGCGAGGTTTTTTTTTTTTTGTGGAATACTTAGGATAATATAACATTTAAATAATACTAGTAAGCCCAGTCGACCGACACATTCGGTCGATTCCTAGAACACAAATACTACCTAAACAAAAAAGATAAAATTTAACATAACTTTAAGCAAGATACATACATAGGAACATGAATTTCTAAAGACAATTTTGGATTTGTTTTTTAGTTTTTCATATTTTTATTTTGTATATTTTGTTATTTTTTTTTTCCTCTTCAACACCTCCTATTTCATTTTCATTAGCGTTTGCACGCAGAGTGTTTTCGCGTAGTCGTGTATTTCTCGTACAATCACGAAGAGCCCTACTTCCTGGCTGAAGTTTGTTTTACTTGCGTTCATTCTGCTCTTCTCTGCAGTAGCAAAAAGCTTATTGCTTTCACACGTTCTCAATGTATGCATTTAAGTATGTCAATCCCAGCCGGAAAAATTCTCATAAAGGACAAATTCATTAATTTTTTCACCAAGAATATCAAGGGGAAAATTTGAGTGCTTCTCAATTGCAATGGCAATGCCATCGAGAGAAGGTGCTTTTTATCGCAATTGCAATGGCAGTGTCATCGAGAGGTAATGCTATTCATCGCAACTCCAATGGCACTGTCATCGATAGAGGTATCGGTACGACGGAGTAGATCTACTCCACTTTCGATGACCAACACGTGACATATGCTCTTATGACTGCCAATGCCGCTTGTGTGTTAATTTCATTAGAAAGCTGGTGTAAAATCAGGAGGAGTCGCGGCTCTATGTCACGCATTGATTGTTTCACCGGGACATTTCCGGCTGGGACATACTTAAATGCATACATACATTGAGAGCGTATGAAAGCAAATAGCCAGTGATGCCAACTTAGCGCTTTTTAGATCTTGCGCATTTAGCGCTTAGCTATTTTTGTTGCGTTCATACCAAATGTGCATACTTATATTGTTGTTGTTATCTTCAACCATTATTGTTTGCGTGCACACTTTTTGTTTCTCAATAAAAGCAATTTTTTATAACTGTTAATATTATAGATTTAGTGATTTCTAATAAATAAATGTTCAAGAAACGTTTTCAAAATGTTATGTTAAATCACTAAGTTTTAGCGTATTTTGCTTCTGAGGAGTTGGCAGCACTGCTTATAATTGTTTGTGATATTCTATTCTCTTTGTCTTTTACTCTTAACGTACCAAGCACGGAAGCAACCTCTGCTATGAACCAACAACAAAAACAACGCTGAAATTTGCACATGGAAATTAAGAGCACGGAAAGAGCAAAAATGTGTTTATTGAAAAACTCTTTCGCCGATAAAAGTCGATATAGAATTCAGATATAGCCCATTTATACTCCCCGCAATAGATTTTGATAATATCTACCATCTGTTAAAATTTCAGCTCAAAAGAAAGTATATAACTAAAGTTATAAGCATTAAACTTTTTGTGCTCGCCTATTAATATATAAGATTTCAAAACGTAGAGGAATATCTAGCTTTTATCCAAACATTTATGAAAAAATTTAAAAAAATTTTTTGAAAGCACGTGTATGCATTACGTTTCTGACGACCGGATATGAACCTAAATTTATAAAGGCCAACTTCCTTTCTCCCCTCTAAGTGGATCAAATTTTACCTCAGATATCTTTCTACGTCCCAATTTTTCCACAATCTTTTTTCGCCCGCGGCAGGAATCGAACTCGAGCCCTCCAGGTTGCAAATCGCAACACGCTTCAGTACGCTACCGAGAGATATCATTCGCGCGTGCGAACTGTAGACGCCTCGTATGTATGTACGATATCTGTATAACATACATATTATTTTGGGTGGATTTGCGAAGTACTTGAGAAATTCAACGTTTCTCAAACACATTTGGAAAGCGTTTAGAAAATGTTTGCGAATTTAATATAGCACATATATGCTTGGAAAATGTTTGGAAAACTACTTGGAAACAAATGAATAGCAAGCACCTTTGTAAAAATCTTATGCAAATGTTTGCTGGGAAGATTTCGGGTGTGCAGCTCGATCGAACACATAGCGGCGGAGTTTGATATTCTACTTGTTCTGAATATTCAGCAAGGTTGATCGAACAGACTCGAGCACACTCAAAGCAGTTCTCTGCTGCCTGCTGCCAAACTAAAAGGCAAAGAGCCGCTTTGGGATATAGTTAATGAGTCCTAGAGCCAAATTTTGAAAACGATGCGCGAACTTGGTTAATTCGATTTCAAGACGTTGTTGGGCAGCTTTGATAAAAAGGTCATGCAGCCCCATAACTAAATTTGTAGCTTTTCTAAGTATCGGTAACAGATAAGCAATGTAAGATGCGTAACCTTTTTTCATCCATACAGTTTTATTTCTTTTAAGATCGCATTTGAAATCCGGTGCATTTTTCGCCCAAATTTTTTCTTGGTTTTATGTTTCATTAATTTTTTTTAACTATAAGTAAAAATTTGGATATCTATTTACATGTAACTACTATAGAAGTCCTTACTTTTAACAACGGGTTCACTAGTAAATTAAGAGGTTATTCTGATTTAACCACTTTCAAATATCGATTTTTTTTCTTTTATCTTTTGCTAGCAAAACTTATTGAGAAAAAACAGACCGATACTCCAAATATAAGAAATGTTGAAGCTCATAATCGTCGATGCGCGCTAAGCGACTTGTTCTGTTCTTGATACTTTAATCGAGTTTTTCTAAAAACGTAGTTTTCTCGCATGGACAACGTCCCAGAAACCAAACACTCCAATCGATCGTAGGTACCAGAATTGTTTTTTCCGAAATTTATTAATAAATTTTTTACAAAAATATATCACGGTTTTTGGCACTTTTTTCCGCAGTCCGCCAATTTTATTTAATTTATTATACCTTTTCCGAAGGAAAGGGTATATTAAGTTTGGCACGGAGTATGTAACATACTAAAGGAGTCGCGATAGATATAAACATATATATATATATTCTCATATCTCTATACAAAAATGATTTTTTTTTGCTTCTTCTGATAGTGTATTTTGCCGCCAAATAAAGTCGTCACTTAATGTTAAATTTTGACCATGACCCTATTTCGCGAAATTCGCAAAAATTTTATTTTCACTATTTTGAATTGAGTATTTCGCAGCAAGATATAATGTCCTCTTACGGTTAAAATTTGGCCATGCTCACCATTCGCAAAATTTTTGTAGTTAAGGGGGTCTTCTCATTGAAAACTCGTTTTTTGGACCCTTTTTAAAAAAATTCTTATTTGAAAACGCAAAGAATAATTGAAAACTTTTTATATTTATTGTATTACAAAAGGTTCAAAGTAAATAAAAAAAAATTTTTTGCCTCGATACGTGGGCTGTTCAAAAAGTAATGAGACTTCAAAGTTGGTGGTGAAAAAATAAGGTGCCGTCACGGCGGCCACGATTCCGGGTCTTCGGAGCGTCCGAAATGGAAAAAAAAACGGGGTTATAATCAGTATAGATGTAATTCTCGGGTGAACCTCAAGCTTAATTTTGTGATTTTTTTGACAAAATGGCGGCCATTAAAAAAAAAATTTCAATTTCGGGCTTCTTTTTTGTAGTTTAGTGTAAAAAAATAATAGTAAAAAATTTTTTTTAAATTATGGTCGAGGTTCACCCGAGAATGGTGACAATTCTGCGTCGATTCCACTTTGTTTCATGAAAATCGGTTCAGTTGAACTGGAGATATCATGGCCGCCAGTTCGAAAAACGTGGTTTCGAGATAAACGCGTTTAAAGTTTGAAGCAACGCAAAAATTACTCGTTTTAGCGCAGATCTTGCTCGACAAAGAAGGCTATATCCTCTAAACTATTTCGAATTTCAAAACATCCTTTTAGGGGCATACTCACAACTACCCAAGCTATAAATAAATGCAAAAAAAAAGTCGAAAAAAAAAGTTGCTCAATGAGAAGACCCCCTTAATAATAATTTCGAGTTTGTGAAGCTAAATCGAAGCACAGATAATGTGTAGCTAGATATCCAAGCTAGAACAACGAAAACGGCAGGAATTTTTGTTACGGTAATGTTTTAACATATTTTAGGCTGAGGAAAAGGTATGTGTGCAATCGGCTTAGCCGATGTAATCTTCTTTACTTGTTTTTATTGTATACTTTGACTAAACAAAATAATAACAAAGTAAGAAAACAAAAACCAAATATTTTTTATGCAATCTAAGTTACAAACAAAAACATATTAAAAATTAAAATTATTGGACTTGATTGTCTTATGAAACAAATTTTAAAAAAAGGAGGTACAATTTATGCGCTTACACCAGAATAACCACTTAAGCTGGCATATAAAATTAGGTTTCCTCTGTCAATGGGTGCATTCAGCAGACTCAACTGTTGGGCAACTGTTGAGTAAAATTCGGCTGAACGGTGCGCTACCTACTGAGCGTTCGTAACATGTTGACTGAGCGGACTCAATTTTTGGTAGCGAAATTTATTTAGCTACTTATGCTCATCAACATGTTGAAAGACACCTGATTACAAAAAAAAAAACAAGTAAGAAAGCTAAAGTCGGTCAAGCCCGACTTTGAAATACCCAGCGTCCCGACATTATCAGCGCACTATATTTTGCTTCTCTATTTGTGAGCGTGCCAGTGGGAGGGCCACACAAATTATTTCCCTACACTTTTCATTCGCCTTGGTGAACCTATCTTGCGAATTTGAAGCTTCTACGCCTTTTACTTCGGAAGTTACGAAAAATCTTCATTTGTGGGCGTGGCAGTGGGCGGGCCACATTAAATATTTTTCTACACCTTTCATTCGCCTTGGTGAACCTATGTTGCGAATTTGAAGCTTCTACGCCTTTTAGTTCGGAAGTTACGAAAAATCTTCATTTGTGGGCGTGGCAGTGGGCGGGCCACATAAAATATTTTTCTACACCTTTCATTCGCCTTGGTGAACCTATGTTGCGAATTTGAAGCTTCTACGCCTTTTACTTCGGAAGTTACGAAAAATCTTCATTTGTGGGCGTGTCAGTGGGCGGGCTACATAAATTTTTGTTCCTACACCTTTCATTCGCCTTGGTGAACCTATGCTGCGAATTTGAACCTTCTACGCCTTTTACTTCACAAGTTACGATAAGCCCTTATTTTTGGGCTTATTTGTGGGCGTGGCTCGAGGAGGGCGGCGTCCATTTTTTGCCAGGATATGTCCCTTTTCGAAGTTTACCAGTACACCAAATATCAATGGAATGTGTTGAGTGGTTCGCAAGTTACAAGCATTTTACTGAAAACACATTATATTCATTTGTGGGCGTGGCAGTAGGCGGATGTCTCCCATTTTTACTTAGGACGGACGGACGGACATGTTTAAATCGATTCAGTTTTTGATCCTGATCATTTCTATATATATTTTTCTATATCTCCGGAGCTTAGTTCTCCCTGTTACAAGATTTGCACAAAACTAATATACCACGCTTACGCTGGGTATAAAAAAGAAAAAAAATCGAAAATGAGAAATGCTTCTCCGATTCATGTTGTAATTGATGTACTTCATTGTACACATCCTAATCACTACTTACATCAGTAAAATTACGAAATACTTTTCAGTGAAGTCGGCATAGCTTTCGGCGAAAATAATGGCTATGAATATTCGCTCACTCAACAGTAGCTCAACAGTTGAGTATGCTGAATGCTCCCAATATAACTTCTGATAGAAGTGCTATTATTTTTTTCGCAGCCGTACCTTTATAATATTTGTAGATATAACATGTCCACAACAATAAGAATTAATTGCTCCTTGATCATTAAAAAATTGTTCGAAAAATATGTTTTTTAAATGTGTTTACACATATACCGCAAATTTTGAAAAATCATACCTTAAATCTTCTATGCCGCTACGCCTATAACCAGAAGCATTTGCTCCACGATCAGTTGTACCGAACCGACCGCTTCCTCCACTTTTGTGATATGATCCGCTGCCACCACCACTTGAGGAAGAAATGGGGACGTGGCGTATTTCAGCATCACGGGACGACCCCTTGCTTGAAACATAATCATCGCGAAGTGTATCAATGTTGCGCTTGGAAGATGTGACATAATCGGTTGTACTTCGTTTAATAAAATCCCCTCCAGAGGCGCGCTTCGATGAAACAGTAGGAAAGTCATCAATAGCACTCCTCTTAGAAGATCCTACTGTAACATTAACTCTGTAGTCTTCACGTATTGGGTAGTCCCCACTCGAACGTGATTTTGATGAGGGTGTTGTATAATTGTGCGCGCTCTGCCTTTTAGGATTAGATGATGATGAACTTACAAAGTCTTCTCGTTTAGATCCCCGTGAACTAACTAAAGTTGCATCAAATCGTGGAGGGGGTGGAACATCGAAGCGGGTTTCCACAGGAGCGCGTTTACGTTCTGAAGAGTCGGCATAATGATCTGTGCTGCTTCGTTTACCATGTCGTGCAGTTTTGAGTGAGTCATCGCGATTTTGAATAATTCTTTTGTATAGTGGAAAAGGTAAAGAAAAAGGAAAAAATAATCATATGTTATTAAAACACCGTTTCATTTTAGTTCGAAAAAAACTTGAGAGCATTTTTTAAAAACGGATAGCATTCTAGACGTGTATAATCCACCAGCTTTTCCTTTTTAACACTCTTAAGACTAATATCGAAAATAAATAATTTGAAATATGGAAAATAAATAATTTGAAGATTTACACTTCTTCATACTTCATTTGTTGACGCTTTAACTCCAGGCGCTCTAGTTCCAATTTTTCGCGCTCCAATTTTTGGCGTTCGCGTTCCAGCCGAAGCAATTCAGCCTTTTCACGTTCTAACCGTTCGCGTTCCTGAGCTAATTTGCGACGCTCTTCAGCAAGGCGAGCTTCTTCCTGCCGTTGCCGCTCACGGATATCTCGACGTCTGCGCTCCTCTTCTCGCAATTCTCGCTCTCGTTCGCGTAAACGTTGACGTTCGCGTTCATCGCGTATTTTCTTATACGTGAGAATCTCCCGTTGGCGAACGCGTTCACGCTGTTCGCGTTCAAGATCTCGTTGACGTTGGTCACGTTCGCCCGTGTTGACTCTTCGATTCAATTTAGCTAATGAGTTGTTGTGGGATCTAGTCCGACCGAGTTTTTGATTAACGTCTTTTACACTTTTACGATTTTCATCCTTTTCGCTTTGATTACGTTTACGATTTGTACTTGATCTCACATCTTCTCTTCGATGAGTTTGGTTGTCGCTGACCGCAGTTACTTTATGTTTTTCATCTCTATGTCGCATCTCCTGACCATCCTTTGATGTGGCACTGGGTTTTGTTTTTTCTTCCTCCCGACGGTTGAAGTCGTGTTTTGCAATTTCCTTTGTACTGGAGGTGGGTGCTACAACGGCATTACTACTGCTACCAATTTCATTTTTCGTTCGCTCTACTGATATTATTCTCCCATGCATTTCCGTTCTATGTAAGTGTTCAATGCAGCGACTAGCATCGACTGAGCTTGACATGGTGACATAGCCGTAGCAACGATGGCCTGGTGTGCGTGTATTAGTTACCACCTTGGCACCAATTACTTTGCCAAACTTGGAAAAAATCGTCTTAAGGTCACTTGCCCTTGTTACTGCAGCTAAACCAGAAACCCAAAGATTACGCGAATGTGGTACGTTTCTGGCACAACTCGATAGAATAGATTTCGTCACTGCAGCGATTGTTCCAGAGTGTGCTGATGTCGAACCACCTGCATTGCCTGTTGTTAATGCTGTAGAAGTGCGAGTTGCATTATTTGTTGATGCTTTTTCTGCAAATTCCGCACAAGAATAATGGAAGTGGAATGTATATAGGAACGTGGATTTTTAATTTAATTTTTGAAGGTTAAGGCAGTTGTTGCTCTGCCGAATAATTAGAATTGTTCTTATAAGCACGTTATAACCAACTTAAATATTAACGAACCAATATTAAATGTCAATGCTAAACACAAAATTGCATTAAACCTTCTAGAACCTTACTCTAGAACAGTTATATTTTAAGCGACCCACACAGCACTACATGCGATAGCATGCTCGTATATATATGCATTGCTTTGTACGAACCGGGTGCTGCAATATGTTCAGTTTTCATTTTTATACCCGACACACTCTGTGTCGAGGGTATATTGCGTTTGTGTGGTTGTTTGTAACACCCAGAACCAGTCGAGATACACCATACAAAATATATATAGAAATGATCAGCGTCACCAGGAGATTCGATTTAGCCATGTCCGTCTGTCTGTCTGTCCGTCTGTCTGTCCGTCTGTCTGTCCGTCTGTTTGTATACAGTTTTCTTATCGAAGGAGTTGAGCTATCTTGATGAAATTTATTCACAGGCACATGAGTAAGAACAAGTTCGAGAATGGACCCGATCGGACCATTTTTAGGGGTTCCTTCAGTACTAGGGTCTGTTACGAAAATCACAAAAACTGCTCTTAAATCGAAGTTTTTCAAGATATTTTGATGAAGTTTGATAGTTGAACATATTTGAAGTCAAGTTACTCAATTTCAAAAAATTGGAAAATTGGGCGTGGCCGAAGGGCGTTTTTCGAAAATGGCTTCCTACACCTGAAATTCAAATGGGACTTGATCAAAATTTGGCAGTTATGCTTTCTTTGTAGCCATAAACATCCTCTCCTCTCTTTGATAGGTGCATTATTAAGGGTACCCCCAGTACTAGGGTCTGTCACAAAAATCTCAAAACTGCCCCAAAATCGGATTTTTTGAGATATTCCACTGAAACTTAGAATTTGAGCGTATATTACGGCCTCCGATTAGAAAACAAAAAAATTGGAAAAGTGGGCGTGGCAAAAGAGCGGTTTTCATAAAGAAATTCAACAAAAATCGGTATATGGGGCCCTAATGGCCTTAAACACCTCTTGATATTAAAAATTATTTGAACATGTGTGTCTGTGTCGGGTATTCTATTCTCAGGCTCATCTGACTATAACACCCTTACCTGTTTTATTATAATTTTTCCCCAAATTTCACTCTTTGTTTTAACCCCTTCCCGCATGAATTATTAACGAAATGAAAAACAAATATTTTTCCTCCACAATAATGATTTATTGGGCTCAATTAAAGGAAAAATTTATTAAATTTAATTTTTTTAATATTTATAACAGAAGTGGTTAAAAATTAAGATATATGGAAAAGGTATGCAAAACATGCCAGGAAACCCAAAACTTTCAATGTTCATACCATTTTACTCTTGAGAAGGTTGAAAAGAGTATGTGCATATATTAGGTGTAGTAAAAAGAAATCCATTATTTTTGCATTAAATTGAGGGCTTTATTTAAGATAGTTAGAATGACCCGATTTAGGTCAAATATGCGCCGTTTTGTTCAATAACTTGTTGCCATTTTAAAGGTAATTTCATTATGCCTCTCTCAGAGAAGCCCTCGTTCCTATTAGCAAAAAATTGAGACAGTCGAATTTCAGAAGCCTCTCTTGAAGCGAATGTTTCACCAGCAAAATTGTTCGCCATGGACAGGAACAGATGGTAATCACTTGGTGCCAGGTCCGGACTATAAGGTGGATGCAGAAGAACCTCCCAACCAAACTCCCGGAGCTTCTGGCGAGTCACTATCGATGTGTGTGGCCTGGCGTTGTCCTGATGGAACACAATTCCTCTCCTATTGGTCAAAGCTGGCCGCTTATGGGCGATTGCTTCCTTCAGACGGTCCAATTGTTGACAGTAGAGTTCCGAGTTAAGAGTTTTGCCGTATGGGAGCAGCTCATAGTAGATAATTCCCTGCCAATCCCACCAAACACACAGCAAAACCTTCCTGGCCTTCAATCCTAGCTTGGCCACCATTTCCGCCGGTTCACCGTGTTTCGACCACGACCGTTTTCGCTTGACGTTGTCGTAAGTGACCCACTTTTCATCACCAGTCACCAACCGCTTCAGAAATGGGTCGATTTTGTTGCGGTTCAGCAGCGATTCGCAGATGGAAATTCGGTCTATGAGGTTTTTTTGCGTTAACTCGTGTGGCACCCATACATCGAGCTTCTTTGTGTATCCAGCCTTATTCAAATGGTTCCAAACGGTTTTTTGTGCAATCTTTAGCTCTTTTGCAATCGAAACAGTGCTAACATGACGGTCGGACTCGATAATTTCCATGATTTTATCGACATTTTCGACAATTGGCCTTTCAGTGCGTGGTGCATCCTTGACATCGAAGTTACCGGAACGGAATCGACGAAACCAAAATTGCGCATGATTGGCTGTTACAGTATCAGGTCCATGAACGCTATTCACATTTTCAGCCGCCTGGCTTGCGTTTTCTCGCTTATCGAAGAAAAACTGTAAAATGTAGCGAATTTTCTCTTTGCTGATTTCCATCTTTGACAAGCTCTCAAACAAAACTGAATCAATCAATCAAAAAAGTGTCAAAAAAGCTTTTTTAGTAGGAACTGTCATCTTTCTAATGCCCCCTAGCGGAACACGATCGGACTTATACAACGCGAGATGCAGATAAATAACGCCATCTATTGGAAAAATAATGGCTTTCTTTTTACTACACCTAATATATAGAAATATTTTTTTCGCACTCTTTACCCACCATTTTTATATTATGGGCCAAAATTCTTTTTAATGCCTTCACTTCTGTCCCTGTCAATGAAAATCAGTTTTTCTGAAGGAGCAAACCAAATTAATAAAAAATTAATTTTAACAAAAAATGTATGAATAACGAAATAAAATACTCTAGTCGAATTGAAAAAAATCAATGATTAACAAAACTAAATTTTTTCCTTCGCAAATTACGGTAACATTGTTGTCTTATCTTGTCTTGTCTTGCCAAACAAGACAACAATGCTACTGTAATTTGCGAGTAAACAAGATGGAAGTTTGGTAATATTCGATTTTTTCCAATTGGACTAGAGTATTTTATTTCGTTATTCATTAATTTTTAGGTAAAATTTATTTGTTATTTATTTGATTTGCTCTTTTACGAACACTGATTTTCGTTGAAAGAGACAGAAATTTAGGCATTAAAAAGAATTTTGGCCCTTATAACAAATTTCAAATGTATAATTTTTTTTTTTTTTTTGTAATTCTTCTCAATGACAAATGTTAGACAAAAGATCATATAATGTGGACTACGGCCATATGTCAAACGAAATCTACTAAGATTCCGTTAGTTAATGCCATGCTTATTTGGATTTCGGTTTTGTTTTAAGTACAGGATTTTTCATCTGGCAAGGAAAAAATCATAAACTTTTGCGTCCATATATGGCTTCGTATGCGAGAAGGGGTTAAAAGCTAAAAACAATTTTGTTTTTCTTCCCATTATTCCACTTCGGCCTCTAATAATCAACTGACGTACAGCCACGTGTTTTATTTCAACTGAAAATGCAAAGAGAGTAACGGTAAACATGCTAAACATGTGACTGCAAAGGAAGCATACATGACACAAATTTCGTTGAAGTACCATTTGAATTTCATATGTATGTTGGAGAAAATTTTCGAAAAACGCCCTTCTGCCACGCCCACTTTTCCATTTTGTGGAAATTGAATAACTTGGCTTTAAATATGTTCAAATATCATATTTCATCAAAATATCTTGAAAAATTTCTGGTTTAGAGCAGTTTTTGTGGTTTTCGTAACAGACCCCAGTACTAGAGTTACCCTTAAAAATGGTCCGATCGGGTCCATTCTCGAACTTGTTCTTACTCATGTGCCTATGAGTTTGCGTACCAAGATAGCTCAACTCCTTCGATAAGAAAACTGTATACTGTATATATTTCTGATTTGTGTCTTCCGACCCAATCTATAGATATTGATAGAATGACAGAAAAATGCCCCTTTCTAAGAAATGTTTCGGTACCATTTAAAGATGTACAGCCTAAAATTCTTATTGAACAAGATAATTGGCCACTGATAGTTTCAAGAAAAATTCAGTACCCAGCCAACACTGAACGTTACCATAACGTTTAGTAAAGGTAACATAAAAACGTTGCAGTAACATTATTTTATTTTGTTTAGTCAACGTGGTGGGAATGTTTTCACATATAAATTATTGAAACGAATGAATTAACTGCAGCTTTTTAACCTGTTTGATGTTTTTAGTAGATACATATACATTCTAACCCTACGACAAATTCGAACTCGAATGTGTCCTTTATTTACATATCGAGCCATAACCGCCAAATTGATCTAAGTGACTTTTTTTTTAAATTGACCTCTTAATGAAAATATCGACATTTTTTGGGGAAATCATCGTATGCTACATTTTTTACTAAATTTACTTTTTGATGCAAATTTGTTCTAGAGCCTTTAATTCATCGCCAGGCAAAATATTAAAATCTCGAGAACCGTATTTACGGAGGTAATGTGGAATTAATGAAAAATTTATTGTTATTTATTCTCCTTTTTTAAAATAATTTTTTTTTACTATATTTTTTCATTTTTAAGTAAAAAAAAATGTGGAGTGAAAAATTCTTTACGCATGTTTCCCAAAATCTGAATAACCATAAATTCAACTGAGCATTTTGACGAACATGTTGTGTTTGTTTGTTTAGCCTACTGGTTAAAGCGTTCGCCTATCACGCTGGATGTTCCGACATGTCGTGGGTTCGAAACTCGATCGAAGCAAAGAAAATTGAAGACAAATTAGGAAGATAAAAAATTGAAAAAAATGAAATCAATTAATTAAATAATAGTAATAATAGTTATAAAAAAAATTTAAAAATTCAGAGATAAATAAGAGAAAAAAAAACAAAATTTTTTTTTCTCCGTCGTTTTGATTGGCTGATTTCTGTTACACTGTTACGTTGTTGAGTAGGAAATAATAACGTTATTGTGACATTCTTAAAACGTTTTTCCACTTTTAAATTACGTCACTGTAATGTTATATTAATGTAACAGTGTTGACTGGGTACCGTCCTTGGAATGGTCCGGTGGCGAGCAAAACCTTATTGGGTTGGGTAGTGCATGGAAACTTAAAAGATAATTGCGATAGTACTACAAATTTTATGATGTGCATCAATGAATGTACTGGAAAACAGGATGATCTATCGGCGTTGCATGATTTAGTTAAATCTTACTGGAAAATTGAAAATCAAGACAATTCTAGTGAAAATATTGCCTTTTCTAAAGAAGACGAGAGATGTAAAACCATGATTGAAAATACATTAAAAAGAATCGGAGACCGTTTCGAATGTGGATTATTTTGGAAATCCGATGACATGACTCTGACTGAGAGCTATACGAACGGGATATGTAAAAAAATTATCGAAAGCCGAAGCCAATATTCACACACCTTTAACCTTTTACTTGCCACACTTCGGGGTATTTAACCCAACTAAACCTGACAAAATGCGAATAGTTTTTGACGCTCCTGCAAAGTCAAATGGTTTATGTCATAACGACTATTTATTGATAGGACCGGATCTGTATAATCAACTATCCGTTATTTTAATGAATTTTCGATTCAATAAGATAGCCTTTGTGGGAGACATAAAAGAAATGTTCTTGCAAATAATGGCGCGGAAATTATAGAGACAAAGAACCGGAAACTTATGAAATTCAAGTAGTTTTCTTTGGGGCAAAATGCAGCCCAAGCATTGCACAGCATGCAAGAAATCAAAATGCACAAGACTTTGAAGAAAAAATTCCACTAGCCAGCCATGACATTGTTCATAAACATTATATGGACGATTATCTTGGTGGTGCTGAGAGCCAAACAACTTATTGATGAAGTCAAATCAATTCATCGGCACGGTGGTTTTGAAATGTGTAATTGGCGCTTAAATTCTAAAGAGGTCATGTTTCATGCTAACGAAAACTGGGATGCACTCGGGGTAGAAAACGAACATATGGAACGCGAAGAATTAAAGGAAGAAAGAGTTTTAGGACTCTGGTGGAACTATAAAAATGACACTCTTTCATATAAATAAAATTTCGATAAATTTGACCGTGATATTATAAGTTCAGCACGACCTCCCTCTAAACGTGAAGTTTTGAAAGTGGTCATGTCTGTTTTTGACACTTTGGGGCTTTTGTCTAACTTTTTAATTGAACGCGAAATTCTTCTGCAGTTGATTTGGGATAGTAGTATAGACTGGGATCAGGCAATAACAGACGAGCAATTCGAGTTATGGAAGTCCTGGTGTAAAAAACTGCCAGACATTGCCAGTTGCGCCATACCGCGGATGCTAACTAAATTCTCAATAAATCAGTGTGAGTTTCAATTACACATTTTTACTGACGCATCCAAATTTGCCTTTTCGGTGAGCGCTTATCTCCGCTGCCATTATGAACATAAAGTTGGGTGCAATTTGATTACTGCCAAAACACGAATAGCGCCCCTCAAACCGATTTCAATACCCCGACTTGAGCTACAAGCAGCCTTATTAGGAGCCAGACTAGGTTTGGGGTTGAAAACAAACCTAAACGTCAATCTGACATCCGTCACCTTTTGGTCCGATTCCGAAGTGGTCCACTTCTGGTTAAGGAGTACAGCTAAACGCATGAAAGTTTTTGTGGCCCAACGAGTGGGGGAAATTCAAGAAATCACCAACATTTCCGATTAGCGCTACGTACCTTCTACAAAAAACATCGCTGACGATGCAACAAAAATCAAAGTATAGACTTCTCACCTGACAATGACTGGTTTAAAGGCCCAAAATTTTTGTACGAACATCCGAAAGAGTGGCCCAAAAGAGAATTTAATAAGAAGAGTGACTTAACTCAAATATATCCGAAAGAATACGTCAATGTAATTGCTACGGAAGATTGTGACGTAATTATTCCCGAACCCAGTCGATTCTCAAAATGGTCAATCTTTTTACGTACAACTGCACGATTCATACAAGCAGTTAAAAAATTCAAATTAAAGTCTGGATTTAAGTTTTTCACGAACTGACACCAGCGGAATTTGACGAAGCACAACATTATATTTTGAAAAAAATGCAGTTTCAGTCGTTTTCCCAAGAGCTTTCATGCCTAGAACGAAACATGAATATTCCAAAGACAAGCCCAATTCATACCCTACCAATTTTTCTGCACAATGATGGACTTATTCGTTTAAAAGGTAGACTTGATAATGTAACTGACGAAGATTTGAGTTACAATGCAATAAATCTAGTAATTCTGCATCACAAACATGCCCTACTTCATTGATTATTCATCATTATCACTATAAAAACTCCCACTTAGGTCATGAAACAGTCATTTAAAATTTAAAACAAAAATTTTGGATAACTAATTGTCTTAACACATTGAAGAAAGTTGTTTACAATTGTCAGCATTGCAAAAATCAAAAAGCCAAACCTCACATTCCCATTATCGGTCAACTTCCATTTTGGAGAGTAAATCCGACAGTCCGAGAATTTGTAAAGACGGGAGTCGATTATTTTGGACCCATAGAAGGAACCGTAAACAGGAGACATGAAAAACGTTACGGTGTAATTTTTACGTGCATGGTCACTAGGGCTGTTCATTAGGAATTGCAGAAAACCTGTCCAATAATGCCTTCATTCATGTTTTCCGACAGTTTAGCTTCAGGCGGGGATTTCCAAGTGAACTTTATTCCGACAACGGAACGAATTTTCGAAAATCTGACAAGGAAATAACGCAGGCAATTTATCAATGGTTGCAAGATGAATTGACAAATTTTATGACTAGTAACCAATGCAAATGGGATTTCAACCCTCCCTTAGCGCCCCATATGGGGGGAGCGTGGGAACGCTGAATTCAGTCAGTCAAAAAACACTTGGGTTTTTTGCTTAAAGAAAGGTTCCCTAAGGAGTTTGCATTGAGAACATTATTTTGTGAAATAGAATTTATGATGAATAATCGACCGCTGACTCATATACCACTGGGCTCGACGGACCCACCGCCTTTAACGCCCAACTTCATTTTGAAATTTTTTCGATTCAGAAAAAATTTTAATAGTTATTTCGGATCTCTGATTAAAATAATATGGCAATGTTTACGTATTAAAAATGTCAAAAAAAAGGATATGATACAAGGCGTATTTAACAAGGTGGTGGCAGTAGGAACTGCTCTTCTTCTTCCCTTTTTTCAACTCGGAACTGTCAAAATTTTGTATTGAATTTCGTACGCTTACATTTTTCAACGAAATTAAAAATGTTTATATTGGAACAAAATTCAAACAAGCGTGAACTGATTTTGACATTTCCAAGTTTTTTTTACATTTTTGTTGTACTACTGCCACCACCTTGTTAAATACGCCTTGATATGACATTTCAAAAAACTGGCAATACCAGAACAAAAGAGAAAAAGAAAAGACACGCTGCTTAAAAAGAAGCGCGCTTAGACGACAAAAATTTAAAAAAGTACAATTTAAATAAAAGACATAGACGGACAACAAAAAAAATCATTTATTTGGCCAGCTAACGAAACAAAACTGACCCTTCGCACCGCATATAATTTGGTTTCATTTAAAAGGTGAGTTTAATCTCAAACAGTCAGAATTTGGGGCAGTTTTCAGATTTTTTTGACAGATCCTAGTACTGGAGGTACCCGTAATAATGGATCTATCAAAGAAGAGGATGTTTTTGGCTTGAATGGAAGCATAAGTGCCAAATTTCTTTCAAGTCCCATTTGAATTTCGGGTGTAGGAGGCAATTTTCAAAAAACGCCCTTCGGCCACACCCACTTTTCCAATTTTTGGAAATTGAATAACTTGGCTTTAAATATGTTCAACTATCATATTTCATCACAATATCTTGGAAAAATCCGGTTTTGGAGTAGTTTTTGTGATTTTCATAACAGACCCCAGTACTAGAGGTCAGACCTGGGCAGACGCAATTACATTTCGTAATTGATTACACACTTAATTACAATTACTTGTAATTGTAATTAAAAAAGAAAAAACTCAATTACAATTACGAGTAAAAAAAAAAATTTCCAATTACAATATTTCAATTGTAATTGAAAGATCTCCATTCCAATTACAAGTAATTGTAATTGAATTTTCTCAATTACAATTACAGTGGAAATCGTTTATAGCAGGTCAGGCTATAACAGACTATCGTATACAACAGACAACACCTCTGGTCCCTCCAAGTGTAATGGGAATAATCATCGCTTGTAGTAGACATATCGCTTATAAAATACACGTTTGGAAGTCCCCAGAGCCCGATATATCGTTTGTAATAGACAAATGACTGATTCCTTTGTGTACGACGTATACAATGTATTGTAACATTTTGTTTTTATGCACAATGTTTTTGTTATGACAGATACATACTTAATACTAACGTAAGGCGGCCAACCGTCCCGCATTCCGAGGCAAAAATATTTTTCGGTCATTACTGCAAATAACAGAATGTCTGCTATAGATGATATAGATATATATCGGATATATCAGACTGTCTTCTATATCCGATATATTTCTATGATAGAAATCGTATACAACAGACATATTTTCCGGTCCCTTGAAGTCTGCTATAAACGATTT